>JAJJWW010004399.1:600000-773211 GCA_023531295.1 Papaver armeniacum
ATGCCAGCAAGTGGATGCTCATACTTCCTATCAAGATACAAAGAGCAAGCTATAGCCTATCTGGAGGCGAAAAACCCGAATGTCGTAATTCAGCTCAAGAGGAGCCCATTTTGATGGGAAACGACCCAAAGATCAAGACATGTTGATCTGGTCACCACAATTTAGCCAAATTCCACCGTTTAGAGCCTCAAAAGGCCGTTTTTGCCGTATTAAGCAAGTTTTTGCTTTCCTTAATAAACCCTTTGCGGAACAAGGGTAAGTTGGAATGGTGTGGAAGCTAAGTTAGATGCATCATGCTCCACGAACATGCTTACAAGGGCAATTGAACGTGCATTTGCCTAGCTTTGAGGCCCAGATCGTAGCTTCATCATCATGGCACATCGGGGGAGTTATGGCCATGGGGCAACGCGCCAAAGGCGTAAATTTCCTGGTCCGTCACGAGATGGTATCGAGCAAGTTCCGAAAACTCTAGGGACTTGTGCGGAGTGGACTCATTGGCAGTATTTTCCGTAACGGAAAACTTAAAGTTGGAGAGTAGGCCAACTTCTCGTGCGGGAAAGAGTTTGTAACTCGCTGGGCCGGTTACTTTGCAAATCGCGTTGAGCTTGTATAAGTACCGTGAGTTTGCTGAGCCTCTCGTGGCACCCCGCTTACGAGCATCCGGGAAGACCGTGTGGGACGGTGGGTAGACAATGAGACCGATCATCCCCACACGTTGGCACCGGCCAAGGGTGTGCGTTGTCAAGCCCGGCTAGCATCCCACTTACGAGTGGCAACCGGTAGAATCCGTCGGTGGACGGTGGATTGCATCCAATCGCACCGGCATTAGAGATTGGTCCTCACAGTGTTGCGTTAGGTTTTCCTATGTCATTTCGATGACATCTTCCAACCTTGTGAACTGTAGGGACTTCTGAGTGCGTAGTATGGGATGCGCATTCAGGATACCTGGTCGAGATATCCTCTTGGCACTGAACAATTGAGATTCTTGGTATTGTTGTGGGCACTTTTGGATTCCTGAGCAGGTGGTATGGGACATGTGCTCAGAAGTTCTAAATTGTTGTTCATGACAACTTGAAGAAACCCGTGATTTCTAAGCATCTGGTATGGGACTTTTGCTCAGGAAATCCAACTTGAAGAGATTGTCTACAATAGCTTTGGTTTTGAATTTTGGGGACGAAATTCTTTGAAGGGTGTGATAATGTAACACCCCGTGTTTTTAGCATGGCGCATGCTAAAAGATGCGCCATGTCTGAGATGAAGCTTCATCCAAAGCACATTACGTAGGAAAAGGAACATTGGCCCTTGGCCAATGTGTTGGCAGATGTACGGCCAACATGGCCGGACATCGGGTTGGGAAGTGGACGGCCAACATGGCAGACATCGGGTTAGCCGTGGACGGCCAACATGGCCGGACATCGGTTAGCAGGTGGACAGCCAACATGGCCGGACATCGATGGCGATGGACGGCCAACATGGTCGACATCGGGTTGGCGATGGGACGGCCAACATGGCAGGACATCAGGATGATGAGTACGCCAACATGGCCGGATATCGAGAGAATACATGGCAACGGCCATGAATAGTAAACAGGAGTTGATGAATATTTTTCGTCCCCTTTCCATACTTGTAGAAATTCCATTAAGACATATATAGGGAGGGGTAGTTGGTTGAGGTGCATATGCGGACTATGTACCAAGTAAGCTTCATAACTTAGCGAGGAAGAGTATAAATGATGCCTAAGGCTCATTTATAGTCGCGTAGCCTCGTCGAAGAGGGCATTTGATGCTTAGGCATCGTTATGCCATATTGCGGACAAACATGCATCACTTGATGCATTTCAACGGAACGGCCTATACGGACTAGGCCATTTCCACTATTGCTTGGCCACGGCCATGCAAACGAGTTGGCTTAAGTTTCTGTCCCTTCGTGGATGAACTACGATGCCTGCTTGATCCCTTTAGAGTAGGGAAGGGTACGTAGGCAGCCGCAATGAGTTGAAAGATTGTCGGTCCGGAAGACTTTGTCGCTCATATCATCTAATTCGCAGATGATTGCGACATTCTGGCCCCTCATATCATCTAAGCTCGGTAGTTCGACGCCAGAGATGACTGTGGCCATACTTGATGAGGCTTAGTTGCATGCCAGCAAGTGGATGCTCATACTTCCTATCAAGCTACAAAGAGCAAGCTATAGCCTATCTGGAGGCGAAAAACCGGAATGTCGTAATTCAGCTCAAGAGGAGTCCATTTTGATGGGAAACGGCCCAAAGATCAAGACATGTTGATCTGGTCACCACAATTTAGCCAAATTCCACCGTTTAGAGCCTCAAAAGGTCGTTTTTCAGATTAAGCAAGTTTTTGCTTTCCTTAATAAACCCTTTGCGAACAAGGGTAAGTTGGAATGGTGTGGAAGCTAAGTTAGATGCATCATGCTCCACGAACATGCTTACAAGGGCAATTGAACGTGCATTTGCCTAGATTTGAGGCCCAGATCGTAGCTTCATCATCATGGCGCATCAGGGGAGTTACGGCCTGCGGGGCAACGCGCCAAAGGCGTAAATTTCCGATCCGTCACATCAAGAAATGTGAATGGGGAGCTAGACCATTTGAACACTTTGCAAGAAGCTTGGAAACTTCTATTGAAACCAACAAAGCCAAGACTCAAACGGTTGCACAACGTCTGAACCCGTTTTCAATCGGAGATGTAGTGGTTAAGGAAAGCCGTTTCAAGTTGGGAGGATGACAGAGAAATGGCTATTCAAATTGATTCGCCCAATGAAGGAGAAGACGATCTCGTATCCTGGTTGCGGATATCTTTCGGGAGGATATTGCAAGCTCATCAATGCAGACACACCGAAGGCGTGATAATTCACTCGCGATGGCTCAAGGACTCAATCCCTAAAATGCCGTACTTCCCAATCACTCCCCTTTTAGTATTTCCTTTAACAATTCCTCTTAGTAGTTGTACTTCCCCAAGATGAATACACCGTTTGTATTTTTCCCTGGGGATTCCCTTTCCCGTCAACAAAAAAAAAAAGCATAAATACATCTCTTTCCAAGCAAATCCTCTAGATATCAGAGAAATACATCGATAAAACCCGGAAAACCATTGCAGAGCCATCATACCACAACCTCTTTCAAAAAATATATATGAAGCAAAATGTTGATCGATGAAGAAGAAGGAAAAGATGAGTTTACAAAAAAAGAAAAAGAAAAAAAAACATCGGGGAACTAAGCAAACTAATGTAAATAACAAAAGGGAAGAACTAGCCCTCGAAGGATGGAGCAGAAGTCCCCGGGCAAGGCTATCTTCAAGCACTTCCCACAAGAATCCTTCGGGCAACAAAGGTTCCATTCAACGGTTTTAGCAAAGAAGAACCTCAACATCCCATCCCGGCGGCCACAAAGCAGGCAGCAGTGTCCTCCCGACGAACGGTCCAAAGATACGCCACCGTGGCCCCTCCTCAGATCACCAACGACACCTTTGGCATCAACTTCAAAGGGTATTTCGTTTCCGTCATATGCTCCTTCGAAGGTTTTCTCAAAGCAACACTTCGGAGAAAGTTTTGATTCATCCGCATCAGAGTCAAGAATCATGGCGCTCTCCTCCAATACCCCCACATGTTCGCTTTTCCGTCGCTTCAACCTAGAAACAGTCCGATCCTCCCCATACCCGGATCGAGGAAAGGCTTTGCCACACTGAAACCTCTCAACATGCCAAGATTCTTCCTCGTTCTCTCGCCCCTCCTCCATGCTCACTGAACCCAAGAAAGTCCGAACATGTATATGTTCTTCATGAGGATAGATGGAAGGGAGGTCCTTAATGATTTCACTAGCTTCATGGAACGGATATTCAATCCCAACCAATGCCTCCTCAAGAGAAGAAGATCGATCTCCGTCAAGTCTGAAGTCCTTCTCCGAAGAGTTAAAGGCGCGACCATCTCTGGAGGGTCCCATCGTACACCGCAAAAAGATGGGGAAAATGATCAAGTTCCATCATATCTATACACATATGAAAAGAGGATAACACGAACGAGAGAAGAAGAAGAAAACATACCGCATGATCTTCTTAGCCCGAATAACCCTAGTTGGGGTGCTTTTGCAAGAGTCGGACCTCGCGCCTTCACTTGGAGAATCTGGCTGCTTAGAGGATGATTCGTCTATAGGTAAAGAAAGAAACTCACCAAGAAGAACCTTTTCTCAAACAAGGTAGGGGGTACAATTACGTTGGGTATGAATACGGAACCTTAAAAAAAAGGAAAGGAAGCAATGAGGGACATAACGCTTCCAGATTTTTTGGCATGGATGATGCCCTGATTGAAGCCGCGTGAAGGAAGGCAAAATAAGGAAACTTTGCTGTCGGTAGAAACACCTACTCCCTCCTTGTTTACACCGGTCCCATCAAGCTCGTGCCAGTCTCCCCAAACTTCCCAACAACCGCCCAAGTCACGCCAGCTAGCACGCTCAACTTCCCCACTTTGCGCCGGTCCCGCCAGCTAGCACGCTCAGTTTCCCAACTCACGTCAACTTTTCAATGCCGCCCAGCTTCCTGTCTCTCACGACGCTGACTTCCCAATTGTGCCACCTCCCGATTTGTGCAAATCATGAGGCAAGGATTCCAAATCCTATTTATAAAAAGGTTAGACAAGCCTCCTCAATTCTCTTTACGATTTGTCAGAGATAGTTTGTCACCATCTTATGCCTACCTCGTAACAAAGCCCTGCCCGAGCTAAGCGGGGACTTAATGTTGATGGTGGTTTTTAAACAAAGGGTAAAATCGTATAAACACCCAAATAACCTAATGTTACCGTGGCACATTCATTAGAACGTTTAATGCATGTAGTCGAGAATTAATAGGGGAATTTTTTCAAATTAGGGTTACAACGAACAAAACCCTAATTCCCTCTCGTGCCAAGGGCAAATCATGCCAGCCACACCTAGCCCAAGCTAGCCGCACCTCCGTGCCAATGGCAAATCATGCCAGCCACACCAAAACGCGCCAAAGCATGCCAACCATGCTAGCCGCACCTCCGTGCCAATGGCAAATCATGCCAGCCACACCTAGCCCAAGTTAGCCGCACCTTTGTGCCAATGGAAAATCATGCCAGCCACACCAAACGCGCCAAAGCATGCCAACCATGCTAGCCGCACCTCCGTGCCAATGGCAAATCATGTCGCCCACACCTAGCCCAAGCTAGCCGCACCTCTGTGCCAATGGAAAATCATGCCAGCCACACCAAAACGCGCCAAGGCATGCCAACCATGTTAGCCGCACCTCCGTCCCAATGGCAAATCATTCCAGCCACACCTAGCCTAAGCTAGCCGCGCCATGCCAAACGCACTCTGCCTTGGCCCTAGCCATGCTAGTCACACCAAATGCGCCAAGGCATGCCAACCATGCTAGCCGAACCTCCGTGCCAATGGCAAATCATGCCAGCCACACTTAGCCCGAGCTAGCCGCGCCATGCCAAACGCACTCGCTTTGGCCCGCCTACGCTAGTCACGCCACGCCAAGCCAAGCACTCTGCCTTGGCCCTAGCTACGCTAGCCACGCCATGCCAAATGGCGCCCGCGCCTAGGTTTGCAAATCATGCACCCTAGGCCAAATTGGACACGCATGCTATTGGCACATGCCAACACGCTCGCTGGTAACTTTTCCTACCATGACGCGACCCAAATTGGCCACGCATGCTATTGGCAAATGCCAACACGCCGCCGGGTAACTTTTCCTACCAGACGCGACCCAAATTGGCCACGCATGCCATTGGCACATGCCAACACGCTCGCCTGGTAGCTTTTCCTACCAGTGACGCGACCCAAATTGGCCATGCATGCCATTGGCACATGCCAACACGCCGCCGGTAACTTTTCCTACCAGGACGCGACCCAAATTGGCCACGCATGCCATTGGCACATGCCAACACGCTCGCCCGGTAACTTTTCCTACCAGACGCGACCCAAATTGGCCAAGCATGCCATTGGCACATGCCAAAACGCTCGCTGGTAGCTTTTCCTACCAGAACGTGACCCAAATTGGCCACGCATGCCATTGGCACATGCCAACACGCTCGCGGTAGCTTTTCCTACCAGGACGCGACCCAAATTGGCCACGCATGCCATTGGCACATGCCAACATGCTCGCTGGTAGCTTTTCCTACCAGGACGCGACCCAAATTGGCCACGCATGCCATTGGCACATGCCAACACGCTCGCTGGTAGATTTTCCTACCAGGACGCGACCCAAATTGGCCACGCATGCCATTGGCACATGCCAACACGCATCACCGTGTAGCTTTTCTTACCAGGCCATGGCCCTAATGGCCGAGCATGCCATTGGCACATGCCAACACGCATCGCTGGTAGCTTTCTTACCAGACACGCCGGTAGCCTAACTTGCAAACCGTGGAACCTACCACCAAGGCATTCCGCACACGCCATTGGCACTTGCCACACACGCCACTAGCAGCTCTGGCATTGCCACTTACACTCAACGTACAACCTACCACCAAGGCATTCCGCACATGCAACACACGCCACTAGAAGCTCTGGCATTGCCACTTGCACTCAAGGTGCAACCTATAACAAAGGCATTTCGCACATGCCAATGGCACATGCCACACGCGCCACTAGCAGCGCCACTTGCACTCAAGGTGTAACCAACACTCGAGACATCAACACAAACTGGGGGATGATTTCTAGGGTTTTGGTTTGTAGGTCACAACATGCAGCGTACACTACGCTCACATTAAGAAAGCGTGAATAGGAATAAAGCGGTCAAATAAATGAGGAAATAATGGTGAAAACGTTTTCACCCATAAACACCATGCGGTTACCACCTCCTCCCATTATTTCACCCTTTACTCTCTTCCTTCATGAGGCCAGGGTACATTTCAATCTCGACTTGTATAAATAGGTCTTACCTATTTCCTCCAGATAACAAGTCTCGGTCAGGACAAAAAATACAACACTCTCGTAAAAGGCAAATTTGCAAGCTCTCCAAAAAGCTTTCATCTCTTGCAAGCTTCCTAAGCTTTCACTTTCTCGATACAAGTCGAGACACTACTCTCCTGCACTATTCTGGTCTCAACACCTTTCTTTGCTTCCTCCCAAATCAACCCTTCTCCTCCACTTTGTGACCGAAGCAAGTCCTGGGAACGGCCATTTCTTGGTTTAGACCGGACTTGTACAGATTGATCTCTCGAATCTAGAAAGTGCTCACGTTCAAAGACATTTGTTTAGGGTTTAAACCAGTTTCTCACTCACCTACGAATTTACCAAAATCGGCGGAAACGATTTTTACCCATAAACAACTAGCATTAGAGATTGGTCCTCAAAGTGTTGCGTTAGGTTTTGCTTTGTCATTTCGATGACATCTTCCAACCTTGTGAACTTTAGGGACTTCTAAGTGCGTAGTATGGGATGCGCATTCGGGATACCCGGTCGAGATACCCTCTTGGCACCGGCCAATGCGATTCTGGTATTGTTGTGGGTACTTTTGGATTTCTGAGCAGGTGGTATGCGACATGTGCTCAGAAAGGTCTAAATTGTTGTTCATGACAACTTGAAGAAACCCGTGATCTATGAGCATCCGGTATGGGACTTTTGCTCAAGAAATCCAACTTGAAGATATTG
Source organism: Papaver armeniacum (assembly GCA_023531295.1). NCBI lineage: Eukaryota > Viridiplantae > Streptophyta > Magnoliopsida > Ranunculales > Papaveraceae > Papaver > Papaver armeniacum. Next base: position 607,632 of record JAJJWW010004399.1, read on the forward strand.
TCCACAATAGTTTTGATTTTGAATTTCGGGGACGAAATTCTTTGAAGGGTGTGATAATGTAACACCCCGTGTTTTTAGCATGGTGCATGCTAAAAGATGCGCCATGGCCTGAGATGAAGCTTCCGTTGCATAGAAAAAGGAACATTGGACCTTGGCCAATGTGTTGAAAGTGTACGACCAACATGGCTGGACATCGGGTTGGAATGACGCCAACATGGCGGACATCGGTTGGCAATGACGGACAACATGGCCGGACATCGGGTTGGCAGTGGACGACCAACATGGCCGGACATCGGGTTGGCAGAGGACGGCCAACATGGCCGGACATCGGAGTTGGCATTGGTAGTGAACAACCATCTTGGCCGGTTATTCAAGAAAATACATGGCAACGCCATGAATAGTAATGAGGAGTTGATGAAATATTTTTGGTCCCCTTTTCATACTTGTAGAAATTCCATTAAGTCATATATATGGAGGGGTAGTAGGTTGATGGTGCATATGCGAACTATGCACCAAGTAAGCTTCATTGCTTAGCCGGAAGAGTATAAATGATGCCTAAGGCTCATTTATAGTTGCGTAGCCTCGCGAAGAGGGCATTTGATGCTTAGGCATCATTATGCCATATTGCGAATCAAACATGCATCACTTGGATGCATTCCGACGGAACGGCCTATACGGACTAGGCCATTTCCATTATTGCTTGGCCACGGCCTAGCAAACGAGTTGGAATAAGTTGCTTGTCCCTTCGTGGTGAACTACGGTATGTGCTTGATCCCTTTAGAGTAGGGAAGGGTACGTAGGCGGCCGCAATGAGTTGCAACATTGCCGGTCAAGCACTTTGTCGCTCATATCTGTAGGACCATAATATCGCAACGAACAGGACTCGCGAAGTTAATAAACGACGATGTCGCGAGGCAGTCGCAGAGAGCTAAAATAAACGACGTGATGGGAGAAACGACACATAAAACAACCGAAAGACATGGAACTGGCGAGGGTTAAGAAGTGTCGCGAGATTGAATAGTTGTACATCGCGACACTTCATCGCGAGATATTCCTGAAAATAAAGGACAGCTTAGTCGTATCCACTATGTATTACCCTATATAAAGGGTCGAGTGAGTCTCGTTGTAGGGAGGATCTTTTAGAATGGTGAGGCAAGTCATTAGAGAGAGAAAGTTTAAGAGTGTTTTACTTGCTAAATGTAATTCTACTTTTCCTGTGTAGAACTCATGAAATTAATCAATAAACATTCTCAATTATGCAATTTTCAAATGGACTAATTAACCAAAATATAGTGAGGGGTGTAGTGTGGGAAAACCTGCTACTACATATGCGCTAGAAACAGGGACGAGCGGTGATTGACGAAGAAATTGGAAAGAATTTGGATTAACAGAGAAGAGATTTGGAAAAGATACTCAAGAATTCATTGAAAAGAAAGATGGCTAGAAGAAGAAATGTACAAGAGCAACCAACGATTGTAAGAAGAAGTGGGAGACTTGCTGGAGAAAGGAAGAATGAAACAGGAGAATCATCAAGGATGAACATGAGAAATGATGGAGAAGGTCAAAACCAGCCACCAATCTCCCTAGTGGCAAACGCGGCTGTGGATTATGATAGAGTAAGTGTGCATACTTGGAGATCTGATTCTGAAGACGAGAGAGAAGAGGAGCAGCAGCTGGTGAACGATGGACAAGGAGAACAAGGAATGAATGGAGAAATGAACCCAGGAAACGAAGAAATGGCAGCATTAGAAAGATTGAGACAAACAATACATGAGGAGAGACGGTTAGAGGCAGAAGAGCGAGCAAACTTGACAAGACAAAATCATGAATTGAGGATGGAAAATATGAGATTGCAAAGTAGGAGATCTAGAAGTAGCGTGAGATCAAGTTCTAGATCGAACAGAGAAGAAAGAAGAAGAGTTTTACCAACAGAGAATACCGAAGAAGAGACACAAAATCCAAATACAGAGCATGGCGAGAGAAGAGGGGAAATAGAAGATCGTTATATTCCTCAGCCCGAAAATCTTCAAAATGAGCGGAATAGAGAAAATCAAGGAAACATGCAACTCCAAGAACAGAATGACCAAGCTGCTGAAGGGAGAATGATCTTGCATGGGAGAGAAGAATTGAGAAGAAACCGAGAGATCGAAGATGATATTGAGAGACACTACATTGAACAAGCGCGACTAGCTCGCGAAAGAGAAAGAATTAGAGCAGAAATGGAAAATCAAGAGATGGAGGAAGCAATCCGGCAGAATAACCATGACAACCGCGAGAGAAGAAGGGAACAAAATCGTACCAATAGAAATATTAATGAAGAATATGAGAGGGTGCAGATGATGAGAGCTGAGAGGCAACCAAGAAGAGAGAACAATCGATATAATGGTGTGCGAATTGGCGAAAGAAACGAAGAAGAGCGTCGCGAGGAAAGAAGAGGAGAAAATAATGAGCAGGAAGGTCAAGATAGGCACGAGCGAAGAAGGAGAGAAGCAGAGCTAAAAAGACCAGTAGAAACAAATTCTGAGGCAAATGAACAAATCTTAAGAGAACTAGCTGAAATGAGAGGATTTCTTGAACAATGAAAGGGAAGGAGGAAGGAGACAACTGGACGAAGCCATCGCAGAAGCCGCGAAGAACCCCTTCACACTAGAAGTACAGATGGGAGGAATACCTCCTAAGTGCAATCTACCTGCGTTAACCAACATCTTTGATGGAACAACCTGTGCGATACAACATATTAAAGCTTACATGAGATGTATGTTACAATGGGAGAATCATGATGCCATATTATGCAAATATTTCGCGTCAAGCTTAATAGGAGAAGCACTAAAATGGTTTGAAGGTCTACCAAGGAACACAATCACATCGTTCAATCATTTGCAAGCCACATTCCTGGGAGCATACATAAGTAACAACTCTTCGCGACCAGGTATTGAAGATGTATTCGGGTTGAAACAAAGGATTGGCGAGAGCTTAAGACAGTTGACAATGAGATGGAGAACCATGTGTAGCGAAATGGCAGGACGGGTTGAGGAGAGATATCTCATCCTCTCATTTGTGAATGCTCTCTTTGCGACTAACTTGTTATACATTCAAATTTTTAGAGTCAAAAATACAATCACGATGGCAGAACTGCGAGAATTACAGGAAGAATATATCGCCTTAGAAGAAAGACAGAATGAAATGAATTCTTATCCAGTTGCGAACACAAACTCGAATGCCGCGAACGCAAGCTTGTTACCTCAGTTCATCAATACAGTGGCGAGCACTTCGCAAGGACAAAGAGTAAGGAGAGCTGATGAGGGACAAAGCAGAAGATAGTAGCCATGGGAAGCCATGATCAAGAAGAGTTTGAGCGAGAAAGGAACTACTATAACCGTAACAGCAATAATAAGATTCAGAGGCTAGATCATATGCAAGAAACTTATGGTGGACGAAGGCAAAATTACCGTGGAGGGCAGAGAAGTCATAGAACAGTATGGGAACAGATTAAGATGCCTCCATTGAATGCTAGCGTTGAAAAGATTTGGGAAGCTATACTTGTGATGGAAAATGTACCAAAGACCTTGGAATGTTGGAATGGAACCGCCGCCAAAGCGATAGAAGTCATGAATTTTGTTCTTACCATCGCTTCCATGGGCATCAAACAAACGATTGTAGAAACATAAAGAGAATTATTCTCGGGGATGACTGATCAGGGGAAGTTGAATCACTTTTTAAAGGGAGAAGAAACAAGTCAGACATTACCACCACCACCAGAGATGCACAGAGCAGTGTCAGCGAAGGGAAAAGAAACATTTGTGATAGAAGTAGGAACAAAAGCCAAGAATTTGAACTGCAACTCTATTGTCCACTCCTATCGCACCATCGAAGATTTCCATGACAACGTACTCAGTAGAGTCTTTGCGAGAGACGCTAATGATAAGGAAATAATGAGTCTGGCGAGAACGACGCAGTTAGAAAAGTGGCAGTTGAAGACTATTTCTTTCTCCGCAGATGAAGTACCAAAAGGAAGGGAAACACACGATAGCCCGTTGGTTGTGAAACTAGAGATTAACCCGAAACCAGTCGATGGAGAAGATGATGAGGCAGAAGCTTGTTGGGCGATCAACCGAATTCTAATCGACACCGGAAGTTCGGTGAATATTCTTTTCTACCATACTTACAAGACAATGGGCGGAAAAGATGAGGATTTGATTCCCTCGACATACAAGATATATGGCTTTAATGGCACTGCAAACAAACCGAAGGGAGAGGTTCACATGAGGATACCTCTACAAGGATTATCAACTGATATTTTATTCTGTGTAGTTGATGTGGAATCACCGTATAATGCACTAATTGGGAGGCCATGGCTTCATGAAATTTTGGGGATCGCCTCAACATACCATCAATGCATAAAATTTCCACACCCAAATGGCATTGGTATCATACAGGGAGATTGGAAGGAGTCTCAAAAGTGCCATGAGGTCGATATAGAAAGTCAGCGAAGAAAGAAATGCCAAAAAAGAAAGGGTTGGAAGCAACATGTGAGAAATGAACAGAGAAAGGAAAAACTGATGGTAGATGCTATAGAAGTGAGGGCTGAACGTACCCCGCGAGGTGAATGCTTAGAGAGTACCAATATTATAACAATGAAGAAGCAAAAGATATGAGGAACAAAAGGCATAAGAAGTGAATAATCAAGAAACAAAGAAGATGCAAAGTAACAATTGAAGTAATGATGTGCGGTAGAGTCTCGCAGCCAAGAGTAAGATGAGAATACAACTAAGAAAGAAAAGTGAAATACAACAAGTGAAAAGAATCGTGCGAATACTTCGCAAACAAATATCAAAGAAATAATGAAACATGAATGATTGAATGATTTAACAAATATACATGCGCAAATGAATGGGACGAACCTTTATGGCGTACACCTAGTTCGCGAATAATATTTCGTAAGAGGCAAATGTAAGACCTAAAGTGCGTCATATAAGGGGGTATCTCTCGCCGTGGTTGGGGGAAGGTTACACCGCTCCCGAAGCCCGAACCATGAGAATTTGGGGCCCATGAAAGCCTATCCTAGGAAGAGGTACCTTGGATTCCCAACTATATATGTAGGTTATACCCTGGTTGGGCGACCGAGGGTCTCTTCCTAGGGAGTCGCTGTATGCTCAAGGCGCCGAGGTACACGGTTGAGCCGCAGTGCCCGGGATGGATGAACCTACCCCGGCCATTCTTGGCAAGTCTTGGCATGCGTTGCACTCGCCCGAAGAAAACTCCACTTAGGGTGCAGTCTCGTAACCATAAACCCTATAGGTATAAGGGATAAGAGATCTAAAAACAACTGGTTGTTGTTAAGACCGGATGGGAGGAGCTAGTCTTGTATGGCCGATGTTTCGCCTCCTTGAAGGGGCAACCGGGAGATGATAAGGGCGGTGCTCTCCATTAGGGGAGTACCAAAATGCAAATGTCATGAGGCTTTGTTTTCGCAAGGAGACTTAGGCTTGTCATATTTGTGCAATGATCCTGCAGAGGCAATAATACTAACGCGAGGGTAAGGCGAGATCAATGGGTCTTTACACGAAAGTGTACGGACGTCCGCGATTTCGTCGCACGACGGCAATGTCATGGGGCTTTATGTTCGCAAGGATATCTAGGCCTCGTCATATTGTCGCAACTAAAACATCCCGCAGAGGCAAAAATACTTGGAAAATGATAAGGCAAGATCAATGGGTCTTTACACGCAAGTGTAAAGACGCCTCTGCGATTTTGTCGCCATAAAAGGTGTAAGGTGGGAGGACCTCTAATTAGGGAGGTCTAACTCGGAAGACCACACAAAGATGATAAGGCAGGGTCAATGAGCCATCACATGAAAATGTAAAGGGGTCTGCGACCTTGTCGCCACAAAAAGGGATTGAATGCTCAATTCATGAAGATACCCGCGACTCCGTCGCGATGATACATTTCAAATAAGATTATTAAATACAATAAGATTATTATCAGATACAAGAAGACAACTAAAATCTTCCGTCTGAAGATAAATAATGAGGCAAGTATGGGAATGGAAAAGATGAAACATTGTTATTCATCTTCTGACGAAAGAATTATACATCAGTAATGTTAATCAATTATATTACAAGGGAGAACTACCAAAAAGGGGACTGAAGATTGAATTCAGGGGAGAAAATCCAAGAAATATACTATAATAAGGATACAGAAATGTACAGATACTACAAGCAGAGAAAGAAAACGAAAAAGTTATTTCTTTGACGATTCTTCTTCTTCGTCTCGATTCTTCAACTGATTATTCTCGTCGCTGAATTTTCTTCTTCGCCACCTCGCTATCAAACGCCCGAGACAGCAAAGTAGATTCTCGTGAACCTCTTCAAGGAGCCAGGGATATGAATGCAGAGGGATATTATGGTCCTTACAAACATACTCCATGCCTCTATCACGAAAGCGAACAGATCATTGTTAAAGTTCTCCACCGCCGTTAGAAATTGTTTCTTCAACTTGGAATATCTATTCGCGAAGGAAGAGATTCTTTGCATGAAATGCTCTTTTCGGCTTCAAGTTCTTCAATTCTCGCTGGAAAATTCCCTGCGAGTTGCTTTTTTCAGATTCAAGCTCTCTAATTCTAACCCAAGCCTCTTCTCGTGATTCTGCAAATAAGAAACAACAAGTTAACAATTTACAAGTAATATTACTGAAATAAGAAGCAAGAAGGTATAATAAGCAACCTTCTCTCGCCGATATCATATCTTTAACCAAGGAAGTATGCTCTCGGCGTGAAGACTAACATCAACACCTAGGTTATTTCTGGCGTTATCTAAAACTTTCGCAGCCCAGTGCGAATTCATCATCATTATTTATAACAAGGAGCGAACGAATCTGATCTTCTCGCTCACTAAGTAAGGAATTTCGCGAAGCAATTCATCTCGCTCAATTTGTAGCTCAAGAAGAGATTTTTGAAATGTTGCTAATGCTTGAGCACCATTGTTAGCAATGCGGTCTTTGTCATCTATGTGATCACTAATTTTCTTCCTCAAAATTTTGATTTCTTTACGAGACTCAAGAAACATTTGTTTAAATTGGTTGGCCGCACTTAAAACCAGATCTATGTTCAATCTCTAAAAGGCGATATTTGGTCCGAAGTTCATCTAATGAAAGAGAGTTAATTTTGTTCGAAGAACTACTTAAAGAAGTGTTGAGATGAGCGAGAAGAAGGTTATTATCCATAGGTTCAGAAATGTATGAAGAAGAATAGCTTCATCGGAGAGATTATATACGTCTCACGAAAGTAATAAGTTAGGTGGCAATACACGACCAATAAAATAAAAAATAATAAAAGAAGACAAATATTATACCATAAAGTTGTCGATTAGCATTTTGAAGGGTGGATACCCTCTCTTTTGAGAGACAAGTTCGGTATTTAACTTTGAATCGTCTCGCCTTTATCGCGAGATAACGCAGCTTCGATCTCCATTCTCGAATCTTTTGCTCAATTGCGAATTCTTCTTCTCAAGATTGTTGCGTCTTCTCTCAAGATCCGAGGCAACTACAAAAGAAGACCTTCCAACCTATGAAAAAAGATAGAAAAGCTGTTAATACACATACAACAATATAAAGACAATGGGGAGATATGATTGTATACATACCAAGGATCCAAGCGCATTCAAGAAGTCAGGAGACATAGTTCTAGAGACTCCATTGAAAGAATCATTGCCCTCCAAGAGAGTGGCATTGCACACGCTTTGAGAGTCCCGCAAAGAGAAGCTAAAGGAGCATCTCCCATTCCTTGGAAAGAATCAGAGAAGATACTAGACAACTGACCCATAGAAGAACTGGTTAACGGGGTCCTTGTAGCGAGAGAGCGATTGGAATCATGGTCATCTTCATCAGAAGACTCAGAGTTTGAGCCAAGGCGAGAAGAGGATTGGACCTTTCGCTTCTTAGTTAAGGGGGCAGAGGATTTACCCTTGCGAGCGACAGTCTTACCCTTACTTCTAGTCTTCGCAGCAACAACTTTTTCAACTTCAGCCTTCGCAAATGTGTAAAGTTGAGAAACAGAGGCAGTAGTTTAAAAAAAAAAAAAAAAAAAAAAAAAAAAAAAAAAAAAAAAAAAAAAAAAAAAATGAAGGGGAAATGCTTCTTACTTCACTCATGTTTATCGAAGCAATGTCAAAGTATCCTCCGACGGATCCCTTTTGTAGCTACTTTTCAATCTGGTTATCTGAAAGATTTCACAAATTCAGCAATCGTAAAAAGAAAATTGCGAAAGCAAAAATTTGGAGTAGGAAACATACTTCTTTTTCCTTCTCAGGCCATTTGAATTCCCATGGATGATATCCTGCGAGATTCGCAGGGAGAATATGCGAGCCCGCGATGTAAGGACCATTTAAGATCAAGGGTACGACCCACCATTTCTCGTCTTTGGAATGACGAGGAGAGGAATTATTACCTGGGTGCCAATCAATATCTTGCATGAGTAATTTATCTTCAGAGACATTACTATTTTTCTTCAGACGAACGCCCCAGCGAGATCTCGCATTCATCATAGTTATCACTGAGTAATTTTCAAAAAAGTTTTCCACAGTGTATTTCTCAACAGCTATTTCCAAATTTGCGAATTCGGGATTTCTGGCGGAATTAGGGTATAAAGATCCTTTGCCTGCACCACGGTTCGCGAACTCAAGCATCAGGCGAATACAATCGCCACTTAATTGATAAATGTACCCGATTGAATTTTTCATGGGCCAAAATTTCATAAAATAAAGGCAACTCAGGATTGTACAAGGGAATAGGAAGTCCCGCGAGAATCTGACCGAGCGAGACTATAATCTTTTGATCATCACATTGATGATCAGAGAAAAGATTTACAGAGAGAATGGATGAGGGTTCTTGATCAGGAATGGTTGATAGAGTGAAGCCCTTCTCGAGCAATTTCTGATTAACTTCATCAAAAGAAGTTTTGTATGCACGACTAAGGGCAGCCATTATCAGTATGGGAATGGATGAGAGGTTAAAGGTAAAGATCGATGCTAGAGAAAGATGAAAAGAAGATTTGCAGTAGCAGGAGCGCAAATTGCGGAAGGAGAAAATCAAAGAAGTTGCAGAGAAAAACTAAAGAACGAAAAGGAGAGGAAAAGAAAACTATATATAGGGAAAAAGATCCTCGAGAAAAACGAGGTCATTTAATGCGAGAAGGGACATGAAAGGTCAAGAATAAACGGTTGGAAGAGACGTGTCGAAAAACGGCTTTAATGGTTAAAAGCTGTGTACGGAGCTGAAACAGATAAAGATAAGCAGTCGCAGCGAACAAAAAGCATCGCTCTCATGATATTCTTCCCTTCGCAAGAAGAGTATGAGGAGAGACAGGAGACGCAAAGCTTCGGAACATCGCAAAAGAATAGAGGCAAGTACGTACTTTTCAAGTCCAGTATTCTTTCGCTCGTTCCTTCATCAGCGAAGACCAAAGATTATTACAACAACAGATTTTTCCTTAAAAATTGCTCTTCAAGCAATATTCAAGGAAAAAGAGGCAAGATGTAGGACCATAATATCGCAACGAACAGACTCGTGGTTAATAAACGACGATGTCGCGAGGCGGCAGAGAGCTAAAATAAACGACGTGATGGGAGAAACGACACATAAAACAATGAAAGACATGGAACTCGGCGAGGGTTAAGAAGTGTCGCGAGATTGAATAGTTGTACATGGCGACACTTCGCGAGATATTCCTGAAATAAAGGACAACTTAGCTGTCATCCACTATGTATTACCCTATATAAAGGGTCGAGTGAGTCTGTTGTAGGGAGGATCTTTTTAGAATTGTGAGGCAAGTCATTAGGAGGGAGAAAGTTTAAGAGTGTTTTACTTGCTAAATGTAATTCTACTTTTCCTGTGTAGAACTCATGAAATTAATCAATAAACATTCTCAATTATGCAATTTTCAACAGACTAATTAACCAAAATATAGTGAGGGGTGTAGTGTGGGAAAACCTGCTACTACAATATCATCTAATTCGGAGATGATTGCGACATTTTGGCCCCTCATATCATCTAAGCTCGGTAGCTCGACGAAAGAGATGACTGTGGCCATACTTGATGAGGCTTAGTTGCATGCCAGCAAGTGGATGCTCATACTTCCTATCAAGCTACAAAGAGCAAGCTATAGCCTATCTGGAGGCGAAAAACCCGAATGTCGTAATTTAGTTCAGGAGGAGTCCATTTTGATGGGAAATGGCCCAAAGATCAAGACATGTTGATCTTCCACATGGTCACCACAATTTAGCCAAATTCCATCGTTTAAAGCCTCAAAAGGTCGTTTTTGCCGTTTTAAGAAAGTTTTGATTACTTAATAAACCTTTCGCAGAACAAGGGTAAGTTGGAGCGGTGTGGGAGCTAAGTTAGCTGCGTCATGCTCTACGAGTATGCTTGCAAGGGCAAATGGACGTGCATTTGCCTAGACCTAAGGCCCGGATCGTAGCTTCATCATGGCGCATTGGGGGAGTTACGGCTCAAGGGACAACGCGCCAAAGGCGTAATTTTCCGGTCCGTCACAGAGAGATTGAGATTCCAAATGCCATTAGCTAGGGTTGTCCAAGTCAACAAGTCTTTAGCTGACCGCACCAACCACAATTACAAAGTCTACAGTATTCTCACTGCAACTATTATCCATTTCAATTACGGCAAGACTCTATATCATCCCGTGAAAAACTTTCAAATTAAAGTTAGACTTGTCAACATCATCTTCCTTGTCCTTCATATTACCTATACTCACCCAAGTGAACATAACCCTCTCATCATTTCCCTTCTTTGGCTTCAAAAACTCTGTTCTATGGCGGCCTCCTCCTCCAATTCTAATCCTCATAGAAAATCTAGTCAAAAACATGAACATAGTCCTAACCATTCCTAAGGATTTGTTTCCAGAAGTCTTCATCAACTCTGAGAATATCAAAACAAAGCAAGTCCAAGACTGAAAAGGATGTTTCATTGGAAAAATTTGTAGTAACATCTGCTTTCAAACATCTAGAGTCAGTAACTTCATCAATGCTAACTGGGAAATGATTAGCAGAATTGAGGTTGAAGTTTGGAACAAAAGAAGAAACTTCTACATTATCAGAACTACTCATGAATAAGATTACTCAACTTTGAGAAGTGGAGGAACTAGAGGGGTCTTTGACAAGCTGATGGTTCTAGTTGGATTTACTGCTAATGGTCCTGAGGTTATTGATGAATAACTCTTTTCCAAAGTTATGATCTGGCTCCTAGTGAAGAGAATCCCAACTCACATAATCCTAGATATACCAAACATCATAGGACCAATTGGAGTTTTTCAAGGATAAAAAAAACCTTATGGTAGAGACAGGTTTGAAAAAAAAACTTGGAAGTAAAAGTTACAATCAATGTAACTAAATTTCTAAAGTTTGGTATAGAAGCCTTTAAAACTCCTACCTTGTCTCACTGGTTGGAGTGTGCTTGTGCTCTCAATGGTATCAAATTCTGCATAGTTTGTAGAATTCTTGACCACCCAAGTCCCCCCTGTCCATCTCCTCCTAACCAAAACAATCCTGATTATCACCACCTCCCAACCCCTCAACCTTCCCCTCCACCTATAAATCCTAGACAAAAAATTGTTCAATTTGGTAAGGATATCATGCACAGACACTACTCAGATGCAGATGCAGCTGCTGAGTTTGAAGCAAAAATGAAAAATGCTAAAATGCCGGAGCTTGAGAACTCAATAGCAAACATTGCTTCTACTTCAAATAACCATATCACCTTTGCAGCTCAACCAAATCCCCCTGAAGTCAAAGACTCTCCATATCCAGATGTCTTATCCTGCCAAATCAGAATCAAAAGAATGGATTTAGCAAAAAAATAGCTGGGTCTTACAAGAAAAAACTTCCAAAGTGGAAAGTTGCTGCAAGAACAACTCCCAACAACAACAATACTCCAAGTAAGAAGGTTGAGGAAACTGTTGCTGCTGATCTTGCTGCTACTGAACATATCTTACCAGTTACCAACACTCCAAAACACTTCCTTTTTAACTCTATTCCTACTTTGGCTCAAATCAAAGCTAATATGGAAGCTGAAGCAAAACAGAAAAAGAAAGCTGCTTGGAAGGCAAAGAAAAAGGATCATTCTTTTGAGAAGCTTGATGACATCTCTCTCAATTCATCTGCAAGCCATACCTCTGACACTAAGAGAAAGAAGTTTATTCTCAATGAAGATAATGCCAACTCCAACAGCATGGAAGTGGATAGTTCCAAGAGATACAAAGATCTGAATGATTTCACTCAGGAGCAGATGGACAACCCCCTACCTCTTTGGCTAATGACATCTTGGACTGCACTACAGCTGGTACAATGGTATGTATCCTCAACTTCCCTTCTTAGATTCTCTTAAGAACTCATATTTTGGCTTACATTGTGGATGCCATGATCTATAAGCATTATGATAACATCACAAGAAGGCCTATCTCTAAGTATCCAGCAGTGTTTTATTTCTGGCAATTCTTTACTTCCTTAGCATGAAACTGCCAAGGACTGGGTACTAGAGATGCTAAAAGATACTTCAATGATATTCTCAATAAACTAAACCCATACATTGTTTTCCTCTCTGAAACTAGTCTAAAGAGTGAAAAGTTCAAAAAAGCCATGCATGATTTAGGAATCAACAATTTTTGGTTTATCAATCCACGTGGGGCAAGTGGCACTGCTGGTGGATTATCATTAATATGGAAAAGCAATATGTTTCTCTAGAAATTTTAGATTGCTCAATTAACCATATCAATGCTAAAATCAGAATTGCCAATAGCCCCCCCTGGTTGTTTACAGGTTACTATGGTAACCCCTATGATACCACTTCCAAGCTACACTCTTGGCAAAAACTTGAAAGTACTGCTGGCTCCAATAAGTTACCTTGGTTGGTCATAGGGGACTTAAATTTGGTCCTCCATGATACTGAAAAATTTAGCACAAATCCAATAGATGATAATGAAGCCTCCATTTTCAATGAAAAAATCCTTAATCTAGATCTCATTGATCTTGGCTGTACTGGCTGTCCCTTCACATGGTCTAACAAAAGAAAGGGCTATGCTCTTACTGAACAAAGATTGGACAGAGGTCTAGCTAATGATGATTGGCTTGCTTTTTATCCAAACACCACCATTACTAACTTATTGGCCATAGGATCTGATCATCATCCAATTTTTCTTAAGTGAAATCCTCACTGGAAAAATGGTAAGATCCCTTTCAAGTTTTTTGGTCCATGGTTAGATCATGAAGATTGTATGAAAATTATTGTTGAATGCTGGAAAAAATACCCCTGGCTCAAGTGCTTTCTCCATAGCCATAAATCTCAAAGACATAAAGCTACAATTCAGAGTCTGGAACAAGGAGGTTTATGGCAATATCAAAACCAATATAGATGAATGCAAGCAGTATTTAACATGGCTTCATACCTACTATTTCAAGGAAGACAGAGGTCAGTCCCTAGCAGATGCAAGAAAACAACTTAAAAATGACAAGACATTGAAGAGAAATTCTGGAAAACCAAAAGCAGTGATCAACTTATCAAGCTGGGAGATCAGAATACAAGCTACTTCTACAGAGCCACTAAGAGCAGAACCAGGAGAAATAAAATTGACACTATTCAAGATGAGGAAGGCAAATGGATCACTGACTATCAAGATATCAAAAACTGTTTCACCAATCACTTCTCTCAAATGGCTACTGCTGAAACCATAAATACGTCATCAGAAATCCTCAACCTCATTCCCCTAACCATCTCCACCGATGACAACCTCGGGCTTAACAGAAAACCTGAAACTGCTGAAATTAAAGCTATCCTTTTCAGTATGGCAGATGACAAGGCACCAGGCCCTGATGGATTCCCCCCAATTTTTTTCAAAATTAATTGGGATATCATTTCCAATGACATAGTCAACATGGTTCAACACTTCTTCTCTTCTGGTCACTTACTAAAGGAGATGAATGCCACCTTTATAGCCCTCATTCCCAAAAATGATTCCCCAACCTCCCCTAGCCAATTCAGACCAATCAGCCTCTATAACACCACTTACAAAATCATATCCAAACTTCCAGCCCAAAGAATGAAACCTTATCTGAACATAATCATATCTCCCTATCAGTCAGCTTTCATACCTGGAAGGAAAATCTCAGACAATATAGCTATTGCTCATGAAATTATTCATAATATGAGATCAAAAAGAGGAAAAAAAAAGGGAATACTGGATCCATGGGCATCAAAAGTGATATGGCAAAAGCTTTTGATAGAGTGGATTGGACATTCCTAATAACTATCATGAATAAAATTGGGTTTGATGATAAATGGTGCAACAAAATGCTACAAGCAGTATCTCAACCTCCACCTCTGCTGCTCTCATTAATGGTTCTCTTGATAAATTCTTTAAACCCTCCAGAGGGCTAAGGCAAGGAGATCCGCTCTCCCCTTATTTATTTCTATTCTGCATGGAAGCACTGTTAAGAACTCTTCTTCATGCAGAGGATCTAGGCATCATCACTGGTATCAAAATATGCAAAGCTGCTCCATCTATCAGCCACCTCCTGTTTGTAGATGACTGCATGATATTCTGCAAAGCCAATCTCACTGAAGCACAAAACATTATGAAGATTCTCTAAATCTTTGGAAGAACATCTGGGAAACTAATCAATTTCAACAAGTCATGAGTATTTTTAAGCATTAACACAAATCCAGATCTCATTCCCCAAATTAGCAGTTCTGTGGGAGTTCAAATTTTTCAACTGGTTGATAAATATCTAGGCTCACCACTTTTCACCCATAGAAGCAAAATAACTTCCTTCAAGACTGGAGTGGAAAAGCTGAAGCTAAGACTTACTAGCTGGATGAATACTCCACTAAATCCTGCTGGCAGGGAAGTCCTCATCAAATATGTCACTTCTTCGGCTTGCATTTATGAGATGAATTGTTTTAAAATGCCTAAGAAAACTTGCAAAGACATCAACAACCTTGAAAGAGACTTCTTCTGGGGATAAAATATAGAAAACCCTTCTGGATAATATCCTAAAGCTTGGACTGCAGTGTGCAAACCCAAAGATCTAGGGGGTCTAGGCATCATGAATATGAAACTCCTCAACAGATCAATGATAACAAAAATTTGGTGGAGACTTGAGCAAGACCAAGATTTTCTATGGTATAAGCTCATGGATGCTAAGTATCTCTTAGGAAGGAATGTTCTCAACATGGATACAAAAGCTAAAGATGGAGACTCATGGGTATGGAAAGGAATCCTAGAAGGCATCAACAACATACAGCAGCATTGCTCCTGGAGAATTGACAATGGGAAAAAGATAAAATTATGGGAAGGCATTTGGATCCCTAACACCTCTCAGAAATAGCCAAAACCGCAGAATTGTCCACACCATATTGAAATGTTTGAGTCATTATTGCTACCAAATGGAAACTGGGATGCAGACCTAATCCTTACTCTTTTTAGCAATGGCAAGGCAGCAGTGATTGTCAACCTGCAGACACACCCTAATGAAGAAGATTGAATGATATGGGACCTCAATGATAAAGGTGTCTTCTCTGTCAAAGAACTTTATAAAGCAAACATTGAGAACCTCTACAGAAATGACACTTCTACAGGGAACTGGGCAGCTATATGGAACATGGAAGTGGCACCAGTTATTAGAATCTTTCTTTGGAAGTGTGCTCATGGAATACTTCCCACCAATGCTAAAACAGCTAGCATTCTTCATTACATCAATCCTATTTGCACTGTTTGCAACAGTGGAGAAGCAGAAACCATGTCACACATGTTCTTAAATTTTCCAGCTGCAACTCTGGTCTGGCAGGAGGTTTTGGGCTCCATTAATACCCATTTTGATAGCAATACCATTTTCATTAACTTGTTGAATTCCTGGTTTCAACCTGGAATTACTAGCTCTAACTACAACATATATGCCACCACCTGCTGGTATATATGGAAAGCGAGATGTGATCTCACTTTCCAACAAATTCAGCCTAATGTGGGAATAACTGCTCTCAGGATTAAGAAGCACTTGTGCAATCATAATAGAAAATATCATATGCTAGGTCACATTATGAACAGATTTCCTCTCTTACCAGAGGAAACTGATACAACATCTCAACATAATATTACTTCCTATACTCAGAATTCCACTGTTGAGTTTGGGAATAATATCAAAATATGCAGTTTACAAGATCCTGTAACTTCTCTTTATTATATTGCTCTGATAATGACAGATTTTGCAGGAAACATTACTGGAACCATAGGATATCCAGGATACTATGGAGCAGAGGGAGCAACAGCAGGAGCGGACTTAGCTTTCCAATGGGACAAAGAACCGTAAAGACACCAATGTTACCATATCTCGTTGAGGCAATGGAGACTCTAGTTCATTTCAAACTTCTCTACCATGAAGCTAAGTTACGGGAAGATTTCACTTAGCTACCACGAAAGAAGAATCACGATGATGAAGTAGAAAAAGTAGTGATATAGGAATTCATCCAATATCTTTTGTCTTACTAAGTTTTAGCATCATCCACAGACAACAAAACATGGATGCTTTCAATTTAGCTTTATTTTGTAAAAACAATGTTGGCGGGTTAAGTGGTGCTTCGGCTACCAATGCCAACACAAATGCTGTGATCGTGTCTTAGTGCCTTGTAGGCCTAAGCTTTTTCTATAAAAAAAAAAATACATTTACAATGAGTATTAACCAGCAGGCAAGGGAACCCACTTGTGCCTCCAATTTATTTTGGCTTATCTTAAATATAGCCTATTAAAAAAAAAAAAAAAAAAAAAATTAGAAACCAAACAAGTCTTGATACTTTTACTAAAAATTCTACGTAAAATCTCCTTCTTGCTCAAAATCAAAATAAACCTTAACTTATTTTATTCATACTTAAAACTAATTGTAACGGTTCTTTTTGAAGTCTCACAAATTTACCATTTAATTATAAGCCCTAAATCTTTGTAGTCTAGACCTATAAGTAGCTTTTCAAATACGTACTGAACAGGGAAAGAGAAATGATATTATTAATTATGCAAGGTATAGACATCAATTAACGTCCCTCAGTTGGTAATGCTGATATCCTTTTGCTGCTATCACCAATTGTTGTTATACTATCAGTGTAAGATAGTAGTTCAGCCGATTCCAACAAGAGCATGTGTTCTTCTTTGGTTGTACGCATCGTTTCCTCGTCATCCAAGATGCCAGGGTAACTCGAAGAAATCATCATCAATCCGTGTAAAACCATTGCTACTTCTTTCATTGTAGGTCGATTCTCTCCTTTCATTCTTAAGCATTTTTGTGCAAGTTCAGCCATTTGTTGGATTTGTTGGTGCTCATGCTCACTACTGACTCGTTCATTATCATTTTGTACCAAACTGCTATCAAGAATCGCAAACAACCTGTTGGTTTTCATAGAAGAAAGGAAGTAATTTGCCAGATTTCTGTCCTCTTCAGGTCTGTCGAGAGAAAATATTGCTTTACCTGTTAGCAATTCCACCAGAAGAACGCCAAAGCTGTAAACATCGCTTTTCTCCGTTAATTGGCTTGATAGCATGTATTCTGGATCCAAGTACCCAAATGTACCTTGAACTATTGTGCTTAACTGTGCTTGATCAGTAGGATTTAACCTCGAAGCACCGAAATCAGAAACCTTTGCTTTGTAATCATCATCTAGAAGTACATTACTTGACTTGACATCTCTGTGGATTATGGGTATGGAAGCTTCAGCGTGCAAGTAGGCTAATGAACCTGCCACTTCGGAGGCTATCCTTAAACGACTTTCCCATGAAAGAAAAGCAGGCCTCCCTTGGTTGTCAGGATGTTCATGTAAATGCTGGTAAAGAGTCCCATTACCAACATATTCATAAACTAGTAAAGGAACTTCACTCTCGAGACAACAACCCAAGAGCTGAACCACATTTTTGTGATTGATTTGTGATAGAACAGCAATTTCGTTTATGAATTGCTCATTTTGGTCCATATTAACTATTTTTGTCTTCTTAATTGCAACTACTTTTCCATTAGATAAAGTTCCTTTATAAACCGTGCCAAACCCTCCTCGTCCGAGAATCTGACTGTCATGATAGTTGTTAGTTGCTTTGCTTAGCTCCTTCTCGGTGTATATTGTACCAATTGATCGGTGCTTTTTTTCTCCTTTGCCCATTTTACTTCCCTTTCTACTGTTCTCGATATCTTCTTCCCGTTCATCAAGGAGCCGATTCAAAATCAGCCCACCATTTTGCTTAAAGAATTCCTCCCTGACTTTCATGTGCTTTCTTTTCCTATGTACCCAATACAACCCGAAGCCAGTCACAAGCAGAAGAGATAAGCTTAGGCTTGCCCCTGCATGCAATAAAAAAATTAAATGAACTTTAAAAATAAATATTTGAGAAATTCTAAGGCTTAATTATTTTGGATTATCTTTTTACAGTTTGATATATATATATATATGGCGGGGACGTATCAACCATATCAAATGGCTGGGTTTTTTAATGATGCAGAAATGAATAGAGTATTCGTGCGTATGTGTATCGTGAAAGAATCAACCAGATCAACCCTACCAAAATAACTCTATCATTGGGGCTGCATCGGCTGGGTTTTTGGGCTGACAAAAGGAAGAAATAGGGTCATGAAGTAGTAAAGTACATAACCCCATATCAAACTATCTTTAATAATTGCTAATGTATCCTTGACTAAATTTAATAATTGCTAATGTATCCTTGACTTAATTAATGCTAATTATGATGATTAACTACTCCCTCGTTACTTTTTGATGCTTTCTATAAATAAACAAAAAAAACTACAGATAAATAAATTCAAAAAAATTAACTTTTTGAAAATGGAGAAAGTCAAACGTTTTTGTTTTGACCACTTTTTCTTAACTTCTTTTGATTTAGAAGAAGGATATCACTTTAGGATGTTGTCTTGAACGAAATTCACTTCTTAAATCATGAGAAACCACTTTCAATGATGAAACTTAATTTTCTTAAAATTCATTAAAAAGGGAAGAAAAACTAACTATTATAAATCATTCAATTAACTTTTGAAAATCAAAAATTTTGTTTTCTTTTTTGTTTGATTTAGAAGGAGAAGGAGGATCTTGACGAAATTTTCTTAAAACATGGGAAAAAATGATGAAACATATTCTTAAAATTCATTGGGAGTAACAAGTACTAGTATCGAGTAAGCAAGTGGTCGAATATCATTGGGAGTTTTCGTTAGTAATGATTTACTGATTGAGATGGTAAAATCAATAAAATAAAATTCATTGTTCTTTTTTTTTTTTCAATCACCTCCAAATATTAATGCAATCTGCTGTTGAGATGTCGTAAATTCTTCTAAGTTACTTACCGAGAATAATCTCGTTAAATATTCTCCGACCCTGAATAGGAGAGCATTCCCAGATTTTATCTCTCAGTTCAGGTTTGTATCCCTTGTAGCAAAAACAAAAGAAGTCCCCTGGTGTATTTGTGCAGTTACTTCCTTGTCCCATACTACAGTTATTTAGATCCTTAACACTGCATTCATCAATATCTATCCCGAAAAATGGAATGGAAAAGAGTCAGTATATATATCATTAAATTTCAAAACTAATTAAATTGCCAAATAAATAAATAAATATTAATCAGTAAATATTACCTTGGCAATAACCACCAGTACTCGTGTTGAGATAAGGGTTCCCTTCGTAGCCTTTTTTACAACTACAGCGGTAACCTTTGGCTTCATTATTTCCTTTCACGCAGTCAGTGTTAGGTCCACATGCATACCTTGCTGGGTTTCTTTGAGCTTCCTCGCATGTTTTGTTACTTATAATCCAATCGACCACTGCCGGAACCCCTCATGGTCCCATGATTTCGGAAATTTTCAAGGTATGACGAAGAAAAGTTGAATGAATTTTTTTCCGTTAAAAAAGCATAACTACATGGATTGAAATCCAAATTCTACGGGGTGGAGATATGCTTTGAATATTCACTTCATATCTCTTAAGTCCAGCTGGAATGGAGGCCTCACAACAACCAATGCCATCGCAAGTCCCATTAGTGGAATCTTCTATTTTATTACAGGATGACAAACACCCTGTACCAATCGCTTTGTTATCGCTACTGGTCTCTAAATATGCCAAGGTGTCGCAACCAATAGCTATGAACTTGTTTTTGGTATTAGAGAAGGTAAACCTTTTAAAATGAGCATACGTATCTTTAATTTTTTTGAAATTGCCGGCCAATTGTTTGCTCTTAGCTGAACAATCTCTAGCTATGGTCAGTAAGGTTGTCATCTCTCCATCAGGTATTGATATGTTTGAGAGCTTAAAGTTGCGACCATACACTGGAAATCTGGTGGAATAAGGGAGACTGTCGTTGCATTTCAATTTGAACCTACGCTTCCTATAACAACCATCTCCGATGCCGAATGGGTAGGGTATGCTTACATTCCCACACTTATCTTGGCAGCCAGGCTTGGTAATTACTCTGGAAGCAGTGATCGATGTTTCTGTGGTAGGTGCTATTTGCAGACATAGTAACCCGAGGAAACACTGAAAAATTAGGAGAATATGTAACGCCATTATGATTTATTTTTGAAGGAGGAGTTCTGAGTTATGATTGATATACCAGAATCATAATGTTATTTATAACACCGTAGTCTGTACTCATGCATAGGTTCTGAGGGGCCGCCTCAGATTTGCCTCGAAGCATCCTTTACAAACTATTATCCGATAGTTGTATGTAATCTTATAATCTTAGCCAAAAACCAAGCTGTAATAGTGTAATGTGCCTTGTAGCACTCAAATGTGCTTTCTTTTCTGCTTTTATCTTTTTTTCATTTTCTCTGTATTGGATACTTTCTATCTAGGGCAATTAACCTTTTAAGTCAAGAAAATAAAAATAAAAAAACCAATCAAAATATGTAATTCAGTAATCTATCCAAAGAACCAATCACAATAAGTAATTGTGGGTCGTGACATCATCTCTTACGTCAGATTCCATATCATCTCTCTGGAAGCAATGATTGGTGTTTCTGTAGTAGATGCTAATGGCAGACATAAACACGAGTAGACACTGAAAATTAAGGAGAATATGTAAAGACATGATTGAGTAGCTAGTATTTTCTCTTTATGACTTTTTTTTAGGGAGAAGGAGTTGGTTCTTCACGACCGAGAAAAAAACCGGAAATGATAGCTTGACCGCCAACTATTCCCGCACAACATCCCGCAAGACACAGACAAAACAAGGACCCCACATGATACTGTACCATCTTGATGTTAAGAATGCACCAAAACCGTTAGATTTCCCCGCGGGAGATATTGCGGGAGAAAACCGCGATATCTCTAGCATCTCCGAAAAAAAAACCCAGAAACTACTATCTCACATAAAGAGGTGGGCCCTGCCGTTTGGTGGTTAATAGGGTCACTTTTGGGCCTACCGGTAAGAATTATGTGAGTATATGGTTTCCGTGTAGTTTTTTTTCTCGGTCTGTGAAGCATTTTTGTTAT
This sequence comes from Papaver armeniacum, assembly GCA_023531295.1. Lineage (NCBI taxonomy): Eukaryota > Viridiplantae > Streptophyta > Magnoliopsida > Ranunculales > Papaveraceae > Papaver > Papaver armeniacum. The sequence continues at coordinate 629,154 of JAJJWW010004399.1, forward strand.
CAATTATGATAGATACCAGATACCATACTGCCATTTATAATATACTTAGTTACATGTTAGGCAGGTCTGCCAAAGACTTCACCGATACTTATATCTTTATTAGAAAATAGAGTATATTTGAGTTATGTTTATTCTAGGAAAGTTTAGATACGTGCAGTTCACGTATTATGTCTTGATGACCAAGACTTGAATGTATAAATATCGCGTTTAATGAATGAGAAACCAAGATTGGTCGAGAACTTGACATGGACTCAAGAGCCTGGTTCAAACCCTAAACCTAATATTTTTTTTCAAGTTCTCTTAATACAATGGGAGATGATGAAACAGAATCATCAAAAGGAACAAAGGGAAAAGACATAGCCTATGATTTGCCAAAGAAAAATCCGGTATACCATCTGGGATCAAGTGATGGTCATGGAATTCTAGTTACTCCGATTACTGTAAAAGGAACAAATTATGATGAATGGGCTAGAGCCATTTGAAGGTCTTTGATAGCTAAACGGAAGTTTGGGTTTGTTGATGGTACCATTAAAGAACCAGCAGACCCTGAACAGTTGGAAGAATGGATCGATATACACTCAATGGTGGTTTCCTAGATTATTAACATGCTGGATTCTTCAATTAGATCCACGTTAGGAGATTATGATGACGCAAGTCTTCTACGGACACACTTAAAGAAGCGATTTTGTGTTGTTAGTGGCACAAGAATCTGTCAACTCAAATCTTCTTTGAGTGAGTCTAAACAAGGGAAGTCTAAGAGTGTTGCTGTCTATTATGGACGATTAAACAAAATCTGGGATGAGTTGGTGAAATATATGAAAATACCACAATGCAAGTGTGGTCTTTGTACCTGCAATATTGCAACTCAGGTAACTAACTTGCGAGAAGAAGATTATCTCCACTATTTTTTGATTGGCCTGGATGATATGTACAGCTTACTGCGTGAACAATTGTTAGTACGAGAACCTTTACTAAGTATAGACGCTGCGTATGAAGCAGTGGTGAAATCTGAGAGATTAAGAATGGGAGATGTTCTTCTATCTAAAGAGGTGCAGGAGAAAGTGATGGCGTTTAAAGTACATCCTGATCAGACAGCAACTACTAGCACTTATGATTCTACGAAGAATTGTAAACACTGTAATAGAGTTGGAAATTTTGAAGATGGGTGTTTCCAAATCATAGGCTACCCTGAATGATGGGTTGAACGATCCCGTGGTGGTAAAGCAGTTGGCAGAGGCGGCAGATCTGGTGGTAGAGGACGCGGTAATTATGCATCAGGCATAGGTGGCAGAGGTTATGGCAGTACCAATACGGTGCAAGCTAATAATCTGAATGTACCAGCAGGACAGTCATAGAATGGTACTATGTCTGCAGATGGAGCTGGCTTGGTTGGCGTAACAGTGACACAGCTTCTACAAGTGATAAACTATTTGAGTTCAAACAAATCCAAACTTTAATTGCAAGGCAACCAAAATCGTACTTCCTGGATTGTGGATACAGGGGCTACGAATCTTGTCACATGTAACATTGCTGACATGATAGAAATAAAATAAATTACGGCCTGCTCAGTAGGTTTGCCAGTTGGGAAGTATGCGAATTCTGATAAAATAGGATCTGTGATTCTTCCTGGTGGTTTGAAGTTTCACAATATTTTTTATGTTCCTCAAATAACATGTAATCCGATCTCGGTCACACAGATGATCGATGAGTTAGCATGTTTTGTGCAATGTACTGACAGTTTATGTCTTATACAGATCAAGTTGACGAGGAAGGTGATTTGAGTGGGTGAGAGACAAGGTGGACTATATCTGTTTAGTGGTGTTCCTTCATTTAAAGTGCTTGCAGTTCGTGGAGATTCGTACGAGCTATGGCATCAAAGAATGGGACATCCAACAGATAAAGTATTACAAAAGATACCATCTGTGAGTAGGTTAGTTAAGAAAAATAATAATGCTTGTGATATTTTTCCATGAGCAAAACATCGTCGAAGTAGTTTTCATAATAGTCAGAGTAAAGCTAGCTGCATATTTGAGTTGGTTCATTTGGATTTATGGGGGCCTTACAAGACACCCTCGTCTTGTGGAGCTCATTATTTTTTGACAATAGTTGATGATTTCTCAAGTGGTGTGTGGATTTATTTGATCAAGAATAAAACTGAAGTTGAATTGGTATTTCTTAACTTTATTGCTCTTATTAAACGTCAATTTAACAAGGAAATTAAATATGTTAGAAGTGACAATGGAACAAAATTTAATGCTTTGCGTGGCTATTTGAAGACTAATGGAATTATTTTTGAGACGTCTTGTGTTGGAACACCCCAACAAAATGGGAGAGTTGAGAGAAAACATCAACATATAATGAATGTTTCGAGAGCTTTGAGATTTCAAGCTAATCTACCAATACAATTCTGGGGGGGAGCGTGCATTGAATGCATCATACTTGATTAATCGAGCACCAACACCTATACTCAATAACAAGACTCCATATGAAATTATGTTTGGAAAGTTGCCTCCATATGATCAGTTGAAAGTGTTTGGATGTTTGTGTTATGTGCATAATCAAAATAGTAAAGGAGATAAATTTGCAAGCCGAGGAAGAAGGTGTGTATTTCTTGGCTATCCATTTGGTAAGAAGGCGTGGTAAGTGTATGACTTAGACACAAAAAAAATTTTGGTGTCAAGAGATGTAGATTTTTATGAACACCAGTTTCCATATATGAAAATCAATATTGAGGAGTCAAATAATATTGCTCCATCAAGTATGGAAACGTGTTGGAGTGATGATGCCTCCATCTTCAATTATGCATGAAACTGATGGAATTAACTCTGCATGCCTCCATCTTCAATTCTGCATGAAACTGTTGGAATTAACTCTTCATGCCTCCATCTTCAATTCTGCATGAAACTGTTTGCATGCTTCTTTGAATAAATTATGCATGAATAATGGCTGGAAGTATGGGTGGATGTCCGACAAAGACAGCCTAACAAAGATGGGTAGAGAACGGCAAAGACGGCAAAGATGGATGAAATAGATGGCGTTGAGGCAGAGCATTTGGTCGGGAATTACTAAGCAGATGGCAAAGATGACCGAAAATTGGCTAGAGGTGCCACGTGTAACCCGATTTTGACAATGACCAAGCTGACTTTGACCGCTGACCGGCATTGACCTTGACCATTGGACCGATCATTGATTTTATGTAATGCTGGACAGGCTGGCGGGCTGCTTCGGTTGGCTGGTTAGCGGGCTTGGATGAGGGCCAATAGATGATTCAAGTACCAATTTGGCCTATTATGTGGCATTTCTACTTATGGTACAAACATCGCCCCCTCTTAACCTCCAACTTGTTGGGGGTTAAGAAATTTTCGTTTTCCTTGGTCATTGACAAAACTCGCCCCCAAGTGTGGATTATTGATGCTGAGGTGATTGGCAAAACTTCCCTTGTCGTTTGCGGAAATTACAATCAAGACGCCCCCAAGTGAGGCTATTGTGACTGGGAGATCGGCGGGCAACAGTTGGGTATGAACATTTATTATATGCAACAACTGGACTGAGGGCTGAACTATACTGCAACGGAAGCGTGATACTGAAGCGGAGTGATATTGAAAGTGAGCGGTAACTGTTGATGTAAAACTGGACCGTGGTAGTTGCGTAGAACTAAAATAATAACCGTTGTTTGGAAAAGATGAGCTATATTTGACGTCACTCTACTGAATCAGGTGAGCAGCTGGGTATTAAGTCAGCTGTCAATTACTGGACCGAGTCGCTGAGTCATGCGAGCGAAAGGGTGTGACCTTTTAGTAGTTGAGATGGTAACAGACTTTGTGTGTCGTTGGACCTCCAATGGTCTTGGTTGTGCTACTGGATATAACACCGATCTTCAATAGTTATATGAATCGGGATAGCAGCGACGTCGATTAGATCACAATAATTGCTGCGGATTTGGATTGCGGTGATTGAGGTAAACTTGATCGCGATGGCTGCTAAAAAAACCGTCATGTTCAGTAATGAGAAAATCGGGTAGTAATAAAGATTGAGCAAAGTCGTCCTGGCAGCGACCGTGATCACCGGGCTTCAGAGCCGCGAACATGATGGACTACGCCAGCCTTCGATCGCCCGGATCGGGCAGCAGCCGACGAGCAAAGTTGCACTACAAGAAGCTGCGATCAGCTGGATCGGCAGAGCTGCGAACATAGCTGGACTGCAGCAGCTGCAATCACCTGATCATAGAGATGCGAATATAGCCGGGACCGCAGCAGCCTTCGATCACCGGATTGCAGCAAAGAACGAGCAAAATTACATCGCAGCGATGCGATCACCGGACCGGCAGAGCTACTAATGAGCCGACCTCAGCGTATGCAATCACTGGATCGCAACAACAACGAGCAAAGATGCATCGCAGCACCGCCCATCACTGATCAGGGACATGCGAATATAGCCGACTCCAACAATGCTTCGATCAAAGTTACACCGTAGCGCCGCGATCACCGGATCGCGTAAGCGACGAGTTATGCTGGATCGCAAGCTCTCTGATCAGCTAGACCGCGCATCGCCGAGCAAAGTTACACCGCAAAGAAATGCGATCACCGAATCGCGTAAGCGACGAGCTATGCCGGACTCAAAGAGCTTCTTCGATCACCGAGTGCAACAAACAGCCGAGTTAAAGTTACACGTAGCTAAAGAAAGAATCGCCTGGACCGCAGGAGCTGCGAACATAGCTGGCCTATAGCATCTTCGATCAGCCAATTGCAAGAAGAACAGCAAAGTTACACCATGCAGTTAATGCGACGCCTAGACCTGGCGATGAGCTATGTCAGACTCAAATGGCTGGACACTGGACTGGCAGCAGAAGAACAGCAAAGCTACACCGCAGCAGCTGCGATCAATCGACTGCAGTCGCATTTAGCTATGTGTCGATCGCACGCCTTCATCACTGGATCGCAATAGCAACAGCAATGTTACATCAAGAAGAGTCACCGCGATCGCCCTGGATCATGGTGGCTGTATTTGTGCTACGCCTGACCGCAGAGTTACGAGCTACGCTGGACTGCAGCAGCTCTGATCAGCTGGACTACAGCAGCAGCGAGCAAAAATTACACCGCAAAGTAGCTGCGATCGCTTGACCGCGTGCTTACGAGCTATGCCGACTACAAGCAGCCTTCGATCACTGGATCACAGCAGTTAGCCGAGCAAGTTATACTGGCAGCAGCTCGCGATCACCGGATCGCAGACCGGGACGAGCTATGGGCCGACTGCGTGATCTTCATCGCCTAGACTACAAGAGTAACGAGCAAAAGCTTCACTACAGCAATGCATTTATCACCGGATCGGCAGGTTTTATGAGGGAGTAGACTTAAATATTTCGATAAATCTGAGTGTAAACTTATAAATAAAACCATACTGCATCAGTTGCGTCCAACTGAATACAGAATTGATGAGCAAAACTGGACTGCATCGGTTGCGTCCAACTGAGTACAGTAATTTTCTTAAGAACCGGACTACAACAATTCGATCAACTTAACTGTAGCAATTTAACATTACCGATTGGAATAATTGCGTCAAAATATTAGGGTGTATGTTTCATTTCCTCTTAATCCCGTAACTCGTTGGAGGATTAAGAAGTTTGGGTTACCTTTTGTTTCGATTTTCAGAACTCGAATTTCAGTATTGCATTTAGGTGCTATGTAACTCCGCCCCCCAAACGTATAGAGTGTTACGCAGCTCGCCCCAAAAGAGTTATTTTAGATCACGAGGTGTTACATATCTCGCCCCAAGTGATAGTCACGTTGAAGTGATATGCAACTCGCCCCGTAAGATAGTAATCTTCATGTCGCCAATGCCGCACAAGGGTGCACAACCTTGCTGCATTCTTGCTGCATGGAATGAGGTTGAAAGTTTTTCTGCTATCTGAAATTCGCGCAGGGGGACAATCCCACTATTCCATATTCGCATTGCACTGACATGTGTGCATCTCCTCATGCCTTGACGGCAAGATGCTCGCGCCATCAGTAGTGTCCCAGCCAATGTAAGTATGCATGATTATATGAAATGATGTGAAAATATGAAAATTATATACGTACCGTATTAAAAGTGTTATTGCGACTTCGTTTATGAGGTGATTAAGATTCCAATAGCTATGTTTGGCATTGTTGCCATGGTGCGCAGGGTGCTTTGATTTGGCATTGTTGCCATGGTGCAGGCGTGGCTTGGTTTGGCATTGTTTCCATGGTGCGCAGATATCGGCTTGGTTTGGCATTGTTGCCATGGTGCGCAGGGTGCGGCTTGATTTGGCATTGTCGCCATGGTGCGCAGATGCGGCTTGGTTTGGCATTGTTTCCATGGTGCGTGGTGCGCTGATTTGGCATTGTTGCCATGGTGCTGCAGGTGCGCGATTGGTTTGGCATTGCTGCCATGGTGCGCAGTATGCGGCTTGGTTTGGCATTGTTGCCATGGTGCGCAGGGTGCGGCTTGATTTGGCATTGTTGCCATGGTGCGCAGGGTGCGGCTTGATTTGGCATTGTTGCCATGGTGCGCAGGGTGCGGCTTGGTTTGGCATTGCTGCCATGGTGCGCAAAAGATGCGGCTGGTTTGGCATTGCCGCCATGGTGCGCAGATGCGGCTTGGTTTTGGCATTGCTGCCATGGTGTCGCAGATGGCTTGGTTTGGCATTGTTTCCATGGTGCGCAGGTGCGCTTGATTTGGCATTGTTGCCATGGTGCCAGTGGTGCGGATTGGTTTGGCATTGCTGCCATGGTGCGCAAAGATGCGGCTTGGTTTGGCATTGTTGCCATGGTGCGGCAGGGTGCGGCTTGATTTGGCATTGTTGCCATGGTGCCGCAGAGGGTTCGGCTTGATTTTGGCATTGTTGCCATGGTGCGCAGTGGTGCGGCTTGGTTTGGCATTATTGCCATGGTGCGCAGTAAGATGCGCTTGGTTTGGCATTGCCGCCATGGCGCAAAGATGCGGCTTGGTTTGGCATCACGCCATGGTGCGCAAAGATGCGGCTTGGTTTGGCATTGCCGCCATGGTGCGCAGATGCGGCTTGGTTTGGCATTGTTGCCATGGCGCAGATGCGCTTGGTTTGGAATTGTTGCCATGGTGCGCAGGTGCGCTTGATTTGGCATTGCTGCCATGGTGCGCAGTGGTGCGCTTGATTTTGGAATTAGGGTTCTCAGGTTGAAAACTCCTAACTGGTATTTTGAAAAATACCCCTATTAATTATTTACACCGAGTTAAATGCTCTTAGTTAATGTGTTGCGGGTAACACTAGGTCATGGGTTTTACGATTTCACCCCTTGTCTAAAAAACCACCATCAACAAAGGTATTCAAAAATACCCTTAGGCTGTTTTTGGCCGGTAAGGTATTCAAAAATACCCTTCCGGCTGTATTGGCCAGCAAGGTCTTCAAAAATACCTGCCATTTGCTGAAATTTTTTACAAATGCCGCCATGGTCGTTATGAAAATTCAAGAAGATATGCATGTCACGACCTTGCAAGTAGAAGACACATAAATCATAATTTTCGATTTCTAACCTAATATAACAATCAAATCACACAACACAATGATGAGTTTGAGTTTAAACATCATTTATAGTCTTCTTTCACTGCTGGTAGAGTCAACAATTTTTTTTGAAAATCAAAGTTGAAGATTTTTATATGGCTTTGGTTGATGGAAGATGAAGATGAAGATGAAGAAGAAGAAGAAGAGAAGAAGATGAAATGAAGAGAATAAAAAACTGATTTAGGGTAATTAAGATTATTAATGGGTAAGGGTAGTTTTGTAACTTACCCATTAGGCCTCCCCCTAAAACCCACAAAAAGTGTCCCTTTAAAATTGGGTATACCCCAATTAGTTTGAGTATACCCCAATCTCGCCAGGTGTAAAATGTCAAGATACATAATTCTGATTTTATATGAAGATGAACCTCGAAAGCATCTAGTCTAGGTACATTATAAAAATGAATGCAGACATGTAATTGACTGGATTCATATCCTCTACAAACTATAAATAGAGGAGGGATTTCAACTAGAAAGGTACACAATTCTAATCATTTTCTCTCCACTAAAACCTGTTTAGAGCTCCTTACTCATTGAGGCATCGGAGTGTCCTTGCAGCTACCTACCTCCTTTTCTTCATTCATCAAGAGTATTAGAAAGTCAAGAGCATTGAAGAGTTGAGTAGGATCTTTTCCATCATCAAGAACGTATCACGAGGAAAAGTTGTGGATCATCTCTACGGTCTAAAAATCATCCATCAGGTATTAATCTTACACCATCCAACGGTTAAGATTATACCATTTCTATACAAATCTCGAGGAATGTTGTAGGAAACATTTTTGCTACAACAATAGCGTTATGCACACAGAGCCTAAAACGACATAACTGCTAGGTACAGAGATTACCAAATTTCATACATATTATCTTGCTCCGTATGATGAAAGAGTGGTTTTCCTTTGAAACTGGTTACCTCATATAATTTGGTAACTCCTATGAATAGGGACGGAGCTATGTAGACTTGTAGAGTTTAAGTGTGGCCCCCACACACCCTATTTTTTTGTAAATTCATTAAAGATCCTTTAATTTACTAATTAAAAAAAGAACTTTATAACCCCCTCTGAATATATGTTCTTGTAAATTAGCCCCTTGTAAATAAATTCTCGGTCCGTCCCGGCCTATGGAAGCCTTATATATTTATAACTGTTATAAAGGGAAGACCCCTTTGGAAACAGTGTTTGAAGCTGTAAATTTTGAACTTCCAAAATTGCCCTTTTGTCATGTCCTCATAAATTATGTGCCATAAATAAAAATGAGGGCATATTAGTAATATTTCATTTTAAACTTAAACACAGTACATGTGATAAGTTTCGGTCCCATGATAAAAGAGATGGGCTCCAGATTGCACGTGCATAAGCACGTGCGGAACAATCTTGTTTTGGGATAAAATGCCTCTTGGAGTCATGTTTGTCTACTCCGGAAGACAAAAAGAAGAACCATTTTTTGGGACCAGCCTTTTTTTTGGGGGACCATTCTTTTATTTTGGGTAAGATATTGTAAGAAATCTAGGTCACCCCTTATCTAGATATTTATGATAATACCTAAATTACCCTCTGATTATTTTTGGTTAATGATTAGTTAGTGTGATTAGTGAAATGATTTTGAATAAAGATTTGAGATTAAAAAAATCAGATATTTAAAAAAGAAGTAGAATTATTGAGAAAGAAAAGTTAGAGAAGATGAAGAAGAAAAACATGGAAAATAAAAAAAAAAAATTGAGTTCACTAAGCTAGACTATTCAAGTGATGAATTATTTCTCGGATGGTGAATGTATTCTTCCCAAAGCCAATCTCAAGATGAAAAACGATGGATTTTACCAACCACAACCGGAGAAGACTATTTGGGTACCCGGTATGCTCTAAACTTAGATAATGTTGGTTGAATTGGTCCAAATTTTCAAAAAATGTGAATTTGTTAAGTAGATTTGGGATTTTTCGGTTACCTTGTGTGAAGAACATGTAACCGAACTCATCTGAAAGTGTAGTTCGGTTACTTTTTCTAAACACGCAGTTACTAGAACTCTCCAATAATGGAGGTTTTGAAGTTCGGTTAACGGACATGTTACCGAACTTTATAAATAGGATTACTGGGTGTTATGTTCGGTTTGGCTGAAATGTAACCGAACTTTAGGTCTATAAGTTCGGTTAGTTAGCAACCAATATCTAACCGAACTTATGTAAAATAAGATTGCACATTAGTGTACGAAGTTCGGTTGTTTCGCAAACTTCATACAACCCAATATCTAACCGAACTACACACAATTAGTTAAGAGTTCGGTTTGTCAAGGTTTTTTGCGAATAAACTGAACATAGTGGGACAAGTTCGGTTAAATTGAAACTCAACATAGTGGGCAAAATAGCACAAGTTCGGTTACCTGGAATTTTTTTTTTTTTTTTTTTTTTTTGTAATATTGGTAAAGTTTGGTTAGAAAATAGTTTTAAATTTTTTGCGAACCAACCGAACATAGTGGGCAAAGTTCTGTTAAATCAAAAATCAACATAGTGGGAAAAATAACACAATTGGTTACATTTGATTTGATTTTTTTTTTTGTAATATTGGTAAAGTTCGGTTAGAAAATAGTTTTAGCCTTCTTTGCGTAACCAACCAAACTACGAGTTCGGTTAAGAAAAATTAATTCGTGATAACCGAAGTGTTCTTCGTGTTCTTGGTTTGAGAATGTTCGGTTAGCAAACTAGTTTTTTTAAACTATTCCTAACCGAACATGCCACTTTAACTTCCATTTAAACCATATTTTGATGACTACTGCTCAAAATTTCAATCAAAAACGAATTAGAAGTAATGGGTTTGTGGGAAAATACTTATGGATATGTTTGTTTATAAAAGATTGATTTATCGACGATGAAAATTCAATGAATCGACCGGGCTAAAAAATTTGATGATTTTGATTAGATTTGTATATGATCGGGTTAGATGATCATAAATTGATGAAGAAGAGAAGAAGAAAAATTGTAGAATAGAGGAAGAAGAAGTTGTAGATTAGTTATAATTTTAATTAGGTAAAAGAGTAAATATGTTAATGATTTAAATTAAGTTATATATATAGAAGTGGTGGTGGTAGTGGTGGGCGGCGGTGGTGGGAGGAGGTGGTGGTTATATATATATAGGTGATTATTAGGTTAGTTTTAAATTAAATTAGGTTAAGGGTAAGTTAGTCATTTCTACACTTTAGGACACCCCTTATAACTATAGATAAGGTGGCCTAATAAGACCATGGTCCCAAAAAAAAAAAACCATGGTCCCCAAATAATGGGTCAAAAAGAACCAATGGAAGATGGTTGATTGATAGCAGGTGGGCCAAAACCATAAGTATATGACAAGCATATTTAACATCCGCAGTTGCCAGTATTATTGGTGGACTCAGATTTGGCGCTTTATCTTATGGAAAGACACGACACAAACTACTGGTCCCTTAGTAATAATGAAGGCTGCTGGCAACATATCAAAACATTTGGCGAGGGCCAGGTTCAGATGAATCTTTATCCACTCACAGAGTCACCGAAAATGCAAGATATACACTCCACTCTTTTTACACCAAACTGACAGCCTTTGAATCAAATGACAAATATATATGCATTTTGTTGCCGAGTAAAAGTTTATCACTCAACTTGCTGGTTAAAGACATGTAGGCAAGAACAAGAAATATTTGTCAAACAGACCAAACATTAAAGCGAAACACATTTATCTTCTAGAGACTAGAATTGACAACTCACATTTACAATGAGTAGATTTTGGAGCCCTAGCTAGCGATGCAATTTTCCCAAATTGCTCGTGAATTTACTCGACTTGGCCGTTTCAATCCGAACCATGAGAGAACGAGTCGTACAAGTTCTGAGAACCGAAAATCTACCTTGCATGAATCTTAAAAATTTTCGTTCTAGCCGCTATCTTTGTCTGTTTCCTCTCAACGTCTCTCTTAACGGTCATTTTTGACCGGACTTCTCTGTCGGTTTTCTCCGCCGGCATTAGCTTGTTTCTCTCTTCCCTCTTCTCCCTCTGTCTTTGATGAATTCTTCTATGATCTAAATCCTTTCTTGTCTGTTCTTTCAATGGCTAGCACCACTAACATCACTACCATCACTAGCATCTCAGAAATCACTAACAATTCAAACATCACAGAAGTCACCGGAATCACAAACATCACAAGGCTTATGAAGAACACATAAATCACAGTTCCTACTATCAATCTTTCCTCCATGGCTGATCTTACGGTCAATGCAGGATACACAAAAATCACTGAAATCTCTGAAATCACAGGAATACTATTACAACTAAGTAAGGCTCAATTCCTATCTGAGCAGCAAATGAGACTGCAATTTCTTGAAGAAACCATTATTCAAAATATACAACTTCACCCTCTTTCAGAAGCTAATCTTGCTAATACCATTGAAGTCATTCTAAAGGCCAATAATACCAAAATTAGGCTCAAACAGTCCATTCTAAACCACAATCCCAAATTCAACAAACACCCATCTCAACAATCACCAAAATTCAACAATCAAACGTCTCAACAATTTCAACAGTCTCAACAATTTAATAAAAACAATCATAAATATAGCATCCTTAACAAAGCCAAAATCAAAAAAAAACAAAGCATCCAAAGTATCTTACAAATTAAACCAAATTTTAAAACAAAGACCTCCCATCGGATCGGTAACCACTTCTACTCAATCGACTCATTGGTGCCATCTCGGTTTTTCGATCAAAGGAAGAAAGAGATCTATGGGGCTTACCTTCTAACTCTTCTACTGAGATTGACTCCGAGTCCCTTGGCTTACATCATGAGTCAAACGCTTTGGTTAATTTGGAGAATTTGCACTACGGATGAAGTTACTCCCTGCTTTTCGCGTTCTCCATCAACAGACTCAGACTGGTCAGCATCAACATTGTTTGGACTCACAGGAGGCACGAAATCGGCAGCTGGATCGAAATTTGGATCGGTAGCGGGTTGGTTAGCTGGATGGGCAGAGGATGGATCGACATTCGAAAAAATGGCTCGACCAATCTTTCTAGTAGCAGGACAGAGAGCATCCAAAACGGGAAAGTGCATAGGCTCTTCTTCACCCCAAGGCTTTGTTGCCAATGGTCGAACCATGAATTGAGCAGCAGTTGGCAGAGTGATCGATTGAAAACCAACCCACTCAATCCAGAAATGAGAAATCGATCTGCAACAATCGCAACACCTTCATGAACATCAAAGGGCCCGTACTTTGGATGATAGGCGTACAAGACCCAGTCATCATCATCAGAACCATGTCGCTGCGGCTTCTTCACTGGCTATGTTGCCTTTGCAGATGCAATTTCCTCACTATGATGAGTAGCTCCAGGCATTCTGCATCCACCCTGTTCAACACCCAAATCAGGCCTTACAAAAGGATTACATGTATCTTGATTCACAGGAGCATGTTTAGGTTATTTAAATAACTAAATCAACCTCTCTACTGGCGAATCGACCAGCAACTCATGCACATCTCCTGGATGACAAAAATGCAACAATCTCTCTGTCTCAATCTTCACATCAATGTTATGCTGCATGTCTTTCAAGTACCAATCGAAAGTCTCTCTAAAACTGGGAGATTCACATCCTTGTGGGAAAGCTATTCCATACGGAAGACGATGAATCAAATGCTCATAAGGATACCAGTGAATACAAGGCTCCTTCTCAACTTCATCCAACTTACATTTGCCTTTTCGATCAATGGGATTTTTTTCTCCAACCATGATGAATCTCTCAGAAGAATATTAGATGGAAATTTTGAGAAGGAAAAAAAACTGCTTCTTCTCCCGGCAAGAGAAAGTTCCCTTTTAAAGGGTCTCATCTCTGAAGCCTCGATGAGTTCGCCAATAAATTGTGATGATTCCCAATATCGTGAATTGCACACTCAACCTTACCCCTCACCTATTATCTCTGTCGTTTCAAATCTCCCGCATTTAGACAATGATAACCTATGCTGCAGCAAGTTATTCTACACACGCCTAATTAATTTAAAACTGTTGTTATTGGTTTTGACAGGTGGAAAAGTCTTGATGGACAATACAAGATCATCTTTCTCCAGATAGCTGACATGCACAAATTATAAACTCCTCCCACATACGGATCGCATTTTTATGACTCAGCTGATTACCCTACAGTGTCCGATTCAGAGGCAAGCTGAGTCGAATTATACTTGGGATGCAATTCCTTGCACAATGGTTGAGCCCATAAACAATTGGAGGCATTCAAAAGCTACTTCAAAAGGAGTTCTAAAGATTAAGTACACACCTTCTTTGCCAGCCCTGGGATCGGTAAAAAGACTAAATAACGAGGACAGTCTGCACTCACCTCTCTTTGTGACAACCACCTATCACAATAAATGGGTAAAATCTCTGCACTCCCTTTTAAATCTATCTTTTTCTAACGCTCTTGAGCCTAGTGGTGCTATATCAAATGCCATTAGCTTTGACAGATTGAGATTCAAAATGCCATTATCCAGGGTTGTGCAAGTCAACAAATCTTTAGCTGGCCGCACCAACCACAAGTAAAAATTCTACAGTATTCTCACTGCAACTGTTATCCATTTCATTTACGAAAAGACTCTATATCATCCTATGAGAAAACTTTCAAATTAAAGTTAGACTTGTCAACATCATCTTCCTTATCCTTCATATTACCTATACTCACCCAAGAGAACATAACCCTCTCATCATTTCCCTCTCTGGCTTCAAAACTTTGTTCTATGGTGGCCCCTCCTCCAATTAAAACCCTCAATCCATAGAATATCTAGTCAAAAAAATGAATACAGTCCTAACCATTCCTGAGGATTTGTTTCCAAAAGTCTTCATCAACTCTGAGAATATCAAAACAAAGCAAGTCCAAGACTGGAAAGGATGTTTCATTGGCAAACTTTGTAGTAACATCTGCTTTCAAACATCTCTGGAGTCAGTAACTTCATCAATGCTAACTAGGAAATGATCAGCAGAATTGAAGTTGAAGTTTGGAACAGAAGAAGAAACTTCTACATTATCAGAACTACTCATGAAGAAGATTACTCAACTTTGAGAAGTGGAGGCACTAGAGGGGTCTTTGACAAGATAATGGTTCTAGTTGGAGTTCCAAATAATGGTCCTGAGGTTATTGATGAATAACTCTTCTCCAAAGTTATGATCTGGCTCCTATTGAAGAGAATCCCAACTCACATAATCCCAGATATATCAAACATAATAAGACCAATTGGAGTTTTTCAAGGATCAAAAAAACCTTATGGTAGAGACAGGTTTGAAAAAAACTTGGAACTAAAAGTTACAATCAATGTAATTAAATCTCTAAAGTTTGATTTAGAAGCCTTTGAAACTTCTACCTTGTCTCACTGGTTGGAGTGTGCTTATGCTCTCAATGGTATCAAATTCTGCAAAGTTTGTAGAATTCTTGACCACCCAAGTCCCCCCTGTCCATTACCTCCTAATCAAAACAATCCTGATTACCACCACCTCCCAACCCCTCAACCTGCTCCTCCACCTATAACTCCTAGACAAAAAATTGTTCAAGATGGTAAGGATATCATGCACATACACTACTCAGATGCACATGCAGCTGCTGAGTTTGAAGCAAAAATGAAAAATGCTAAAATATTGGATCTTCAAAATTCAATAGCAAACATTGCTTCTACTTCAAATAACCATATCACCTTTGCAGCTCAACCAAATCCCCCTGAAGTTAAAGACTCTCCACATCCAAATGTCTTATCCTGCCAAATCAGAAACAAAAGACTGGATTTAGCAAAAAAAATAACTGGGTCTTACAAGAAAAAACTTCCAAAGTGGAAAGCTGCCGCAAGAACAACTCCCAACAACAACAATACCCCAAGTAAGAAGGATGGGGAAACTGTTGCTGCTGATCTTGCTGCTACTGAACATATCTTCCCAGTTACCAACACTCCAAAACACTTCCTTTTTAACTCTCTTCCTACTTTGGCTCAAATCAAATCTAATATGGAAGCTGAAGAAAAACAGAAAAAGAAAGATGCTTGGAAGTCAAAGAATAAGGATCATTCTTTTGAGAAGCTTGATGGCATCTCTCTCAATTAATCTACAAGCCATACCTCTGACACCAAGAGAAAGAAGTTTATTCTCAATGAAGATAATGCCAACCCCAATAGCATGGAAGTGGCTAGTACCAAGAGATACAAAGATCTGAATGATTTCACTCAGAAGCAGATGGACAACCCCCTACCCCTTTGGCTAATGGCATCTTGGACTGCACTACAGCTGGTACAATGGTATGTATCCTCAACTTCCCTTCTTACCTTCTCTTAATAACTCATATTTTTTCTTACATTGTGGATGCCATGATCTATAAGCATTATGATAACATCACAAGAAGGCCTATCTCTAAGTATCCAGCAGTGTCTTATTTTTGGCAATTCTTTACTTCCTTAGCATGAAACTGCCAAGGACTGGGTACTAGAGATGCTAAAAGATACCTCAATGATATGCTCAATAAACTAAACCCAGACATTTTTTTCCTCTCTGAAACTAGTCTAAAGAGTGAAAAGCTCAAAAAAATCATGCATGATTTAGGAATCAACAATTTTTGGTTTGTCAATCCAGGTGGGGGAAGTGGCACTGCTGGTGGATTAGCATAAATATGGAAAGCAATGTTTCTCTAGAAATTTTAGATTTCTCAATTAACCATATCAATGCTAAAATCAGAATTGCCAATATCCCCCCTGGTTGTTTACAGGTAACTATGGTAACCCCTATGATACCACTTCCAAGCTACATTCTTGGCAAAAACTTGAAATCTTCTTGGCTCCAATAAGTTACCTTGGTTGGTCATAGGGGACTTAAATTTGGTCCTCCATGATACTGAAAAATTTAGCACAAATCCAATAGATGCTAATGAAGCCTCCATTTTCAATGAAAAAATCCTTAATATAGATCTCATTGATCTTGGCTTTACTGTCTGTCCCTTCACATGGTCTAACAAAAGAAAGGGCTATGCTCTTACTGAACAAATATTGGACATAGGTCTAGCTAATGATGATTGGCTTTCTTTTTATCCAAACACCACCATTACTAACTTGTTGGCCATAGGATCTGATCATCATCCAATTCTGCTTAACTCAAATCCTCATTGGGAAAATGGTAAGATCCCTTTCAAGTTTTTTGGTCCATGGTTAGATCATGAAGATTGCAGGAAAATTATTGCTGAATGCTAGAAAAAAAATACCCCTGGCTCAAGTGCTTTCTCCATAGCCAGAAAGCTCAAAGACATAAAGCTAAAAATCAGAGTCTGGAACAAGGAGGTTTATGGAAATATCAAAATCAACATAGATGAATGCAAGCAGTATTTAACATGGCTTCATACCTATTATTTCAAAGAAGACAGAGGTCAGTCCCTAGCAGATGCAAAAAAATAACTTAAAAAATGACAAGACATAGAAGAGAAATTCTGGAAAACCAAAAGCAGAGATCAACTTATCAAGCTAGGAGATCAGAATACAAGCTACTTCCACAGAGCCACTAAGAGCAGAACCAGGATAAATAAAATTGACACTATTCAAGATGAGGAAGGCAACTGGATCACTAACTATCAAGATATCAAGAACTGTTTCACCAACCACTTCTCTCAAATGGCTACGGCTGAAACCATAAATACGTCATCAGAAATCCTCAACCTCATTCCCTAACCATCTCCACTGATGACAACCTCAGGCTCAATAGAAAACCTGAAACTACTGAAATTAAAGCTATCATTTTCAGTATGGCAGATGACAAGGCACCAGGACCAGATGGATTCCCCCCAAATTTTTTCAAAATTAATTGGTATATCATTGGCAATGACATAGTCAACATGGTTCAACACTTCTTCTCTTCTGGTCACTTACTAAAGGAGATGAATGCCACTTTTATAGCCCTCATTCCCAAAAATGATTCCCCAACCTCCCCTAGCCAATTCAGACCAATCAACCTATGTAACACACCACTTACAAAATCATATCCAAACTTCTAGCCCAAACAATGAAACCTTATCTGAACATAATCATATCTCCCTATCAGCCATCTTTCATACCTTGAAGGCAAATCTCGGACAATATAGTTATTGCTCATGAAATTATTCATAATACGAGATCAAAAAGAGGAAAAAAAGGGAATGCTGGCTCCATGGGCATTAAAATTGATATGACAAAAGCTTTTGATAGAGTGGATTGGACATTCCTAATAACTATCATGAAGAAAATTGGGTTTGATGATAAGTGGTGCAACAAAATCCTACAGTGTATCTCAACTTCCACCTCTGCTGTTCTCATTAATGGTTCTCCTGATAAATTCTTTAAACCCTCCAGAGGGCTAAGGAAAGGAGATCCCCTCTCCCCTTATTTATTTCTATTCTGCATGGAAGCACTGTCAAGAACTCTTCTTCATGTAGAGGATCTAGACATCATCACTGGTATCAAAATATGCAAAGCTGCTCCATCTTTCAGCCACCTCCTGTTTGCAGATGACTGCATGATATTCTGCAAATCCAATCTCACTGAAGCATAAAAAATTATGAATATTCTCCAAATCTTTGGCAGAACATCTAGGCAACTAATCAATTTCAACAAGTCAGGAGTATTTTTCAGCACTAACTCCAATCCAAATTAGCAGTTCTGTGGGAGTTCAGATTCTTCAACTGGATGATAAATATCTAGGCTCACCACTTTTCACCCATAGAAGCAAAATAACTTCCTTTAAGACTGGAGTGGAAAAGCTGAAGCTAAGACTTACTAGCTGAAAGAATACTCCACTAAATCCTGCTGGCAGGGAAGTCCTCATCAAATCTGTCACTTCTTCAGCTTGCATTTATCAGATAAATTGTTTTAAAGTGCCTAAAAAAACCTGCAAAGACATGAACAACCTTGAAAGAGACTTCTTCTAGGGATAAAATATAGAAAACCCTTCTGGATACTATGCTAAAGCTTGGACTGCAGTGTGCAAACCCAAAGATCTGGGGGGTCTAGGCTTCCTGAATATGGAACTCTTCAACAGTTCAATGATAACAAAAATTGGGTGGAGACTTGAGCAAGACCAAGATTCTCTTTGGTTTAAGCTCATGGATGCTAAGTATCTCTTAGGAAGGAATGTTCTCAACATGTATACAAAATCTAAAGATGGAGACTCATGGGTATGGAAAGGAATCCTAGAAGGCATCAACAACATACATCAAAATTTCTCCTGGAGAATTGGCAATGGGAAAAAGATAAAATTATGGGAAGACATTTGGATCCCGCTAACACCTCTCAGAAATAGCCAAAACCGCAGAATTGTCCACACCATATTGAAATGTTGGAGTCATTATTGCTACCAAATGGAAACTGGGATGCAGACCTAATCCTTACTCTTTTTAGCAATGACAAGGCAACAGTGATTGTCAACCTGCAGACACACCCTAATGAATAAGATAGAATAATATGGGACCTCAATGATAAAGGTGTCTTCTCTGTCAAAGAACTTTACAACGCAAAAATTTAGAACCTCTACAAAAATGACACTTCTACAGGGAACTGGGCAGCTATATGGAACATGGAAGTGGCACCAGTTATTAGAATCTTTCTTCGAAAGTGTGCTCATGGAATACTTCCCACCAATGCTAAAACAGCTAGCATTCTTCATTACATCAATCCTATTAGCATTGTTTGCAACAGTGGAGAAGCAGAAACCATGTCACACATGTTCTTAAATTTTCCAGCTGCAACTCTGGTCTGGCAGGAGGTTTTGGGCTCCATTAATACCCATTTTGACAACAATACCATTTTCATTGGTGGTTGAATTCTGTTTTCAACCTGGAATTACTAGCTCTAATCGCAACATTTATGCCACCACCTTGGTATATCCGGGAAAGCGAGATGTGATCTCACTTTCCAACAAATTTAGCCTAATGTGGGAATAACTGCTCTCAGGATTAAGGAGCACTTGTGCAGTCATAATAAAATATATCATATGCAAGGTCACATTATGAACAGATTTCCTCTCTTACCAGAGGAAACTGATACAACATCTCAACATAATATTACTTCCTATACTCAGAATTCCACTGCTGAGTTTGGGAATAATATCAAAATATGCAGTTTACAAGATCCTCGTAACATCTCCTTATTATATCTTTGTTACGATAATGACATTTTGCGGGAAACATTACTGGAACCGAGAGGACATCCAGGATACTATGGAGCGAGAGGGAGCAATGGCTAGAGCGGACTTAGCTTTCCAATGGGCCAAAGAACTGCAGCACACCAATGTTACCATATCTGTTGAGGCAATGGAGACTCTAGTTCATTTCAAACTTCTCTACCATGAAACGGTTACAGGAAGATTTCAGTTTAGCTACCACGAAAGAATAATCTGTCAGATGATGAAGTAGAAAAAAGTAGTAATATAGGAATTCATCCAATATCTTTTGTCTTACTAAGTTTTAGCATCATCCACAAACAACAAAACATGGATGCTTTCAATTTAGATTTATTTTGTAAAAACAATACTAGCAGGTTAAGTGGTGCTTCGGCTGCCAACACAAATGTTGTGATCGTGTCTTAGTGCCTTATAGGCCTAAGCTTTTTCTATAAAAAAAAAAAACCATTTACAATGAGTATTAACCAGCAGCAAGGGAACCCACTCATGCCTCCAATTTATTTTGGCTTATCTTAAATATAGCCTATACATTTATTAATCATAACACACACACACACACACACAAAAAAAAAAAAAAAAAAAAAAAATCTTGATACTTTTACTAAAAATTCTACTTAAAATCTCCTTCTTGCTCAAAATCAAAATAAACCTTAACTTATTTTACCTGGCGTGATTGGGGTATACCCAAACTAATTGGGGTATACCCAATAAGACAAAATAGGGTCATTTTGAAGTAAAGCTAAGCCACCCCTTAACCTTGTATTTTCAAAATGGTTAATATGCCCTAGTTTAATTAACACTAAAAAATATGATTAGCTTAATTAATTGAGTTTAGATTAAAACTTTTGAAAATGAAAATTCAGTAGGTTAAACCTTTAATCCGTCTTATGAGTTCGATTTCGATCAAAAAAATGGGTTTTCGAAAATGTCAAAGGTCGGCAAGGTCGACGTTTGAAGAAGGTGCCGGCTATATTTAGCCGGCATGGTATACGTTTTAATAAAATGCCGACCAATTTTAGCCGGCAAGGTATTTAAATGAAGAACATGCCGACTTTATTTTTTTTTTGACACACGAGTTAGTGGCAAGGTCTAAAAAAACCTGTGCCTGGTGAAAAAAATACCCCGCCGGCGGTTGAAAAACCCCCGGCGGTATAAGTCGGAACGGTATTTAAATGAAGAACATGCCGACTTTATTTTTTTTGTCACACAGGAGAGGGCTATTGAAAAATATTAGTCGGCAAGGTCTACAAAAAAAAACCCGCCGGCAAGATATAGATATGGATATCTTGCCGACCCTGTAATTGCAAAATTTAGAGATGAAAAGTCGGCATGTTATTCAACCTTATACCCTGCCGACTATATTTTTGATCGCATAAGGTCGACAAAAAATACCTATTAGACTTTTGGTTCGTTTTGATTCTTCGTTTTTTTTTTTTTTTTTTTTTGATTTCACATGTATAGTTAGAGTGTAGAAGAAAGATTTTGATTTTTTTTTTTATATGTTTTGGCCGGCAAGGTTTTTAGTATGGGCAATTTGGTCTTTTAACACCTTTTAGACACCCCTTAGCACACTCCTTTGGATGGGAACAAAATGGATATACCCCAATTAATCTGGGTATACCCCAATCAAGCCAGGTTATTTTATTCATACTTAAAAGTAATTGTAACGGTTCTTTTTGAAGTCTCACAAATTTACCATTTAATTATAAGCCCTAAATCTTTGTAGTCTAGACCTATAAGTAGCTTTTCAAATACGTACTGAACAGGGAAAGAGAAATGATATTATTAATTATGCAAGGTATAGACATCAATTTTTTTTTTTTTTTGATCAGTAAATTAAACGTTTATTGAAAGGTGAATATGTAGTACATGATATATGAACTCAAAAGAAAACCGACCAAACAAAACAGCGAAGACTAAAATCAACCACCCAAAGCCAAAGAAAACTAACACTGTCGCCTCAGTGAATCCAACAAAACCACAAACAACAAGGAAGAGAAATACCAGTAAAAATCCTTAGATACTTTCAATCCAATCTCAACCAAACTCAAGGTGGTTGGAATAACACTTCTTCCAACTAATAACAAATTGATCAAAAGAAATACCCTTAAAAACTCCCCTGTTATGCAACCAATAAGCCACCGTGAACTTCACTGAGTCAATAATGCCATCCAAATCCTTGCTAGTATTTTGAAAGGCTCTATCGTTCCTCTCTTTCCAAAGACACCAAGAAATTGCAGCCGGAAGAACACGAAAAACCAAACCTTTTCTTGACATTTTACACCTACTAGTCCAAGAACAAACGAGTGATAAGAAATCAGGAGGTATAGACATCAATTAACGTCCCTCAGTTGCTAATGCTGATATCCTTTTGCTGCTATCACCAATTGTTGTTATACTATCAGTGTAAGATAGTAGTTCAGCCGATTCCAACAAGAGCATGTGTTCTTCTTTGGTTGTACGCATCGTTTCCTCGTCATCCAAGATGCCAGGGTAACTCGAAGAAATCATCATCAATCCGTGTAAAACCATTGCTACTTCTTTCATTGTTGGTCGATTCTCTCCTTTCATTCTTAAGCATTTTTGTGCAAGTTCAGCCATTTGTTGGATTTGTTGGTGCTCATGCTCACTACTGACTCGTTCATTATCATTTTGTACCAAACTGCTATCAAGAATCGCAAACAACCTGTTGGTTTTCATAGAAGAAAGGAAGTAATTTGCCAGATTTCTGTCCTCTTCAGGTCTGTCGAGAGAAAATATTGCTTTACCTGTTAGCAATTCCACCAGAAGAACGCCAAAGCTGTAAACATCGCTTTTCTCCGTTAATTGGCTTGATAGCATGTATTCTGGATCCAAGTACCCAAATGTACCTTGAACTATTGTGCTTAACTGTGCTTGATCAGTAGGATTTAACCTCGAAGCACCGAAATCCGAAACCTTTGCTTTGTAATCATCATCTAGAAGTACATTACTTGACTTGACATCTCTGTGGATTATGGGTATGGAAGCTTCAGCGTGCAAGTAGGCTAATGAACCTGCAACTTCCGAGGCTATCCTTAAACGACTTTCCCATGAAAGAAAAGCAGGCCTCCCTTGGTTGTCAGGATGTTCATGTAAATGCTGGTAAAGAGTCCCATTACCAACATATTCATAAACTAGTAAAGGAACTTCACTCTCGAGACAACAACCCAAGAGCTGAACCACATTTTTGTGATTGATTTGTGATAGAACAGCAATTTCGTTTATGAATTGCTCATTTTGGTCCATATTAACTATTTTTGTCTTCTTAATTGCAACTACTTTTCCATTAGATAAAGTTCCTTTATAAACCGTGCCAAACCCTCCTCGTCCAAGAATCTGACTGTCATGATAGTTGTTAGTTGCTTTGCTTAGCTCCTTCTCGGTGTATATTGTAGCAATTGATCGGTGCTTTTTTTTCTCCTTTGCCCATTTTACTTCCCTTTCTACTGTTCTCGATATCTTCTTCCCGTTCATCAAGGAGCCGATTCAAAATCAGCCCACCATTTTGCTTAAAGAATTCCTCCCTGACTTTCATGTGCTTTCTCTTCCTATGTACCCAATACAATCCGAAGCCAGTCACAAGCAGAAGAGATAAGCTTAGGCTTGCCCCTGCATGCAATAAAAAAATTAAATGAACTTTAAAAATAAATATTTGAAAAATTCTAGTAAGACTAAATTGGACTAAATTATTTTGGATTATCTTTTTAGAGTTTGATATATATATTCGGCGGGGACCTAATCAACCACATCAAATGGCTGGGTTTTTTTAATGATGCAGAAATGAATAGAGTATTCGTGCGTATCTGTGTCGTGAAAGAATCAACCATATCAACCCCACCAAAGTAACTCTATCATTGGGGCTGCGTCGGCTGACAAAATGAAGAAATAGGGTCATGAAGGGTCATGACGAAATCAAATTTTTTGTTTCTTTTTTCTTTGATTTAGAAGAAGGAGAAGTAGGATCTTGACGAAATTTTCTTAAAACATGAGAAAAAATGATGAAACATATTCTTAAAATTCATAGGGAGTTTTTGTTAGTAATGATTTACTGATCGAGTAAGCAAGTGGTCGAATATCATAGGGAGTTTTTGTTAGTAATGATTTACTGATCGAGATGGTAAAATCAATACCAAAATAAAAAAAAAAATTAAAATTCTGTTTTTTTTTTTTTTTTTTTTGATCACCTCCAAATATTAATGCAATCTGCTGTTGAGATGTCATAAATTCTTCCAAGTTACTTACCGAGAACAATCTCGTTAAATATTCTCCGACCCTGAATAGGAGAGCATTCCCAGATTTTATCTCTGAGTTCAGGTTTGTATCCCTTGTAGCAAAAACAAAAGAAGTCCCCTGGTGTATTTGTGCAGTTACTTCCTTGTCCCATACTACAGTTATTTAGATCCTTAACACTGCATTCATCAATATCTATCCCGAAAAATGGAATGGAAAAGAGTCAGTATATATATCATTAAATTTCAAAACTAATTAAATTGCCAAATAAATAAATAAATATTAATCAGTAAATATTACCTTGGCAATAACCACCAGTACTCGTGTTGAGATAAGGGTTCCCTTCGTAGCCTTTTTTACAACTACAGCGGTAACCTTTGGCTTCATTATTTCCTTTCACGCAGTCAGTGTTAGGTCCACATGCATACCTTGCTGGGTTTCTTTGAGCTTCCTCGCATGTTTTGTTACTTATAATCCAATCGACCACTGCCGGAACCCTCATGGTCCCATGATTTCGGAAATTTTCAAGGTATGACGAAGAAAAGTTGAATGAATTTTTTTCCGTTAAAAAAGCATAACTACATGGATTGAAATCCAAATTCCTACGGGGTGGAGATATGCTTTGAATATTCACTTCATATCTCTTAAGTCCAGCTGGAATGGAGGCCTCACAACAACCAATGCCATCGCAAGTCCCATTAGTGGAATCTTCTATCTTATTGCAGGATGACAAACATCCCGTACCAATCGCTTTGTTATCGCTACTGGTCTCCAAATATGCCAAGGTGTCGCAACCAATAGCTATGAACTTGTTTTTGGTATTAGAGAAGGTAAACCTTTTAAAATGAGCATACGTATCTTTAATTTTTTTGAAATTGCCGGCCAATTGTTTGCTCTTAGCTGAACAATCTCTAGCTATGGTCAGTAAGGTTGTCATCTCTCCATCAGGTATTGATATGTTTGAGACCTTAAAGTTGCGACCATACACTGGAAATCTGGTGGAATAAGGGAGACTGTCGTTGCATTTCAATTTGAACCTACGCTTCCTAAAACAACCATCTCCGATGCCGAATGGGTAGGGTATGCTAACATTCCCACACTTATCTTGGCAGCCAGGCTTGGTAATTACTCTGAAAGCAGTGATCGATGTTTCTGTGGTAGGTGCTATTTGCATACATAGTAACCCGAGGAAACACTGAAAAATTAGGAGAATATGTAACGCCATTATGATTTATTTTTGAAGGAGGAGGAGTTCTGAGTTATGATTGATATACCAGAATCATAATGTTATTTATAACACCGTAGTCTGTACTCATGCATAGGTTATGAGGGGCCGCCTCAGATTTTCCTCGAAGCATCAACTATTATCCGATAGTTGATATGTAATCTTATAATCTTAGCCAACAACCAAGCTGTAATGTACCTTGTAGCACTCAAATGTGCTTTCTTTTCTGCTTTTATCTTTTCTTTTTCTCTGTATAGGATACTTTCTTTTTTTCTTTTTCATTGGATACTTTCTATAGTGCAATTAACCTTTTAAGTCAAGAAAATAATAAAAATAAAAATAACCAATCACAAAAAGTCATTGTGGGTCGTGACATCATCTCTCTTACGTCAGATTCCATATCATCTCTCTGGAAGCAATGATTGGTGTTTCTGTAGTAGATGCTAATTGCAGACATAGTAACACGAGTAGACACTGAAAATTAAGGAGAATATGCAAGTAGGAAATACCATATCGTCCTAGAAACATTATATTAGGATGAGTCTAGTCCTATTGACCCAGTCATGTGTCTGTTTGGTCCTTTTTGGACAATTAAATTATAGTTTGGTCCTAAAAATTATGGTTTGGTCCTAGGGTATTGTCCACCCACACGGAATTTTTTTTTTCTGTTACCAAAACACCCCTACACGTGCTCAGTTTATCGTTTGGTCCTAAATTTTTATTATTTGGTCCTTTTACCGACATATATAAGGTAAATCCTCTCGCGCCGTTTTTATTTTCTCTCTCATGTGGAAGTTCTTGTCTCGCTGCAGATTTTTTTTTCTTCTAGGGTTTACGAAATCTTTCGAGATTTCGATCTTGATACCAAGATCGATCCGATTTACAGCAGATTAACTTGATTTCAGAGTTACGGAGGTTGATTTTAACTTGATTTCAGAGTTACGGAGGTTGATTTCAGAGTTACGGAGGTTGATTTGTTTTTCAAGATTCGGTTGATTATTGATTCTGTTGGAGTTTCAAGATTCGGTTGATTATTGAATCACAGATTCGGAGATTGGTGTTTGGAATCACAGATTCAGAGATTCAGATATTGGTGTTTTCTGGTTCTGATCTGAATTCTTCTTGCTGCTGGAGTTGGAGTTGATTTTTTGGAATCACAGATTCGTAGATTGGTGTTTGGAATCACAGATTCAGAGATTCAGATATTGGTTTTGATCTGAATTCTTCTTGCTGCTGGTAAGTTTTCACGCAATCCTTTCCTTAATCTTAATAGAAATGAAGTCGTTCTGTTAAGGCTTTTGTTTATCTGTTAGGATGTTAACGAATGAAGTCATTCTGTTGTTACGGCTTCATTCCAAGAATGAAGTCCATTCTATTGGATGGACTATAGAGAGTTTTAATAGACTTCATTCCTGGAGTGAAGTCCATTTTCTATGGCATGGACTATAGAGGTTTAATAGACTTCACTCCTGGAATGAAGTCCATTTCTATGGCATGGAATGAAGAGGTTTTAATACACTTCATTCCTAGAGTGAAGTCCATTTCTAAGGCATGGAATGGAGAGAGTTTTAATACACTTCATTCCTGGAGAGGTTTTAATAGACTTCACTCCTGGGAATGAAGAGGTTTTAATAGACTTCACTCCTGGGAATGAAGTCCATTTTCTATGGCATGGAATGGAGAGGTTTTAATACACTTCATTCCTGGAGTGAAGTCTATTTTTAATGGCATGGAATGGAGAGAGTTTTAATACACTTCATTCCTGGAGTGAAGTCCATTTTTAATACACTTCACTCTAGGAATGAAGTCCATTCTATTGTATGGACTATAGAGAGTTTTAATGGACTTCATTCCAGGAGTGAAGTTCATTCTTTTGTCAAGGAAGAAGTACTTTGCTGCTTTGTTTATATGTTATTGAATGAAGTTATTTTGTTTCATTTTTCAGGTTCAGTATGGCGCTCTCAAGTTGTTATGCAGTTGTGTACTACAAAGGGGATAGTATTCCCTTTGAAGTTTCTTTAGATACGATGATGCATGACCTCAAAATACATGTTTGTGATTATTGGAGAAACTTGACTCCTCGTAGCATAAGATTTATGGATGGCGAAGGCTGTTATAATGCTGTCATCAATTGTGATTATTCTCTTCAAGGACTAATTGCTGTTACTTGTTCAAAGGAATTGCCTAGTTTTAATTTGTATGTTGAGGAGGCTTCTAATGGTGGTGCTTCTACCTCTTCTACCTCTCCATCTGGTATTTCCATGCAGTCGCTCAGTGATGATGAATCATGTAGTGGGTTCACCGAGACTTCAAAGATTAAATACTGACGGAAGGTCATGAGGAATTAAAACCTCTTTTATCCGCAGGGTGGGAAGATATTTTTTATAGGTGTTGGTCAAGTTTTTCATGGTGGTGTTGATGAGGTTCGCTTAGTCACAAGAAATATTGCAAAGACAAAATGGTTATACAAATTGAAAAGATTAAGAATGATAGACTTAGGTACACATGCCAAGTGTGGTAGGGATGCGAGAAAAGTGTCCTTGGTATCTGCACTGTATTCCAACTTGGGCTATTTGCTTTCACTTTTGAAGACAACTTTGTGCTAGTTTCCTTCACTTTTGAAGACAACTTGAGTTAGTTACCTCAGATTCGGAGACAACTTCAGTTAGTTGGCTCCATTTTATTTTGCAACTTGTTCTTGTATACTATTTATTGGAGACAACTTGAGCTAGTTGCTTCTACTTTTGGAGACAACTTGAGCTAGTTGCCTCCGATATGGACACAACTTGTAAGTTGACTCCACATGGTGGTGGTGGTCGTTGGTGGCGGTGATAGTGGTTGACGGCGATGCTGGTGGTTGACGGCGGTGGGTGAGGTTATTGGCGGCGGCGGTGTGAGTGGTGGTGTTGGTTAGCGATGGCGGTGGTTGGCGGTGTTGGTGGACAGTGGTGGTGGTTGGTGGTGGTGGACAGTGGTGGTGTTGGCGGTGGTAGTGGTTGGCGGAGGTGGTGGTGGTTGGTGGTGGGCGACAATGGTGGTGGGCGGCAATGGTGGTGGGCGGCGGTGGACAGTGGTGGTGGTGGTTGACGGTGGACAGTGGTGGTGGGCAGTGAAGGTATAGTTTTTTTTGTTTTTTTTTTTTTTTTTTTGAATATTGGTTGGTGGTTTTGTATATACACTATACAAAAGAGGGTATTTTATTAATGTATTAAGCTTAGGGGTATAATTTAAGTTAGAATGGGTATTTTTCAATAGGTCTCATATTAGGGGTATATAGATAATGTTCCTAAAAGTATCAAAACTCTCACACAACCTTGGTAAATCCATCCGATAAATGGACTCTTTAGAGTCCT
The DNA here is from genome assembly GCA_023531295.1 of Papaver armeniacum. NCBI lineage: Eukaryota > Viridiplantae > Streptophyta > Magnoliopsida > Ranunculales > Papaveraceae > Papaver > Papaver armeniacum. Next base: position 657,702 of record JAJJWW010004399.1, read on the forward strand.
TTCTCCCTTCAAAAAAAAAAAAGTAAATCCATCCGACTGTAACATTATCAGGAAAGTTATAAGGTACTATTGGTTTTTCTTGAAAAGCATACCTTCATGAATTTCATATATTCCATGGTGAAGAATATACTTCCAAGTGCGAACAACGGAAGAATGGATACAATGGACCGTTGTCCCTGATGTTTATACTCTTGTACGTATTTGTATTGTGGTGATAAGTGATAACCAAACCCATATTCGTATATACTAAAATCACGTTGAAAATGAGAACATAATTCTAATTTCTTATATCCATTGGAAGATGGATTCCAAATGCTAATGACATCCTCTACATGATCATTAGGTTTGGTAAAGCATACACAAAGAAAGCCGTTACAAGAGCCCAAAACATCAACATAATGCTCTATAGATGTATATAAGTAACGCATCATCATCACAAAATCCTCACTAAATTCATATGTTTATGGAAATTTGTGACTTCTTAGATTTTTTGTTTTTGTTTTGCAGTAATAGGTTCAACGCAGGGAAGAGATAATAATATCCCATTGTGGGATCTGAATGATTATTGATTAATTGAATCAACTCAGATTTTTGATGAGCAACTTCTTGTAAGATAATTTTTATAGGATAATAATTATCTTTATTGGGCCCATGTGAGAATCTGGTTAATTATACTTAGGATATTGCTAAATATCTAATCAATGGTTTATATAAGGAGTTAGTATCCTATTTATGCTCTTCCTTGATGGACGGTCGAGATATAATGTCTAATACTAAAACCCTAGGAACTTGGTCCTCTCTCTACCTATGAAAGGGAAATAATAACCATTACTATTATATCCAAGGAAACAACAACTCATTACGGTTAAGGTCAAGAGAGAAAAACCAAGACCTCCATAAGGTATTACGGCTACCACTAGTTAATCAACTACGGATGATGGATTAGCACTACATGGTATTTTCTATAAACTCTATTTCTATATTATTGTGTGATAATCATGAAGTTCAACGATCCTAAATTAAGTATCTATAAAATTAAAACTTATAGTTGGCATCTAGAGCTTGTGTTTAGAACTCATGATCGTCCGTTAATCATATGCAATAATAAAATAAAAATGGGTTTGATATCTTTTTTTCCCCTTCTGTGAACATAATCGTTCTTATGGAATTGCATTACTTTTCGCATCTAACTATCTTGACCCATATCATGCTCACACTTCATGTTCATGTGTGATTTTTTTATTATCTCATCAAAATCAAATCAGTTGAAAATTATGGTATAATGTACAATATAAGATCCTATGGCCATTATCACTTATGATTTTCTTTTATACTTTTATATTACTCTCTCTTAATTTTGGAAGAAAATATATTTCAACATTAATGACCTACTTAATTTTGGAGGAAAATATATTTTAATTTAATGCTAATGTCCTACCCTTTATTTTATGTAAACAAATTAACATTTTTTTGCTTAATGAGTTTATTTTTGGCCTGATGATTTTATTTTTGGCATGTAAATAATAGAATAAAATCATTGTAAGAATATTATTTTTAAATAATGGCATATAATGAGCATATGAGGTAATAATGAACGTAATAATGATGATAAACGAAATGGAATAATGTCGACTTCATGTAGTCATAAACATGCATAATTGTTCCACTAAAGTCCATATATTCTACTTGCCTTGTATGTGAAAGGGAGGTAAATTGGAGATATGATATAAACGAGGAAATATTTATTAGGAATATATCTTTATGCATGAATATTTTCATCACGTGAATGGTTATTTAGACATTAAAAAATTTGGAAACATCAATATTTTCTTTCGGCATGTATACGTGTTAGTTACTATTAAGATAATGAGACAATATTAATTTTTAAAACTAATGAAACCAATTTTTATTGTAAATTAATTTACGCTTCCGCTTTATCGAAACAATAAAACAAATTTTTTAATCGAGTTTCATTATAAATTTTATGATCAAAACCATTTTTGACACCGTTAAATTTGTGTGTGCATTATGATATGGTTTGTGTGCTTGTGCGTTATGGTATAGTTTCTCTCACATTATTGTTTTTTCTTTAAATTTTATGGGATTATATATTGGACTCTTTAGTTATCGCCACAGTGATACTAGAGTGTTATATCTCAGTATAATCATAATGTCATTATAAGCATGAATTTGCAAACCGTAAAGTGTAGGTTTTGCAGGTTATCGAAACATCATGTGATAATGACATTATTTTAGTTCATTGGCTATCACCACAGTGATGTCAAATCACTTTTGGTCATGATCACAATTTTGTCAAATGCTTGTAATATTGTTTTTTCTTAAATATATTAGAACATAATTTATCCACAAGAAATTATAGTTCATTTATTTAAGAAAACATTGACTGATATGATTGTTGATCATATATTATGGATATGAACTGATTAGAATCTTGAGGGTGTCTTGTTTCATTATGTTTCACGTTTCACTTTTCTCCCAATGTTGATGATAATTTCAATTGTACGTATAAAATTATTGTGCTTAAGATTCTTAGGTCAGAATTCTTTAGTTATCACCATAGTGATACTAGAGTGTTTTATCTTAGCAATAATAATAATTTTATTGTAAGCACGAATATGCCAAGACGTAAAGGCAAGGTTTAGTAGTTATTATGACATTATTTGAGTTGTTTGGCTATCACCACAGTGATGTCAAATAATTTTTTCAGTCATAATCGTTATCATGTCAAGTGCTTATAATATTGTATTTCTTTAATGTATTAGAACAACAATTACCCACAGGTAATTTGAGTTCACATGTTTAAGATAACATTGAAGTGTACAATATCTGATCATACATTATGGTAATTAAATAATTGGCACATGATTTTACGTTATTTCTTAAAAGTGCATAAAAGAAAATTTACATAAATTAACTCATTATCGAGTTGAGTAACCTATTACGAATTTTTTCATATTTTCATGAATATTTTTATTATGTTGTCCAAAACTTATTGCATCCTTTATGAAATTGAGGGTTTATTTTTGATAAATTTCTCCATATTTCTGAAAATGATATTCATTGACTATTTAACACCTTTCATATTAATTCATCATATATCCGTTATTTATCATGATCTTTAAGTTTGTATCACATTTAATGAGCGATGCATCAAAGAATTTTTCTTCAACGAAATTTCATTATTGAATTATATTTATAGACTTGCTTCATGCTCGATTTTGGTTTAAGAAAAGTTTCATTATGTTTGGATATTTTTCGATTATAGGGTGTTGATATTTTTTCACAATTTATGTATGGCATGCTTTTGAATAAATGTTCGTGATTGATGTTTTAGGGTTACTCATTATTGTTTATAAGCGACTAAATTTATGATCAGATCAAGTATGTCCATATCATTGAGTGGGACTGTGCAATATCACAAGAAAATTTAGTGTGATATTTGCAATTGTACATGTTTGTTGGATAGTTTAGTTATCACCACAGTGATGCTATGCTCTTATCTGGTAAGTGTTGTATATTTTGAGTCCTCTTAGTTTGATTTAACGATTAGAACAATGCTGCTCACAAGTGGTTTTTCTTCACACGTTAAACAAGCATTAAGATTATCTAAATGTTTCATATACATGTGAAATAATAGCCACCCGCAGGTGACTACAATTCACATTATATTAGGTTGAACATATTTAGAATTATTGGAGTTTGTTAATACATTTTAGAACGTGAGTTGCCCACAGGTGATTCTAGTTGTAGTATTTGACATACATAATGTTGAATTATGAGAATGTAAAATATCCACAGATATTTTTCATGTCTCACATTGTTCCTTAATAAGGTTTTACCCACAGGAGAATCTTATTGAAGGTATGTAACTATTGTAAGCTTAATTTTCATTTATCTCTATTATAAATTTCAGGTTTTGTTCTTATTAATTGTATATTATGATTATCTTGTAGACTTTTAATGGTCCATTTTTTGGAAGATAAAATTGTTTATCACCTGATGATTTTTCGCGTTAATGTGTACATCTATCAATTGTGTTATGAATCTCAATCTGTGGATATTTCTCGAACATTCATTACTGAAATTGAGAGGTAATTATAGAGAAAGTGAAAAATCATAAAGTCCGATAAAGGTGGTGAATATTGTGAAAGGTATGACAAAACAGGATAATATCCTAAATCTTTTGCATAATATCTTCAAAAGTTTGGAATCGTTTCTCAATACACAAGGCCAACTTATCCTCGGCATAATAGTGTATATCAAAAGGCTAAATCATACTTTTATGAAAATGGTTAGAAGCATGATGAGCCATGCATAATGGCTATACATTTGTGGATGTTTGTTCTTTCTGCAACTGTGTAATTAAAATAGATTTCAAGAAAGAATTTTCAAAGACACACTTTGGAATAGAAAGGTTGGTAACCTAGTTTAAATCACCTTTAAGTTATGGTTGTTCAGTTGGAGGTGAGGGCTTACATTCCAAAGAATGAAAATTGGATTTGGAAACTATTATTGGTTCATTGGTTTTCCTAAATGATCCAAATGGTATTACTTAACGTTCTAACCGTAGTATGAGACTTATTGAAACCGAAAATATAAATTTGTTAATGATGGCATAATCAGTGCGAGTACGTGGATATATCTGTTCAAGAAATCATGATAATGATCCCTTTATTTTAGATTTCTATAGATATTGTGAATCTTCTCATTATCAGAATGTTAGAAAATGAAAGACCACAAATTACTGATCCAATACTCCATAATATAACTACTGCCAATAAAGGATTTTTTTGATAACAACATGAACCAGCATTAAGAAGATCTCAACAGAGATTGTAAGAAAGTTATTCATGTTGTTTCAGTGATTTTCTTATAACAATCTATTACATTTTGATATGGAATGGCAAGGACTCGGTTTTAGGTTCACAAATATTATGTGTAATAATTTTGATCAATGGATTGATGCTATGTGAGCAAAAATCATTGGTTGAAAGTCAAGTCTTAGATATTGTTTAATTGCTCGAAATACACAAATCGGTTGTATGAAAGTGGGTCTTTCTGACCTAATACGACTGTAATAGCAATTTTAAACGGTATAAAACAAGACTTATTTCCAAAGATTTTACTCTGAAATGACGCATTGATTATAAGTAAGTTTTTCTCTCATGTCAAAGAAAGACTTATTCAGAATTAACATAGTATTATTAGTAGCTCAGTATGACCTAAGAGTTGCATTAATTAAATGTGAAAATAGCCTTTATTGATGATAAATTTTAGTCTACAAATTTAAAAAATAAAAAAATAAAAAAGTAAATAAAAAAAATAAAAAAATAAATCAAAGTATGAAATTTAAGCAGCCTCCCATAATGGTATATGAAATTCAACAAAACTATAAATGTTTCAAGTTTTGGATGAAATTATTACAGATTTATGCATATACCCACTACACCAAATTCTGGGATTAGAAACAGAACCAGGCCGTTACAAAAACGGGTTGTAACGGCCCTCGCCTGTTGCAAAAGTGGGTGTTACATTTTTTTTGTAACGGCTTTGTGGCCGTTACGAATTTTTTTTGTAATGTGATCCTCGTAATGTGCTTGAGCCGCTACAATTTGTTACGCGTGGTAACAAATTTCTAAGCCGTTATTGATTTTTTTGTAACAACGGTGTTGTAACAGCTCAGAGCCGTTACGAACTTTTTTGTAACAGCAAAAAATTACTGCCAGTCAAACTTGACCTGGTCTAAATTGGTCATCATTGACCAATTTTGACCAGAGCAATATTGACCGGCAGTACATTTTCTACCAGAAATACATGCCGGAATTCCAAATAACCTGCGTACACTTCCATTCCATCCCTCCAAATTCAACAATAGTTTCTCAATCAATTCATATTAACATTCAATCAATTCATATAAATATTCACTCAATGCACATCAAAAAAGAAAACAAATCCTTCAAGTACCAAATATAATACATAGACCAAGTTAAGTTCATTTTCACTAAAAACACTATAAGTTCAGCTCAATAACTACATAGAAACTTACTCAAAACTTGCAGATACTTCCCAAACACTAGTTGCCAATCATTCTTCATCAAGTTCTCCATAATCCCTGGATTTAAGTTTATAATTCCAAACCCATACTACACGAAACAAACCAAAAATATATATAAGTAGAGCTAGAGCCAACATCATGTTAAGAAGTAAACAGTGTATGATGAGATTGATGTCGTCTCTGAGAGATGATGAAAATTCACTAAGAGAGTAAAAAAAATTACCTGCTTGTGGTAACTGATGTGGCTCCATGAACGTGTCTGTAGTGGAAATTGATGAAGTTGCAATTGCAACTGGAGCTGTTGTTGTTGTGGCATTAGAATCTCTTTGCTGATGTTATGTGCAAGAATTTGTTGTTGCTGCTATTTCTCCTTGTTCAGTCATTTCACCTGAATGAGTCAACAAACAAAAAACACGCATAAGAAACAGGATGACCCTCGGCCAAAATAAATAGTACAGATTCTTAAAGTACCAAAAAAGTTCCAAGGGAATACATAGAAACTTCCTAAGTTCAGTTCATTTTCTAGATCAGAAGTTTTACTTACAAGGTAAGCAAATGCTCTAGATTAGCAACATAAGATGCACCTGTCCTGAAAAACTATTGGTCGAAAGATCCTTGCAATCAAAACACAAGTAAGTTAGCTTAAAGAAATTTTCCTGAGAGAAAACAAAATTATCCAGGCTCTTTAGACTTGAAAAAGGCGATAAAAATATATAGAGAAGAACACTAAGCCATTCTATAAATGGGTTAGGAAAGGATTTAGGTGGGCTCCAACCTTTGTCTTACATAGCCAACATTTACAAAAACCAAAATTCAAGGAACATGAAAACCCGTTCTCTAGAAGAAAAAAATTAATACCCATTGAAGCGGATCATCAAACACTTGAATATCAAATAAGAAAAAACATGTAATAAGAACAGTGGTGGGTGGTGTGAGCCCTGATAGTCTGTCATAGTCCCTTCTAATATAGTAGAAGAATATGAAAGGAAGCAGGCGGTCTTCATTGTAGTGAAGCAACAATCCATTTCCCAATGAAATCCAATAGAGAACGCTACCACCGCCGAAATTGGGCAACAAAAGCACAGCGCTTCAGTTCTAAATGGTGAGTACTAATTAGATATCACTTCTACAGAAAAATCAGGGAGATACGGTATTTGTCCAGACCTTCCAGGACTAGGAATTACGTTTTTTTAGCATTGGTTCCAATTGCCATTCCTTTTGATGCCAGTCCCAACAATTTGGACTTTGGTCAAAGGCCTTAACGAACAATGTTTAAGCAGTGGGGTTCAAAGAAACCATGCACATTGCTACTAATGCGCATCAGATTTAGAGAAAGAAATATAGTTACCTTAGTTACTGCCCGCTTGCGGTGACATGCAAACCACTTTTCCTGTTCCAGTCTGCCACACTACAACAGCATCAATGCCCCCTGAAACAGGAGATCTGAGGGATATGCTTAAACTAAAAATCTCAAGCATTCAAAATATAAGAATGTGAAGAAGAAAAAAAGGAAAATTAAGGAGTTTACATTGTGTGAGAGTCTATAGGGATGAATGCACTCCCTAGGTTCGGCTTTGAGTATGCATTGTTGAATTAGACTTGACGTAAGATCAAACTTACATTTCTACAAAAGAAAATAAGAGTAATATAAGTCTTATGTGTTGCTACTAGTTTTGTGATTCTTGTGATGCTAAGAATGACAAATAGATGCGCAGGGGAAACAGATAATAATTAATTTTGCACATCATTCCACCAACAGTGGTAAACAAACAGATAAGGTTCAAATTACCTAGTTCCTTTACAAACCGAATTGCAAGGTAATCAGAACGTGACCCTAGTGGTAGATAGCCATACATGCAACTTCACTTTGCAAGTTATTCAGTTTTGTAATAAAGTTACTTGGAATTGGATTTCATTACTTGAACCAAACATGCTATCGGTGTTGAGTGAATTACGGACGATGCGAAATATTTCAGCTGGTAAGTAGAAAGACTAACATCACATTCAGTGCATTTCTATCCTTATTAGTAAGGATTACTGTTAGTTTGTTGAAGGCCAAGAATCCCAATAATTCACGGATTCTTCCACCACTGAAACCTCCACTCTAAAGTCTAACCATCACGCACAAATTTCTATCTAAGAAAAACAAAAATGCAAGTGACATTTAATGTGCATAATAATAAAAAACCTAACAGTCAAGCACATCAATAACATAACTAAAATAAATTCTTCAAGATCACTTTATTACCTACGGTGATCAGCATGTGGTGCTCTACCAATTTGAACAGCTTTGGCACAGCCATTGTGACCATGGCTAACACTTGCAACTCACAACCATACTCAAAGACCACCGACGCAGCCACCACTTGCAACTGCAATAGTAACTTCTTCATAATAACCACCAACTTCTGTTCATTTGCACCCATTTATAGTTGCAACACCATTTCAGTCTCATCTAACCATCCACTAATACCATTTTCCTAATACCAACACCGGCACCAAACCCTTGAAAATTATCCATTGCAGCAATCATTCTCATTCTTACCCACCAGTTCCATCTCCTACAAAGAATGCTTGCAAACCAACAAAAACATCACCCTAAACCAAATTCAATCACCACCGACTCCTTCGTAGCTTCTGCATGCACAACAACTACCAACACCGACTCATCCCGCTGCATCATTGGCTCCATTTTCTATTCCATTGCAACTACCACTACAACCACCATTCTCCCCGCAAAAAAATCTGCACACATTCTCAAGCCAGCCTTCGAATACAAACATCGGTGCATCTCCATACTCAAACCTTTTCAATGAAATCAACACCTACCCTTTCACCACACCATTCAACCACCATCTTATCTTGAGCCTGAGACCACACGATTCACCACCAACCCGTATTGTCCAAGTCCTCATCATATTTTCCATCGAGAAATCAACATCAAAACTACCATCTCTTCACCTTGAAATCAATCTCAACTCAAATGCAACAAAACTACCTTCTTCTCTCTAATAAAAGTTCAAAATATCAATTCAAATCTCAAACCACCAAATTGTGCTTTGATTTCTTCTTATCTATCATTAAATCGAAACTTAAATCAGTTCCCAAACCCTAACTTCCTCTCTCTGATTCACCCTAGCCTTTATAACCCGAGTAAATACAGATCTACCATCTCCTCTTTCTGTTATTCATCCACCAATTCCTCCTTCGATTTTGCACAAACTCGATACTAACTCCAGAAACCCTAATTTTATTTCTTACTGATTCGCCGTTCTTCAATCAATAAGAACCAAAACCAAAATCAAATCACAACCTTAATAACACCTTCCTGATCCATTTACTTCTCCAGATTTCTTCTTAATTGAGATGAACGATTTCTCAGTTCATGCTATTGAGAAAGCGAAGAACAACAAAAAGTAAGAAGAAAAAAGCGAAGAAGAAGAGAAATGAGTTTCTCTTCGGTCTGTTTCTTCTGAGAGATCGACAGAGAGTTAGAGGAACGATGGAATAGAGACACGAAGAGGGATGATGAGGCGGAGAGAAAGAGATAAGATGTAATAATGTGGAGTGGGAATAAAATCTAGGGTTTTATGATTGAGATGTATCTCGAGAATAATTTAAAGGTAGAGATATGAGTTTAGGCATACACGGTCTAGATGAAAGGTTAAATAGCACGCATGTGACTGACACACGCACATACTCCAGGTGTTACGACCCATGTGTGACCATGCATGTGTCTGGCATGCTTATAAAAAAAATTAGAATGTAACGGCTCATTCCTCGTTACGAATTTTTAAAAATTTAGTAACGGCTTCCGTCTCATTACTAATATTTTGTAACGGACTTTTTTGTAACGGAATTTTGTAACGCCCCAAAGCCGTTACGAATTCCTGTTACGAATCCGGGAATTTGGTGTAGTGACCTCAAGATCAGTGGGAGAAATTCATACTCTTGGTCTTGTATGTTAAGACATACTACCTACGAGTAGTGATCTTGACTTTATGCATATCTCTATATTTTTGAAATGAAGGATATCAATGAAGCTTACCATGTGATAGTAATATCATATGGATTACTAAAGCTCTCATATAAGGCATATATCGAATATTCAAGGAAATTTTTTTGAGATAATAACATATTTAACAGATTTTATTTCATGTTGGATAGAAGATATAAATTTAATCTTCATTACGTCTTAATTCTGATATGAAACTTATAACAAGTTGTTAATATGTTAACTAATTGCCTAAAGAATCAAAGAACAAATTACAGGAAAGCTATCAAGAATTTTGAGATGCTATTTTAACTTATGTCTTATAATTAGTTAGCAAACCCAACAAGAGTTGATTGGGTTTTCAGACTTCAATTTTTGTGGATGTATGGATTCTATAAAGGAAGAATCCATTAATACTAGTCCCACAATTGAGTTTGAATATTTATGACTGCGATACTTAGAGATTTAAGGTTTGTCTCTACATTGTCGAAATTTATTGTCTTAGCTTCGTAAAGCATTAAAGAACGATATGTATACGAAGGGAACAAACCACATGAACCTTGAGTATACATGCGTGAATTAGGAAATTCAGAAACAACAGTTGTTCATTTATCGTTTAAGAACAATTGTATCAGGAGATGCACTTAATGAATAATTACCTTTTAAGACCTCTTAAGAAAAGATTAAAATCTCAGGTATGTGGGAGTAATTGATTATTGAACTCAGCTAATTTATGTGCTTACTTTTGGACACTTATTGAGCTCTTATTAATGTTATTATGAATTAGTTTTGTATCCATGTTTAGTATACATTTATGTGAATGGATGAATGTTAACAGAAATCGTCTTTTTAAAGACATCACTGGACCATTATGATACTCCTATTTAAGGCCTAGTTGAGCAAGGTACTCATGTTGTGGTACAAGGGAACATGTTGATAACAAGACAACGTGCAACCGCTATGACTCGCATGAGTAGCTTAATTGATCAAGGTATTACGTTAATCAGTAAAGTTATTCTTTAGCAATTACGCGCGCCTTATATTTCATGCAATTAACCATTAATAGATTATCACATGGACCAGTGGGAGAATGTAAGATAATTTTTATAGGATAATTATCTTTATTGGGCCCATGTGAGAATCTGGTCATACTTAGGATATTGCTAAATATCTAATCAATGGTTTATATAAGGAGTTAATATCCTATTTATTCTCTTCCTTGATGGACGGTCGAGATCTAATGTCTAATACTAAAACCCTAGGAACTTGGTCCTCTCTCTACCTATGAAAGGGAAATAATAACCATTACTATTGTATCCAAGGAAACAACAACTCATTACAGTTAAGGTCAAGAGAGAGAAACCGAAACCTCCATAAGGTATTACGGCTACCACTGGTTAATCAACTATGTATGATGGATTAGCGCTACAAGGTATTTTCTATAAACTCTATTTGTATATTATTGTGTGATAATCATGAATTTCAACGATCCTAAATTAACTATCTATAAAATTAAAACTTATACTTCCTTCTTATTCACTGAATAACAATATGTTGGAGTTTTCATGGTTGCGTTACTGCTCCAGTATGATAGTCAAAACTTGAGTACTCAAAACCTATTAATGCTTTATTTTGTTTGGAATACTGTAACATGGTCGATGCTAATTTCACGATAAGTAACTTTGGAGTTCGGCCTGCACATTTGTTTCAACTTGTTGCTTTGACGTTAATTAACAGTCTATGGAAAACATGGACGATATTTTAAGAAGTGCGCAAAAAACCAAAGAGAAGTACACAAACCGGGACAACCAACAAAACAGAGAAGGCTTTCGTGAATCACCTAGTTAATAGGATCATTATGTAGAATCGTAATACTGAAGCCACAATTCGTAATTGAAAAAAACAATTCTAATATTCAACATTTCCATCTTTCCTAATAAATTTTATCAAGTTTCATATTTCTCAATGCAAGTTTAATATAAACCCCAAACATTTCCATTGATAATTTCATAAGCCTTCGTGAATTTGAAATTGCTCCCTTGGTATTTTCCCCCCTTTTCTCATTATCTATACAATAAGAGCCTGGCATCCTTAACTACTGTCCGCAGCTACAATCTCCACCAAAACTTCACAAAGATATAACCATATCAGCTAATGAGCACATGAATCATATCTTAAGTGAAATTATAAAATGCAACTACACAAATGTCCTGATACTGTAAAAGGTGCAAGTAAATTTTCCTGTTTCAATTATAATGAACCGTTACGTCTTTGAGTTTGGGCAAGTTCCGGTAGCCAAGTTGACAGCAATTAAACAAAACGGAAACTTGTAGTACCAAAGTTACATGAAAAACCAGAAATTTCTTGTAAACGTAAAAACCGAATTTCAATTCTAAAAGAAACAAAAAATCTGATTTTTAGGAAACAGAAAACACCTTTCTTAGAAAGGATAATCCTCCAATTAACTTCAATTTTAGTCACCCATATTCTTTTCTTTCGACATCAATTGATTAATCAACTTAAAATTTGATAACAAATCAGAAAACAAAATCAATCTTAAGTGTTATAATTTGTAAAGTTACAGAACCGATTGGTAGTTTGTAAACAAAATCAATCTTAACTTTGTTGTGACAGAAAACAAAATCAATCTTAAGTGTTTTTGTACGATAAAACCGATTGGTAGTTACACTTATATCTATTTCTTTATAAGCGGTTATCACAACAGAGAAAAAAAGTAAAACCAGGTTAAAAATAGGACGTGTCGGACAATGAAGAGGGACCACATATTCGTGTCCGTGGCCCACCACATCAAGTCTGGGCGCTACATTCATTGTATCATAAAAAGTGGATGTATTTGTTGATGGTAAGACCAGGCATTAATTCAAACCGTTAGTAAAGTTAGAATTAATCTAGATATATATTCGGCTCCAAATACATTAATAATCTGGTCATCCTAAAAGGAGGGGATGAATATAGATTATTAATGGGACCATGTACATTTAGAATGTCAAGATACATAATTCTAATTTTATATGAAGATGAACCTCGAAAGCATCTAGTCTGGGTACATTATCAAAATGAATGCATACAAATGACTAATTGACTCGGATTTATATCCTCTACAAACTATAAATAGAGGAGGGATTTCAACTAGAAAGGTACACAATTCTAATCATTTTCTCTCCACTAAAACCTCGTTTAGAGCTCCTTACTCATTGAGGCACGGAGTGTCCTCGAAGCTACCTCCCTCCTTTTCTTCATTCATCAAGAGTATTAGAAAGTCAAGAGCATTGAAGAGTCGAGTAGGATCTTTTCCATCATCAAGAACGTATCACGAGGAAAAGTTATGGATCATCTCTACGGTCTACAAATCATCCATCAGGTATTAATCTTACACCATTCAACGGTTAAGATTATACCATTTCTGTACAAATCTCGAGGGATGTTGTAGGAACATTTTTGCTACAACAATAGCGTTATGCACACAGAGCCTAAAACGACATGACCCCTTAGGTAGGTAGATTACCAAATTTCATACATATTATCTTGCTCCGTATTATTAAAGAGTGGTTTTCCTTTGGTACTGGTTACCTCATAAAATTCGGTAACTCCTATGAATTGGGACGGAGCTATGTAGACTTGTATAGTTTAAGTGTGGCCCCAACACACCCTATTTTTTGTAAATTCATTAAAGATCCTTTAATTTACTAATTAAAAAAAAAAAACTTTATAACCCCCTCTGAATATATGTTCTTGTAAATTAGCCCCTTATAAATAAATTCTCGTTCCGTCCCTGCCTATGGAAGCCTTATATATCTATAACTATTATATAAGGGGAAGACCCCTTAGGAAACAGTATTTGACGCTGTAAATTTTGGACTTCCAAAATTGCCCTTTTGCCGTGTCCTTATAAATTATGTGTCATAAATAAAATGAGGGCATATTAGTAATATTTTATTTTAAACTTAAACATAATACATGTGATAAATTCCGGTCCCATGATAAAAGAGATGGGCTCCAGATTGCACGTGCATATGCACGTGTGGAACAATCTTGTTTTGGGATAAAATGCCTCTTGGAGTTATGTTTGTCTACTCCGAAAGACAAAAAGAAGAACCATTTTTGGTGATCAAATTTTTTTGGGGACCATTCTTTTATTTTGAGTAAGATATTAAGTAAATGCAGTCACCCCTTATCTAGATATTTATGATAATACCTAAATTACCCCCGATTATTTTTGGTTAATGATTAGTTAGTGTTAATATTAGTTAGTGTGATTAGTGAAATGATTTTGAATAAAGATTTGAGATTAAAAAAATCAGATTTTTAAAAAAGAAGTAGAATTATTGAGAAAGAAAAGTTAGAGAAGATGAAGAAGAAAAACATGGAAAATAAAAAAAAATTGAGTTCACTAAGCTAGACTATTCAAGTGATGAATTATTTCTGATTATGAATGTATTCTTCCCCAAAGCCAATCTCAAGATGAAAACGATGGATTTTACCAACCACAACCGGAGGAAAACTATCTGGGTAACCAGGTATGCTCTAAACTTAGATAATGTTGGCTGAATTAGTCCAAATTTTCAAAAAAATGTGAATTTGTTTAGTAGATTTGGGCTTTTTCGGTTACCTTGTGTGAAGAACATGTAACCGAACTCATCTGAAAGTGTAAGTCGGTTACTTTTTCTAAACACGCAGGTTACCAAACTCTCCAATAATGAAGGTTTTTTGAAGTTCTAAGTTAATGTACATGTTACAAAACTTTATAAATAGGATTACGGTGTTATGTCTTGGTTTGGCGAAATGTAACCGAACTTTAGGGTCTATAATTTCGGTTAGTTTGCAACCATTATCTAATCGAACTTATGTAAAATAAGATTGCACATTAGTGTACAAAGTTCTATTGTTTCGCAAACTTCATACAACCCAATATCTAACCGAACTACACACAATTAGTTAAGAGTTCGGTTTGTCAAGGTTTTTTATAACAAACCGAACATAGTGGGACAAGTTGGTTAAATTGAAACTCAACATAGTGGGCAAAATAGCATAGTTGGTTAATTTTTTTTTTTTTTTTTTTTTTTTTGTAATATTGGTAAAGTTCGGTTAGAAAATAGTTTTTAGCCTTTTTTACAACCAACCGAACATAGTGGGCAAAGTCAGGTTAAATCAAAAATCAACATAGTGGGAAAAATAACACAATTCGGTTACATTTGATTTTTTTTTATTTTTATTTTTTGTAATATTGGTAAAGTTCGGTTAGAAAATAGTTTTAGCCTTCTTTGCAAACCAACCAAACTCTCGAGTTCGGTTAAAAAAAATTAATTCGTGATAACCGAAGTGTTGTTCGTGTTCTTGGTTTCTTAATGTTTGGTTAGCAAACTAGTTTTTTTTTTAAACTATTCCTAACCGAACATACCACTGTAACTTCCATTTAAACCATATTATGATGACTATTGCTCAAAATTTCAATCAAAAACGAATTAGAAGTAATGGGTTTGTGGGAAAATACTTATGGATATGTTTGTTTATAAAAGATAGATTAATCGACGATGAAAATTCAATGAATCGACCAGGCTAAAAATTTGATGATTTTGATTAGATTTGTATATGATCAGGGTTAGATGATCATAAATTGATGAAGAAGAGAAGAAGAAAAATTGTAGAATAGAGGAAGAAGAAGTTGTAGATTAGTTATAATTTTAATTAGGTAAAAGAGTAAATATGTTAATGATTTAAATTAAGTTATATATATAGAGGTGGTGGTGGTTGGTGGTGGTGGTAGTGGTGGGCGGCGGTGGTGGGAGGAGGTGGTGGTTATATATATATATATATAGAGGTGATTATTAGGTTAGTTTTAAATTAAATTAGGTTAAGGGTAAGTTAGTCATTTCTACACTTTAGGATAGCCCTTATAACTATAGGGAAGGTGGCCTAATAAGATCATGGTCCCAAAAAAAACCATGGTCCATAATGATTCAAAAAGAACCAATGGAAGATGGTTGATTGAAAGCAGGTGGGCCAAAACCATAAGTATATGACAAGCATATTTAACATCCGCAGTTGCCAGTATTATTGGTGGACTCAGATTTGGCTCTTTATCTTATGGAAAGACACGACACAAACTACTGGTCCCTTAGTAATAATGAAGGCTGCTGGCAACATATCAAAACATTTGGCGAGGGCCAGGTTCAGATGAATCTTTATCCACTCACAGAGTCACCGAAAATGCAAGATACACACTCCACTCTTTTTACACCTAACTGACAGCCTTTGAATCAAATGACAAATATATATGCATTTTGTGCCGAGTAAAAGTTTATCACTCAACTTGCTGGTTAAAGACATGTAGGCAAGAACAAGAAATATTTGTCAAACGGACCAAACATTAAAGCGAAACACATTTATCTTCTAGAGACTAGAATTGACAACTCACATTTAAAATGAGTAGATTTTGGAGCCCTAGCTAGCGATGCAATTTTCCCAAATTGCTCGTGAATTTACTCGACTTGGACGTTTCAATCCGAACCATGAGAGAGAACTGAGTCGTACAAGTTTTGAGAACCGAAAATCTACCTTGCCTAAATCTTAAAAATTTCCGTTCATTTCTAGCCGTTATCTTTGTCCCTTTCCTCTCAACGTCTCTCTTAACGGTCATTTTTGACCGGACTTCTCTGTCGGCACCGAAAATCTACCATGTGAATCTCCCTCGAAAGTAAGAAATGCATAATGGTGCTGCTAAACTTGGAATCATTCGGCACCGAAAGTAGATGGACAATTGTTGTACCCATAAATATGGCTTTCTCTTCAACAGACAGCCAGTCCCGTACTTCCGCTAGTAGAAGCAAGCTTGATCTATTAAAAAATTGCACATTTTTATCCCTAAACTTCCGAGGGTGAATATACCTGCTACAAACCGCAAGAACATTTACAAATTAGCCTTTTCGAGTTCTTTGAATTTAAAATAGAGGGAGACACCACATTTAAGATAAATTTGTAATGCATGCAAAACGGGGAGGCTTCGTGCATAACACACAAAGCATATGAGGTTGCCAGTCTCTACTCTCTATCTTTCGTCCACACAGATTAAGCAAACCAGGCATGATATTGAGAGCCCTAACCTGCAACAGTGATAACATAGATGATACATCAACCAAAACAAATTCCTCAAACGAAAAAATAAATAAAAAAACAACCGAAGTACCACCTACTAACAAGGCATGTGCAAGTCCAACCACCGTGTAACTCGGTTCCCCACCAGCACCACTGTTCTCTTTGTTGGCTCGATAAAGTAGTGGTAATCTAAATCTCGTAATTCTATCAAATGTTACTTCACCCCAAGGGTACTTGTTAAATTCCTCCAAGTCGTCAACCAAATGCCAATGACCAATTTCTATTGTATCTCTATATCTTGACGGCTCGTAAGGAAGTTGTGTACAACCAAAAGTAATGCCAATTTCACCCTGTCTAGAGAAAGGCAAGTAAATTTCTTTCTTATGAGGAGAGCTTTCACTTTTAATGCACTTACACGATGTTGGTTTGGGAATCGTCATCATCGCGTAGCCTTGGCAGGTTATTATTGTGTTCCCCCTAGTTTTCAATGGACTTTCATCGCTTTCAGGATTTTGGCCTTGAAAATCAGAGGCATTCTCATGCCTGTGCTTTCTAATAATATCATTATCTTCGATCATCTGTCCGACCTCCATTAAATTCTTCTAGCAACAAATTAAGGATTTAAGAGTCTTCATACCACCACAATCTGCACACAGATTACAATTTAGGTACTTTAGAACATGCTGAACATTTCAAGGGATCCAGTAAATGTATGTCAGTAAATGCAAAATCTTGCGACTCCGACTATGAAATAACTTTGTGACTATGAAGATGATTAAAAGTTATCATTTGGAAAAGAAAGGATGCTTAGAATACTCGAAAATCCGTGATTTTAAATACACTAGGAATGAATTCTTACAAGCACAAATGAGTAACTCCTCCAAAGCAGATATCGCTTATCCAACTTTGAAAGAATGAGAACGAATCAAGCCGCTTAATCTCAAAACTATCCCAAAGACAAACATGACTTCAGTTCTAAATCTAAAATTTGTGTTTCAATTCGTAGTAGAAATACCCATTATACATGAGTGAATTGACATTCTTATAGAAACTACATCTCTACAAGGTAGAAAATATACTCGAGAAAAATTAACTCAATCGAATAATGTTGCGTGAAAGAAACATACATTTATACCACTAAATCGAAGCAACAACCAACTCCACCTTCTTCAACCGAGTTCTCGATTCAATCTCCTCCTCAGTCTCAGATCCAATCTGCTTCAATCAACAATTACAGACTCCCATTAAATCACCATCTCAGCTCCATCAAACCACCGTCTACATCTCAATCAAACCCTAGATTTTCTGTTCTTGGCTACAACAACAATCAAATTGAGAGAAACCCCAATTTATTCTCAAACCCTCACTCCCGAAATTCTCAAATTCTTCTCCTCCGATTCTTTACAAATTTCGCAACCTCTCATCCATCTCTCTACCTCGTAATTCGAGAACACCACCAAAATCAAACCAAACTCAAACCGAGTTTAACCCATCTTCTAATTCATCATCAACATCTCCAAAATCATTTTTTTATCACCACCAGTGATGGGGTTGATTAGAATTTGGTTCAGATCTGGATTTGATGAGCTGCTACTATTGATTGTTGCGGATGAGAGAAAGGGGGAGTTAAAGAGAGAGATTGAGAGAAGATGATTAAGAAGAGGGATCGAGAGAAGAGCAGCGCCGGTGATGGAGCGCCGGTGGTTGAGGAGAGGGTTCAGCGGTGGTGATGAAGATGAGGAGAGGTGTTCTTCAGCGGTGGTGATGGAGAGAAGAACAGATAGGAATTGGGTTCGAGTGGTTGAAGGAGGGTTATGCTTCGGAAAAAAAAAAGTGAATCCAAATGAAAATGATGGACGGTTGAGATTGTATTTGAGATGCTCATACGGATTAAGAAAAGATCTTGACGGTTGAGATTGTATTTGAGATGCTCATACGGATTGAGAAGTATGTGTTTATTTTTGTGCTAATACGAGCTCATGTATTCGGTTTTATTATCAACCTTTGACACAAAAAAAATCCAAAAAAAATATTAATAAATTAAGGACATTTTTATCGACATTCCGATATAAAAATCCAAAAATTGTATAAGAATGAAGCTGAAAAATAAGAAATGAATTCGATAATTGGTGTGTTTCTTTGTGCTTTTGTGCTTTCTCTCTGTGCTTCTGATATGAATTTCAACTAGTTACATAGGTCATGAAGTAATTTCGACTAGTCATACAGGTCATGAAGTAGCTTTAGTTCACATTGGTAGACTCGGGTTATAAGATTACTAAAGATGGACCACGAAGCTCCGGATGAGTTTTGACTTCAAACTTAGCAGGATACATCATCGAAATCGAGATATATGAAACTCAAGTGTTGATTTGAACTTCAAATGTGGTATAACAACATACAAAATATGAACAAATAAGCTCTGGGAGGGTTCTGACTTCAAACTTAGCGTGATACATCATCGAAATCGATAAATATGAAGCTCGGTGTCTATTTGAACTTCAAATGTGGTATAACGACATACAAACTATGAACCAAGAAGCTCTAAGATGGTTCTGACTTCAAACTTAACATGATACATCATCAAAATCGATAAATATGAAGCTCAATGTCGATTCGAACTTCAAACTTGGTATAATGGCGTATAACCTGTGAACCACGAAGCTCTGAGAGGGTTCTGACTTCAAATATACCATGATACATCATCGAAATTGATGAATATGAAGCTCAGTGTCGATTCAAACTTCAAGTTCGGTATAACGACTTACGAACTATGAACCAAGAAGTATGGAAGTACACAAAAACGATGAATCCAACCATTTACTAGTAAGATTTCATGGAAATATACTCAAAAAACTTAAACACACACAAATTCGTCAACTTCGAGAAAAAAATTGGCTCCGAGATCGAAACCTGGCTGTGCGGACTACTATAAGTCTGAAAGTTCGCAAAAACGATGAATCCAACCATTTACGGGTAAGATTCCATCGGAATATTCTCATAAACCTTAAACCCACACAAATTCGTCAATTTCGAGAAAGAAAATGGCTTCGAGATCGAAACCTAGCCAGGAGCGGACTACTATGAGTCTGAAAGTTCACAAAAATGATGAATCCAACCATTTACGGGCAAGATTCCATCAGAATATTCTCAGAAACCTTAAACACACACAAATTTGTCAACTTCGAGAAAGAAACTGGCTCCGAGATCGAAACCTGGTTAGGAGTGGACTACTATAAGTATGAGAGTCCGCAAAAACGATGAATCCAACCATTTACAGGTAAGATTCCATCAGAATATTCTTATAAACCTTAAACACACACAAATTCATCAACTTCGAGAAAAAACTGTCTCCGAGATCGAAACCTGGCCAGGAGCGGACTACTATATAAGTCTGAAAATTTGCAAAAATGATGAATCCAACCATTTACTGGTAAGATTCCTTCGAGATATTCTACGAAACCTTAAAAAAACCCTAATTCTGCATATTGTATGCGTACCAGGATCCGAGATCGAAACCTCGCCGCGAGTTGACTACTCTAAGTCAGAAACTTGGTAAGAACGACAAATCCATCCATTTACAGGTAAGATTCCTTTGGAATATTCTACAAAACCTTAAACAAACCCTATTTCTGCATATTGGATGCAAACCAGGCTCCGAGATCGAAACCTGGCCGCGAGTGGACTACTCTAAGTCAGAAACTTGGTAAGAACGACGAATCCATCCATTTACAGGTAAGATTTCTTCGAGATATTCTACGAAACCTTAAAAAAAACCCTAATTCTGCATATTGTATGCGTACCAGGATCCGAGATCGAAACCTCGCCGCGAGTTGACTACTCTAAGTCAGAAACTTGGTAAGAACGACAAATCCATCCATTTACAGGTAAGATTCCTTTGGAATATTCTACGAAACCTTAAACAAACCCTATTTCTGCATATTGGATGCAAACTAGGCTCCGAGATCGAAACCTGGCCGCGAGTGGACTACTCTAAGTCAGAAACTTGGTAAGAACGACGAATCCATCCATTTACAGGTAAGATTTCTTCTAGATATTCTACGAAACCTTAAACAAACCCTATTTCTGCATAAATGTCTGCATACCGGGCTCTTAAATCGAAACCGTCGCGAGTTGACTACTCTAAGTTAGAAACTTGGTAAGAACGAAGAAACCATCCATTTACAGGTAAGATTTCTTCGAGATATTCTACGAAACCTTAAAAAAAACCTATTTCTGCATATTGAATGCATACCGGGATTCGAGAACAAAACGTGGCTGTGAGTTGACTACTCTTAGTCAGAAACTTGGTAAGAACGAAGAATTCATCCATTTACAGGTAAGATTCCTTCGAAATATTCTACGAAACCTTAAAAAAAACCTTATTTATGCATATTGTATGCGTAATAGGATCCGAGATCGAAACCTGTCCGCGAGTTGACTACTCTAATTCAGAAATTCGGTAAGAACGACGAATCCATCCATTTACAGGTAAGATTTCTTCTAGATATTCTACGAAACCTTAAACAAACCCTATTTTTGCATAAATGTCTGCATACTAGGTTCTT
This sequence comes from Papaver armeniacum, assembly GCA_023531295.1. Classification (NCBI taxonomy): domain Eukaryota; kingdom Viridiplantae; phylum Streptophyta; class Magnoliopsida; order Ranunculales; family Papaveraceae; genus Papaver; species Papaver armeniacum. Next base: position 679,450 of record JAJJWW010004399.1, read on the forward strand.
AAATCGAAACCTGGCCGCGAGTTGACTACTCTAAGTCAGAAACTTGGTAAGAAAGAAGAAACCATCCATTTACAGGTAAGATTCCTTTGAAATATTCTACGAAACCTTAAACAAACCTTATTTCTGTATATTATATGCATACCGGGCTCCAAGATCGAAACCTGGCCGCGAGTTGACTCATCTAAGTCAAAAACTTGGTAAAAATGACGAATCCATCCATTTACAGGTAAGATTTCTTCGAGATATTCTACGAAACCTTAAAAAAACCCTAATTCTGCATATTGTATGCGTACCAGGATCCGAGATCGAAACCTCGCCGCGAGTTGACTACTCTAAGTCAGAAACTTGGTAAGAACGACAAATCCATCCATTTACGAGTAAGATTCCTTTGGAATATTCTACGAAACCTTAAACAAACCCTATTTCTGCATATTGGATGCAAACCAGGCTCCGAGATCGAAACCTGGCCGCGAGTGGACTACTCTAAGTCAGAAACTTGGTAAGAACGACGAATCCATCCATTTACAGGTAAGATTTCTTCGAGATATTCTACGAAACCTTAAAAAAAACCCTAATTCTGCATATTGTATGCGTACCAGGATCCGAGATCGAAACCTCGCCGCGAGTTGACTACTCTAAGTCAGAAACTTGGTAAGAACGACAAATCCATCCATTTACAGGTAAGATTCCTTTGGAATATTCTACGAAACCTTAAACAAACCCTATTTCTGCATATTGGATGCAAACCAGGCTCCGAGATCGAAACCTGGCCGCGAGTGGACTACTCTAAGTCAGAAACTTGGTAAGAACGACGAATCCATCCATTTACAGGTAAGATTTCTTCTAGATATTCTACGAAACCTTAAACAAACCCTATTTCTGCATAAATGTCTGCATACCAGGCTCTTAAATCGAAACCTGGCTGCGAGTTGACTACTCTAAGTTAGAAACTTGGTAAGAACGAAGAAACCATCCATTTACAGGTAAGATTTCTTCGAGATATTCTACGAAACCTTAAAAAAAACCTATTTCGCATATTGAATGCATAAGGGATTCGAGAACTAAACGTGGCTGTGAGTTGACTACTCTTAGTCAGAAACTTGGTAAGAACGAAGAATTCATCCATTTACAGGTAAGATTCCTTCGAAATATTCTACGAAACCTTAAAAAAACCTTATTTATGCATATTGTATGCGTAATAGGATCCGAGATCGAAACCTGGCCGCGAGTTGACTACTCTAATTCAGAAATTCGGTAAGAACGACGAATCCATCCATTTACAGGTAAGATTTCTTCTAGATATTCTACGAAACCTTAAACAAACCCTATTTTTGCATAAATGTCTGCATACTAGGCTCTTAAATCGAAACCTGGCCGCGAGTTGACTACTCTAAGTCAGAAACTTGGTAAGAAAGAAGAAACCATCCATTTACAGGTAAGATTCCTTTGAAATATTCTACGAAACCTTAAACAAACCTTATTTCTGTATATTATATGCATACCGGGCTCCAAGATCGAAACCTGGCCGCGAGTTGACTCATCTAAGTCAAAAACTTGGTAAAAATGACGAATCCATCCATTTACAGGTAAGATTCCTTCGGTATATTCTACGAAACCTTAAAAAAAACCTATTTCTGCATATTGTATGCATACCAGGATTCGAGATCAAAACCTGGCTGTGAGTTGACTACTCTTAGTCAGAAACTTGGTAAGAACGAAGAATTCATCCATTTACAGGTAAGATTCCTCCGAAATATTCTACGAAACCTTAAAAAACCCTATTTATGCATAAGTACGCATACCAGGCTCCGGAATCGAATCCTGGCCGTGAGTGGAGTAGTCTAAGTTAGAAACTTGGTAAGAACGACGAATTCATTCATTTACATGTAAGATTCCTTCAGAATATTCTACGAAACCTTAAACATACTCTATTTATGCATATTATATGCAAACCAGGCTCCGAGATCGAAATATGGCCGTGAGTGGACTACTCTAAGTCATAAACTTTGTAAGAACGACGAATCCATCCATTTACAGGTAAGATTCCTCCGAAATATTCTACGAACCTCAAACAAACCCTATTTCTGCATATTGTACGCATACCAGGCTCCGAGAACGAAACCTGGCCGTGAGTGGACTACTATAAGTCAGAAACTTGGTAAGAAAGACGAATCCATCTATTTACAGGTAAGATTCCTCCGAAATATTCTACTATAACTTAAACAAACCCTATTTCTGCATAATGTACGCATACCAGGATCCGAGATCGAAACCTTGCCGCGAGTGGACTAGTCTAAGTCACAAACTTGGTAAGAACGACGAATGCAACCATTTACAGTAAGATTCATTCTTCATTCGGAATATTCTATGAAACCTTAAACAAACCCTATTTCTGCACATTGTACGCATACCAGGCTCCGAGATCGAAACTCGGCCGTGAGTGGACTAGTCTAAGTCAGTATAGTGTATTGTTTTTACTATATTGAATTTTTACTATCATTGTCACTCTTGTTGTATTTCCTTTACTAACACTAGTATTTTTATTGTAAAATAGACAATTAACAGCTCTATTTGGGTTCTACGGTGTTTTAGAAGAAATTCTATTGTTGGACTACAATCATATGTTTCAAATTCCAATATTCAAATGTGATTGGGCTCACACCAGTTTTGGTGTGAAAGTAGAAGATGGTTTTACATTAGTCAATTTAAAACATCATAAGAACCAATACTGTAACCATCATTCATTTTAGCAAAACAAGCGCGACAAGTTTTCTATTCTCGAGAGTTAAATACATCTAAATGGTATGTGATGGATTACAGAGAAGCTTCGTGCTGTTTACGGCTCAGTCACTTGATAATTACTTTTTGAGCATTATATTTTGTTTTACAACACTTATGAAGGGTTGTCATAAAGTTAGTGTATAGTTAGTGTATTAAAGAACCACAAACTTGACAGAACATGTGATAGTGTAGGATGGTTAGTGGTGTAGACTTCCACGCTTGAGGCTGAGGATCGAATCCCCCAACCTCATTTTTTCCAACATTATATATTTTTACTTCAACAACACTTATAAGTGTTGTTGTAGCTTTCTATTTAAAAAAAAAAAAGAAAAAAAAAAACAAAACTTGTGAACTGAAAGGGTGGTTGATGAGTTAGACTTCCATGCAATAGGTTCATGTTCGAATCTCCCCTCTAACATATTTTTCATTATCATATTTTTGTTTTCTTCAACAACACTTGTGAGAATTGTGATAGGCTAAGTCACTACATATATGGAACTTTATATATTTTTACTTCAATCATATTTTTGTGTTCTTCAACAACACTTGTGAGATGTGATAGGCTAAGTCACTACATAAATGGAACATTATATATTTTTACTTCAACAACACTTATAAGTGTTGTTGTAGCTTTCTATTTAAAAAAAAGAAAAAAAATCAAAACTTGAGAACTGAAAGGGTGATTGGTGAGCTTGATTTCCATGCAGTAGGTTCATGTTCGAATCTCCCCTCTAACATATTTTTCATTATCATATTTTTGTGTTCTTCAAAAACACTTGTGAGAATTGTGATAGGCTAAGTCACTACATATATGGAACATTATATATTTTTACTTCAACAACACTTATAAGTGTTGTTGTAGGTTTCTATTTAAAAAAATGAAAAAAAATCAAAACTTGTGAACTGAAAGGGTGGTTGATGAGTTAGACCTCCATGCAATAGGTTCATGTTCGAATCTCCCCTCTAACATATTTTTCATTATCATATTTATGTGTTCTTCAACAACACTTGTGAAAATTGTGATAGGCTAAGTCACTACATATATATAACAACGTTGTTATAGCTAAATGTCGTCACAACTTTTGCTTAAGGAGTTGTCGTTTGTTTTCTTAGCGCAACCCCTTGTTTCCTAAGGGTTGGCAGTGATGATATACGACAACTCTTCCTTTTAAACTAGTTGTAAAACATAGGACTTTCTACAATACATAGCGAAGCGTTGTAAATCTCCAGTTGTAGATGTATATTTTTCCTGTAGTGGTTGTTTCAGTGATTTTCTTACAACAATTTATTACATTTTGATATGGAATGGCAAGGACTCGGTTTTATGTTCAAAAATATTATGTGTAATAATTTTGATCAATGGATTGATGCTATGTGAGCAAAAAATCATTGGTTGGTCAAGTCTCGAGATATTGTTTAATTGCTCGAAATACACAAATCGGTTGTATGAAAGTGGGTCTTTTCGACCTAATACGACTGTAATAGCAATTTTAAACGGTATAAATCAAGACTTATTTCCAAAGATTTTACTACGAAATGACGCATTGATTATAAGTAAGTTTTTCTCTCATGTCAAAGAAAGACTTATTCAATTAACATAGTATTATTAGTAGCTCAAGATGACCTAAGAGTTGCATTAATTAAATGTGAAAATAGCCTTTATTGATGATAAATTTTAGTCTACAAATTTAAAAAAAAATAAAATAAAAAATAAAATAAAAAAAATAATGAAAGTATGAAATTTAAGCAGCCTCCCATAATGGTATATGAAATTCAACAAAACTATAAATGTTTCAAGTTTTCGATGAAATTATTACAGATTTATGCTTATACCTCAAGATCAGTGGGAGAAATTCATACTCTTGGTCTTGTATGTTAAGACATACTACCTACGAGTAGTGATCTTGACTTTATGCATATCTCTATATTTTTGAAATGAAGGATATCAATGAAGCTTACCATGTGATAGTAATATCATATGGATTACTAAAGCTCTCATATAAGGCATATATCGAATATTCAAGGAATTTTGAGATAATAACATATTTAACATGATTTTATTTCATGTTGGATAGAAGATATAAATTTAATCTTCATTACGTCTTAATTCTCGATATGAAACTTATAACAAGTTGTTAATATGTTAACTAATTGCCTAAAGAATCGAAGAACAAATTACGTGAAAGCTATCAAGAATTTTGAGATGCTATTTTAACTTATGTCTTATAATTAGTTAGCAAACCCAACAAGAGTTGATTGGGTTTTCAGACTTCAATTTTTGTGGATGTATGGATTCTATAAAGGAAGAATCCATTAATACTAGTCCCACAATTGAGTTTGAATATTTATGACTGCGATACTTAGAGATTTAAGGTTTGTCTCTACATTGCTGAAATTTACTGTCTTAGCTTCGCAGCATTAAAGCACGATATGTATACGAAGGGAACAAACCACATGAACCTTGAGTATACATGCGTGAATTGGGAAATTCAGAAACAACAGTTGTTCATTTATCGTTTAAGCACAATTGTATTAGGAGATGCACTTAATGAATAATTACCTTTTAAGACCTCTTAAGAAAAGATTAAAATCTCAGGTATGTGGGAGTAATTGATTATTGAACTCAGCTAATTTATGTGCTTACTTTTGGACACTTATTGAGCTCTTATTAATGTTATTATGAATTAGTTCTGTATCCATGTTTAGTATACATTTATGTGAATGGATGAATGTTAACAGAAATCGTCTTTTTAAAGACATCACTGGACCATTATGATACTCCTATTTAAGGCCTAGTTGAGCAAGGTACTCATGTTGTGGTACATGGAAGGGAACATGTTGATAACAAGACAACGTGCAACCGCTATTACTCGCATGAGTAGCTTAATTGATCAAGGTATTACGTTAACCAGTAAAGTTATTCTTTAGCAATTACGCGCGCCTTATGTTTCCTGCAATTAACCATTAATAGATTATCACATGGACCAGTGGGAGAATGTAAGATAATTTTTATTGGATAATTATCTTTATTGGGCCCATGTGAGAATCTGGTCATACTTAGGATATTGCTAAATATCTAATCAATGGTTTATATAAGGAGTTAGTATCCTATTTATGCTCTTCCTTGATGGACGGTCGAGATCTAATGTCTAATACTAAAACCCTAGGAACTTGGTCCTCTCTCTACCTATGAAAGGGAAATAATAACCATTACTATTGTATCCAAGGAAACAACAACTCATTACAGTTAAGGTCAAGAGAGAGAAACCAAAACCTCCATAAGGTATTACGGCTACCGCTGGTTAATCAACTACGGATGATGGATTAGCGCTACAAGGTATTTTCTATAAACTCTATTTGTATATTATTGTGTGATAATCATGAAGTTCAACGATCCTAAATTAACTATCTATAAAATTAAAACTTATACTCCCTTCTTATTCACTGAATAACAATATGTTGGAGTTTTCATGGTTGCGTTACTGCTCCAGTACGATAGTCAAAACTTGAGTACTCAAAACCTATTAATGCTTTATTTTGTTTGGAATACTGTAACATGGTCGATGCTAATTTCATGATAAGTAACTTTGGAGTTCGGCCTGCACATTTGTTTCAACTTGTTGCTTTGACGTTAATTAATAGTCTATGGAAAACATGGACGATATTTTAAGAAGTGCGCAAAAAACCAAAGAGAAGTACACAAACCGGGACAACCAACAAAACAGAGAAGGCTTTCGTGAATCACCTAATTAATAGGATCATTATGTATAATCGTAATACTGAAGCCACAATTCGTAATTGAAAAAAACAATTCTAATATTCAACATTTCCATCTTTCCTAATAAATTTTATCAAGTTTCATATTTCTCAATACAAGTTTAATACAAACCCCAAACATTTCCATTGATAATTTCATAAGCCTTCGTGAATTTGAAATTGCTCCCTTGGTATTTCCCCCCCTTTTCTCATTATCTACAATACAATAAGAGCCTGGCATCCTTAACTACTGTCCGCAGCTACAATCTCCACCAAAACTTCACAAAGATATAGCCATATTAGCTAATGAGCACATGAATCATATCTTAAGTGAAATTATAAAATGCAACTACACAAATGTCCTGATACTGTAAAAGGTGCAAGTAAATTTTCCTGTTTCAATTATAATGAACCATTACGTCTTTGAGTTTGGGCAAGTTCCGGTAGCCAAGTTGACAGCAATTAAACAAAACGGAAACTTGTAGTACCAAAGTTACATGAAAAACCAGAAATTTCTTGTAAACGTAAAATCCGAATTTCAATTCTAAAAGAAACAAAAAATCTGATTTTTAGGAAACAGAAAACACCTTTCTTAGAAAGGATAATCCTCCAATTAACTTCAATTTTAGTCACCCATATTCTTTTCTTTCGACATCAATTGATTAATCAACTTAAAATTTGATAACAAATTAGAAAACAAAATCAAATCTTAAGTGTTATAATTTGTAAAGTTACGGAACCGATTGGTAGTTTGTAAACAAAATCAATCTTAACTTTGTTGTGACAGGAAAACAAAATCAATCTTAAGTGTTTTTGTACGATAAAAACCGATTGGTAGTTACACTTATATCTATTTCTTTATAAGCGGTTATCACAACAGAGAAAAAAAAGTAAAACCGGTTAAAAATAGGACGTGTCGGACAATGAAGAGGGACCACATATTCCGTGTCCGTGGCCCGACCACATCGAAGTCGGGGCGCTACATTCATTGTATCATAAAAAGTGGATGTATTTGTTGATGGTAAGACCAGGCATTAATTCAAACCAGAAAGTTAGAATTAATCTAGATATATATTTAGTCCAAATACATTAATAATCTGGTCATCCTAAAAGGAGGGGATGAATATAGATTATTAATGGGACCATGCACATTTGGAATGTCAAGATACATAATTCTAATTTTATATGAAGATGAACCTCGAAAGCATCTAGTCTGGGTACATTATCAAAATGAATGCAGACAGCTAATTGACTGGATTTATATCCTCTACAAACTATAAATAGAGGAGGGATTTCAACTAGAAAGGTACACAATTCTAATCATTTTCTCTCCACTAAAACCTGTTTAGAGCTCCTTACTCATTGAGGCATCGGAGTGTCCTTGAAGCTACCTCCCTCCTTTTCTTCATTCATCAAGAGTATTAGAAAGTCAAGAGCATTGAAGAGCTGAGTAGGATCTTTTCCATCATCAAGAACGTATCACGAGGAAAAGTTATGGATCATCTCTACGGTCTACAAATCATCCATCAGGTATTAATCTTACACCATCCAACGGTTAAGATTATACCATTTCTGTACAAATCTCGAGGGATGTTGTAGGAACATTTTTGCTACAACAATAGCGTTATGCACACAGAGCCTAAAACGACATGACTGCTAGGTACAGAGATTACCAAATTTCATACATATTATCTTGCTCCGTATGATTAAAGAGTGGTTTTCCTTTGGTACTGGTTACCTCATAAAATTTGGTAACTCCTATGAATTGGGACGGAGCTTTGTAGACTTGTATAGTTTAAGTGTGGCCCCCACACACCCTATTTTTTGTAAATTCATTAAAGATCCTTTAATTTACTAATTAAAAAAAAAACTTTATAACCCCCTCTGAATATATGTTCTTGTAAATTTGCCCCTTGTAAATAAATTCTCGTTCCGTCCCTGCCTATGGAAGCCTTATATATCTATAACTATTGTATAAGGGGAAGACCCCTTAGGAAACAGTATTTGACGCTGTAAATTTTGGACTTCCAAAATTGCCCTTTTGCCGTGTCCTTATAAATTATGTGTCATAAATAAAATGAGGGCATATTAGTAATATTTTATTTTAAACTTAAACATAATACATGTGATAAATTCCGGTCCCATGATAAAAGAGATGGGCTCCAGATTGCACGTGCATATGCACGTGTGGAACAATCTTGTTTTGGGATAAAATGCCTCTTGGAGTTATGTTTGTCTACTCCGAAAGACAAAAAGAAGAACCATTTTTTGGGGACCAGCCTTTTTTTTTGGGGGACCATTCTTTTATTTTGAGTAAGATATTAGAAGTAAATCTAGGTCACCCCTTATCTAGATATTTATGATAATACCTAAATTACTCCCTGATTATTTTTGGTTAATGATTAGTTAGTGTTAATATTAGTTAGTGTGATTAGTGAAATGATTTTGAATAAATATTTGAGATTAAAAAAATCAGATTTTTAAAAAAGAAGTAGAATTATTGAGAAAGAAAAGTTAGAGAAGATGAAGAAGAAAAACATGGAAAATAAAAAAAAAATTGAGTTCACTAAGCTAGACTATTCAAGTGATGAATTATTTCTTAGACGGTGAATGCTTCCCCAAAGCCAATCTCAAGATGAAAACGATGGATTTTACCAACCACAACCGGAGGAAAACTATCTGGGTAACCAGGTATGCTCTAAACTTAGATAATGTTGGCTGAATTAGTCCAAATTTTCAAAAAAATGTGAATTTGTTTAGTAGATTTGGGCTTTTTCGGTTACCTTGTGTGAAGAACATGTAACCGAACTCATCTGAAAGTGTAAGTCGGTTACTTTTTCTAAACACGCAGGTTACCGAACTCTCCAATAATGAAGGTTTTTTGAAGTTCGGTTAACAGACATGTTACAAAACTTTATAAATAGGATTACAGTGTTTTGTTCGGTTTGGCCGAAATGTAACCGAACTTTAGGGTCTATAATTTCGGTTAGTTTGCAACCATTATCTAACTGAACTTATGTAAAATAAGATTGCACATTAGTGTACAAAGTTCGGTTGTTTCGCAAACTTCATACAACCCAATATCTAACCGAACTACACACAATTAGTTAAGAGTTCGGTTTGTCAAGGTTTTTTGCGAACAAACCGAACATAGTGGGACAAATTCGGTTAAATTGAAACTCAACATAGTGGGCAAAATAGCATAGTTCGGTTACATTGGAATTTATTTTTTTTTTTTTTTTTTTTGTAATATTGGTAAAGTTCGGTTAGAAAATAGTTTTAGCCTTTTTGCGAACCAACCGAACATAGTGGGCAAAGTCCGGTTAAATCAAAAATCAACATAGTGGGAAAAATAACACAATTCGGTTACATTTGATTTTTTTTTATTTTTATTTTTTTGTAATATTGGTAAAGTTCGGTTAGAAAATAGTTTTAGCCTTCTTTGCAAACCAACCAAACTCTGAGTTCGGTTAAGAAAAAATTAATTCGTGATAACCGAAGTGTTGTTCGTGTTCTTGGTTTCAGAATGTTTGGTTAGCAAACTAGTTTTTTTTTAAACTATTCCTAACCGAACATGCCACTGTAACTTCCATTTAAACCATATTATGATGACTATTGCTCAAAATTTCAATCAAAAACGAATTAGAAGTAATGGGTTTGTGGGAAAATACTTATGGATATGTTTGTTTATAAAAGATTGATTAATCGACGATGAAAATTCAATGAATCGACCAGGCTAAAAATTTGATGATTTTGATTAGATTTGTATATGATCAGGGTTAGATGATCATAAATTGATGAAGAAGAGAAGAAGAAAAATTGTAGAATAGAGGAAGAAGAAGTTGTAGATTAGTTATAATTTTAATTAGGTAAAAGAGTAAATATGTTAATGATTTAAATTAAGTTATATATATAGAGGTGGTGGTGGTTGGTGGTGGTGGTAGTCGGAGGTGGTAGTGGTGGGCGGCGGTGGTGAGAGGAGGTGGTGGTTATATATATATATATATAGGTGATTATTAGGTTAGTTTTAAATTAAATTAGGTTAAGGATAAATTAGTCATTTCTACACTTTAGGATAGCCTTATAACTATAGGGAAGGTGGCCTAATAAGATCATGGTCCCAAAAAAAACCATGGTCCATAATGATTCAAAAAGAACCAATGGAAGATGGTTGATTGAAAGCAGGTGGGCCAAAACCATAAGTATATGACAAGCATATTTAACATCCGCAGTTGCCAGTATTATTGGTGGACTCAGATTTGGCTCTTTATCTTATGGAAAGACACGACACAAACTACTGGTCCCTTAGTAATAATGAAGGCTGCTGGCAACATATCAAAACATTTGGCGAGGGCCAGGTTCAGATGAATCTTTATCCACTCACAGAGTCACCGAAAATGCAAGATATACACTCTTTTTACACCAAACTGACAGCCTTTGAATCAAATGACAAATATATATGCATTTTGTGCCGAGTAAAAGTTTATCTATCACTCAACTTGCTGGTTAAAGACATGTAGGCAAGAACAAGAAATATTTGTCAAACGGACCAAACATTAAAGCGAAACACATTTATCTTCTAGAGACTAGAATTGACAACTCACATTTACAATGAGTAGATTTTGGAGCCCTAGCTAGCGATGCAATTTTCCCAAATTGCTCGTGAATTTACTCGACTTGGACGTTTCAATCCGAACCATGAGAGAGAACTGAGTCGTACAAGTTCTGAAAACCGAAAATCTACCTTGCATAAATCTTAAAAATTTCCATTCATTTCTAGCCGTTATCTTTGCCCCTTTCCTCTCAACGTCTCTCTTAACGGTCATTTTTGACAGGACTTCTCTGCCGGTTTTCTCCGACGGCATAAGCTTGTTTCTCTCTTCCCTCTTCTCACTCTGTCTTTGATGAATTCTTCTATGATCTAAATCCTTTCTAGTCTGTTCTTTCAACGGCTAGCACCACTACCATCACTAGCATCACAGAAGTCACTAACAATTCAAACATCACAGAAGTCACCGGAATCACAAACATCACAAGGCTTATGAAGAACACATAAATCACAGTTCCTACTATCAATCTTTCCTCCATGGCTGATCTTATGGTCAATGCAGGATACACAAAAATCACTGAAATCTCTCAGAAATCACAGGAATACTATTACAACTAAGCAAGGCTCAATTCCTATCTGAGCAGCAAATGAGACTGCAATTTCTTGAAGAAACCATTATTCAAAATATATATACAACTTCACCCTCTTTCAGAAGCTAATCTTGCTAATACCATTGAAGTCATTTTAAAGGTCAATAATACCAAAATTAGGCTCAAACAGTCCATTCTTAACCACAATCCCAAATTCAACAATCAAACGTCTCAACAATTTAAACAATCTCAACAATTTAATAAAAACAAGCATAAATATAGCATCCTTAACAAAGCCAAAAATCCAAAAAAAAAAAAAGCATCCAAAGTATCTTACAAATTAAACCAAATTTTCAAACAAAGACCTCCCATCAGTCTGGTAACCACTTCTACTCCAATCTGACTCATTGTCTGCCATCTCAATTTTTTGATCAAAGGAAGAAAGAGCTCTATGGGGCTTACCTTCTAACTTTTCTGCTGAGCTTGACTCCGAGTCCCTTGGCTTACACTGCGAGTTTGGCTTCGAGTCAAACGCCTGGTTGGCTGGAGAATCTGCCCTCTGGATGGAGTTACTCCCTGATCCTCACGTTCTCCATCAACAGACTCAGACTGGTCAGCATCAACATTGTTTGGGCTCACAAGAGGCACGAAATCGGCAGCTGGTTCGGAAGTTGGATCGGTAGCAGGTTGGTTAGCTGGATGGGAAGAGGATGGATCTATAATGGCAAAAATGGCTCAACCAATCTTTCCAGTAGCAGGACGGAGAGCATCCAAAATGGGAAAGTGCATAGGCTCTTCTTCACCCCAAGGCTTTGCTGCCAATTTTCGAACCATGAGTTGAGCAGCAGTTGGCAGAGTGATCGATTGAAAACCAACCCACTCAATCCAAAAATGAGAAATCGATCCGCAACAATCGCAACACCTTCATGAACCTCAAAGGGCCCGTACTTCGGAAAATAGGCGTACAAGACCTAGTCATCATCATCAGAACCATGTCGTTGCGGCTTCTTCACTGGCTCTATTGCCTTTACAAATGCAATTTCCTCACTATGATGAGTAGCTCCAGGCATTTTGCATCCACCCTGTTCAACACCCAAATCAGGCCTTACAAAAGGATTACATGTATCTTGATTCACAAGAGCATGTTTAGGTTGTTTAAAGAACTGAATCAACCTCTCTACTAGCGAATCGACCTCCAACTCATGCACATCTCCTGGAGGACAACAATGCAACAATCTCTCTGTCTCAATCTTCACATCAATGTTATGTTGCATGTCTTTCAAGTACCAATCGAAATTCTCTCTAAAACTGGGAGATTCACATCCTTGTGGGAAATCTATTCCATACAGCAGACGATGAATCAAATTCTCATAAGGATACCAGTGAATAGAGGGCTCCTTCTCAACTTCAACCAATGTACGTTTGCCTTTCCGGTCAATGGGATTTTGTTCTCCAGCCATGATGAATCTCTCAAAAGAATATTAAATGGAAATTTTGAGAAGGAAAACTAACTGCTTCTTCTCCCGGCAAGAGAAAGTTCCATTTTAAAGGGTCTCATCTATGAAGCCTCGATGAGTTCGCCAATAAATTGCGACGATTCACAATATCGTCAATTTCACACTCAAACTTTCCCTTCACCTATTATCTTTGTCGTTTCAAATTTCCCGCATTTAGACAATGATAACCTATGCTGCAGCAAGTTATTCTACACACGCCTAATCAATTTAAAACTTTGTTGTTGGTTTTGACAGGTGGAAAAGTATTGATGGACAACACAAGATCATCATTCTCCAGATGGATGACATGCACAAATTATAAACTCCTCCCACGTACGGATCGCATTTTTCTGACTCAGCTGATTACCCTACGGTCTCCGATTCAGATGCAAGTTGAGTCGAATTATACTTGGGTTGCAATTCCTTGCACTATGGTTGAGCCCATAAACAATTTGAGGCATTCACAAGCTACTTCAAATGGAGTTCTAAATATTAAGTACACACCTTCTTTTTCTGCCCTGGGATCGGTAAAAAGACTAAATAACGAGGACATTCTGCACTCTCCTCTCTGTGTGACAACCCCCTACCACAATAAATGGGTAAAATCTCTTCACTCCCTTTTAAATCTAGATTTTTCTAACGTTCTTGAGCCTAGTGGTGCTATATCAAATGCCATTAGCTTTGAGAGATTGAGATTCCAAATTCCATTAGCCAGGGTTGTCCAAGTCAACAAGTCTTCAGCTGACCACACCAACCACAATTACAAATTCTACAGTATTCTCACTGCAACTGTTATCCATTTCAATTACGGAAAGACTCTATATCATCCATTGAAAAACTTTCAAATTAAAGTTAAACTTGTCAACATTATCTTCCTTGTCCTTCATATTACCTATACTCACACAAGTGAACATAACCCTCTCATCGTTTCCCTTCTTTGGCTTCAAAAACTTTGTTCTATGGCGGCCTCATCCTCCAATTCTAACCCTCATAGAAAATCTAGTCAAAAACATGAACACAGTCCTAACCATTCCTGAGGATTTGTTTCCAGAAGTCTTCATCAACTCTGAGAATATCAAAACAAAGCAAGTCTAAGACTGGAAAGGATGTTTCATTGGCAAAATTTGTAGTAACATCTGCTTTCAAACATCTAGAGTCAGTAACTTCATCAATGCTAACTGGGAAATGATCAGCAGAATTGAGGTTGAAGTTTGGAACAAAAGAAGAAACTTCTACATTATCAGAACTACTCATGAAGAAGATTACTCAACTTTGAGAAGTGGAGGCATTAGAGGGGTCTTTGACAAGATGATGGTTCTAGTTGGAGTTCCTGCTAATGGTCCTTAGGTTATTGATGAATAAATCTTTTCCAAAGTTATGATCTGGCTCCTAGTGAAGAGAATCCCAACTCACATAATCCTAGATATACCAAACATCATAAGACCAATTGGAATTTTTCAAGGATAAAAAAAAAACCTTATGGTAGAGACAGGTTTGAAAAAAAACTTTGAAGTAAAAGTTACAATCAATGTAACTAAATCTCTAAAGTTTGGTATAAAATCCTTTGAAATCCTACCTTGTCTCACTGGTTGGAGTGTGCTTATGCTCTCAATGGTATCAAATTTTGCAAAGTTTGTAGAATTCTTGACCACCCAAGTCCCCCATGTTCATATCCTCCTAACATAAAAAATCATGATTATCACCACCTCCCAACCGCTCAACCTTCCCCTCCACCTATAACTCCTAGACAAAAAATTGTTCAAGCTGGTAAGGATATCATGCACAGATACTACTCAGATGCAACTGCTGAGTTTGAAGCAAAAATGAAAAATGCTAAAAGACTGGAGCTTGAGAAGTCAATAGCAAACATTGCTTCTACTTCAAATAACCATATCACCTTTGCAGCTCAACCAAATCCCCTGAAGTCAAAGACTCTCCACATCCAGATGTCTTAGCCTGCCAAATCAGAAACAAAAGAATGGATTTAGTAAAAAAAATAGCTGGGTCTTACAAGAAAAAACTTCCAAAGTGGAAAGCTGCTGCAAGAACAACTCCCAACAACAACAATACTCCAAGTAAGAAGGTTGAGGAAACTGCTTTTTCCGATCTTGCTAATACTGAACATATCTTCCCAGTTACCAACACTCCAAAACACTTCCTTTTTAACTCTCTTCCTACTTTGTCTCAAATCAAAACTAATATGGAAGCTGAAGCAAAACAAAAAAAGAAAGCTGCTTGGAAGGCAAAGAAAAAGGATCATTCTTTTGAGAAGCTTGATGACATCTCTATCAATTCATCTGCAAGCCATACCTCTGACACTAAGAGAAAGAAGTTTATTCTCAATGAAGATAATGCCAACCCCAACAGCATGGAATTGGCTAGTACCAAGAGATACAAAGACCTGAATGATTTCACTCAGGAGCAGATGGACAACCCCTACCCCTTTGGCTAATGGCATGTTGGACTGCACTACAGCTGGTACAATGGTATGTATCCTCAACTTCCCTTCTTACCTTCTCTTAAGAACTCATATTTTTGCTTACATTGTGGATGCCATGATCTATAAGAATTATGATAACATCACAAGAAGGCATATCTCTAAGTATCCAACAGTGTCTTTTTTCTGGAAATTCTTTACTTCCTTAGCATGAAACTGCCAAGGACTAGGTACTAGAGATGCTAAAAGAAACCTCAATGATATTCTCAATAAACTAAACCCAGACGTTATTTTCCTCTCTGAAACTAGTCTAAAGAGTGAAAAACTCAAAAAAACCATGTATGATTTAGGAATCAATAATTTTTGGTTTGTCAATCCACGTGGGGCAAGTGGCACTGCTGGTGGATTAGCATTAATATGGAAAAGCAATATGTTTCTCTAGAAATTTTAGATTTCTCAATTAACCATATCAATGCTAATATCAGAATTGCCAATACCCCCCCCCCCCCCCTGGTTGTTTACAGGTTACTATTGTAACCCCTATGATACCACTTCCAAGCTACACTCTTGGAAAAAACTTGAAAGTACTGCTGGCTCCAATAAGTTACCTTGGTTGGTCATAGGGGACTTAAATTTGGTCCTCCATGATACTGAAAAATTTAGCACAAATCCAATAGATGCTAATGAAGCCTCCAATTTAAACGAAAAAAAAATCCTTAATCTAGATCTCATTGATCTTGGCTTTACTGGATGTCCCTTCACATGGTCTAACAAAAGAAAGGGCTATGCTCTTACTGAAAAAAGATTGGACAGAGGTCAAGCTAATGATGATTGGCTTGCTTTTTATCCAAACACCACCATTACTAACTTGTTGGCCATTGGATCTGATCATCATCCAATTATGCTTAACTGAAATCCTCACTGGAAAAATGGTAAGATCCCTTTCAAGTTTTTCGCTCCATGGTTAGATCATGAAGATTGCATGAAAATTATTGCTTAATGCTAGGAAAAAAATACCCCTGGCTCAAGTGCTTTCTCCATAGCCAGAAAGCTCAAAGACATAAAGCTACAAATCAGAGTCTGGAACAAGGAGGTTTATGGCAATATCAAAACCAATATAGATGAATGCAAGCAGTATTTAACATGGCTTCATACCTACAATTTCAAGGAAGACAGAGGTCAGTCCCTAGCAGATGCAAGAAAACAGCTTAAAAAATGACAAGACATAGAAGACAAATTCTGGAAAACCAAAAGCAGTGATCAACTTATCAAGCTAGGAGATCAGAATACAATCTACTTCCATAGAGGCACTAAGAGCAGAACCAGGAGAAATAAAATTGACACTGTTTAAGATGAGGAAGGCAAATGGATCACTGACTATCAAGATATCAAAAAATGTTTCACCAACCACTTCTATCAAATGGCTACTGCAGAAACCATAAATACCTCATCAGAAATCCTCAACCTCATTCCCCTAACCATCTCCACCGATGACAACCTCAGGCTCAACAGAAAACCTGAAACTGTTGAAATTAAAGCTATCCTTTTCAGTATGGCAGATGACAAGGCACCAGGCCCAGATGGATTCCCCCCAAATTTTTTCAAAATTAATTGGGATATCATTGGCAATGACATAGTCAACATGGTTCAACACTTCTTCTCTTCTGGTCACTTACTAAAGGAGATGAATGCCACCTTTATAGCCCTCACTCCCAAAAATGATTCCCCAACCTCCCCTAGCCAATTCAGACCAATCAGCCTCTGTAACACCACTTACAAAATCATATCCAAACTTCTAGCCCAAAGAATGAAACCTTATGTGCATAGAATCATATCTCCCTATCAGTCAGCTTTCATACCTTGAAGGAAAATCTTAGACAATATAGCTATTGCTCATGAAATTATTCATAACATGAGATCAAAAAGAGGGAAAAAAAGGGAATATTGGATCCATGGGCATCAAAATTGATATGGCAAAAGCTTTTAATAGAGTGGATTGGACATTCCTAATAACTATCATGAAGAAAATTGGGTTTGATGATAAGTGGTGCAACAAAATCCTACAGCGTATCTCAACCTCCACCTCTGCTGTTCTCATTAATGGTTCTCCTGATAAATTCTTTAAACCCTCCAGAGGGCTAAGGCAAGGAGATCCGCTCTCCCCTTATTTATTTCTATTCTGCATGGAAGCACTGTCAAGAACTCTTCTTCATGCAGAGGATCTAGGCATCATCACTGGTATCAAAATATGCAAAGCTGCTGTATCTATCAGCCACCTCCTGTTTGTAGATGACTGCATGATATTCTGCAAAGCCAATCTCACTGAAGCACAAAACATTATGAAGATTCTCTAAATCTTTGGAAGAACATCTGGGAAAATAATCAATTTCAACAAGGCAGGAATATTTTTCAGCACTAACACAAATCCAGACCTCATTCCCCAAATTAGCAGTTCTGTGGGAGTTCAAATTCTTCAACTGGATGATAAATATCTAGGCTCACCACTTTTCACCCATAGAAGCAAAATAACTTCCTTCAAGACTAGAGTGGAAAAGCTGAATCTAAGACTTACTAGCTGGAAGAATACTCCACTAAATCCTGCTGGCAGGGAAGTCCTCATCAAATCTGTCACTTCTTCGGCTTGCATTTATTAGATGAATTGTTTTAAAGTGCCTAAGAAAACTTGCAAAGACATCAACAACCTTGAAAGAGACTTCTTCCGGGGATAAAATATAGAAAAACCTTTTGGATACTATCCTAAATCTTGGACTGCAGTGTGCAAACCCAAAGATCTGGGGGGTCTAGGCTTCATGAATATGAAACTCCTCAACAGATCAATGATAACAAAAATTTGGTGGAGACTTGAGCAAGACCAAGATTTTCTATGGTATAAGCTCATGGATGCTAAGTATCTCTTAGGAAGGAATGTTCTCAATATGGATACAAAAGCTAAAGATGGAGACTCATGGGTATGGAAAGGAATCCTAAAAGGCAACAACAACATACATCAGCATTGCTCCTGGAGAATTGGCAATGGGAAAAATATAAAATTATGGGAAGACATTTGGATCCCTAACACCTCTCAGAAATAGCCAAAACCGCAGAATTGTCCACACCATATTTAAATGTTGGAGTCATTATTGCTACCAAATGGAAACTGGGATGCAGCCCTAATCCTTACTCTTTTTAGCAATGGCAAGGCAGCAGTGATTGTCAACCTGCAGACACACCCTAATAAAGAAGATAGAATGATATGGGACCACAATGATAAAGGTGTCTTCTCTGTCAAAGAACTTTATAAGGCAAACATTGAGAACCTCTACAGAAATGACACTTCTACAGGGAACTGGGCAGTTATATGGAACATGGAAGTGGCACCAGTTATTAGAATCTTTCTTTGGAAGTGTGCTCATGGAATACTTCCCACCAATGCTAAAACAGCTAGCATTCTTCATTACATCAATCTTATTTGCACTGTTTGCAACAATGGAGAAGCAGAAACCATGTCATACATGTTCTTAAATTTTCCAGCTGCAACTCTGGTCTGGCAGGAGGTTTTAGTCTCCATTAATACCCATTTTGATAGCAATACCATTTTCATTAACTGGTTGAAATCCTGGTTTCAACCTGGAATTACTAGCTCTAACTGCAACATATATGCCACCACCTGCTGGTATATCTGGAAAGCGAGATGTGATCTCACTTTCCAACAAATTCAGCCTGATGTGGGAATAACTGCTCTCAGGATTAAGCAGCACTTGTGCAATCATAATAGAATATATCATATGCAAGGTCATATTATGAACATATTTCCTCTCTTACCAGAAGAAACTGATACAACATCTCAACATAATATTACTTCCTATACTCAGAATTCCACTGTTGAGTTTGGGAATAATATCAAAATATGCAGTTTACAAGATCCTGTAACTTCTCATTATTATACTGCTCTGATAATGACAGATTTTGCAGGAAACATTGTTGGAACAAGAGGACATCCAGGATACTATGGAGCAGAGGGAGCAACAGCACGAGCGGACTTAGCTTTCCAATGGGACAAAGAACTGCAGCACACCAATGTTACCATATCTGTTGAGGCAATGGAGACTCTAGTTCATTTCAAACTTCTCTACCATGAAGCGGTTACAGGAAGATTTCAGTTTAGCTACCACGAAAGAAGAATCTGTCAGATGATGAAGTAGAAAAAAGTAGTGATATAGGAATTCATCCAATATCTTTTGTCTTACTAAGTTTTAGCATCATCCACAGACAACAAAACATGGATGCTTTCAGTTTAGCTTTATTTTGTAAAAACAATGCTGGCAGGTTAAGTGGTGCTTCGGCTACCAATGCCAACACAAATGCTGTGATCATATCTTAGTGCCTTATAGGCCTAAGCTTTTTTTTTTATAAAAAATAAATAAATATTTACAATGAGTATTAACCAGCAGGCAAGGGAACCCACTCATGCCTCCAATTTATTTGGATTATCTTAAATATAGCCTATACATTTATTAATCATAACACACACAAAAAAAAATAAAAATAAAAAAATAAATGAAAATAGAAAACCAAACAAGTCTTGATACTTTTACTAAAAATTCTACTTTCTCCTTCTTGCTCAAAATCAAAATAAACCTTAACTTATTTTATTCATACTTAAAACTAATTGTAACGGTTCTTTTTGAAGTCTCACAAATTTACCATTTAATTATAAGCCCTAAATCTTTGTAGTCTAGACCTATAAGTAGCTTTTCAAATACGTACTGAACAGGGAAAGAGAAATGATATTATTAATTATGCAAGGTATAGACATCAATTTTTTTTTTTTTTTTGATCAGTAAATTAAACGTTTATTGAAAGGTGAATATGTAGTACATGATATATGAACTCAAAAGAAAACCGACCAAACAAAACAGCGAAGACTAAAATCAACCACCCAAAGCCAAAGAAAACTAACACTGTCGCCTCAGTGAATCCAACAAAACCACAAACAACAAGGAAGAGAAATACCAGTAAAAATCCTTAGATACTTTCAATCCAATCTCAACCAAACTCAAGGTGGTTGGAATAACACTTCTTCCAACTAATAACAAATTGATCAAAAGAAATACCCTTAAAAACTCCCCTGTTATGCAACCAATAAGCCACCGTGAACTTCACTGAGTCAATAATGCCATCCAAATCCTTGCTAGTATTTTGAAAGGCTCTATCGTTCCTCTCTTTCCAAAGACACCAAGAAATTGCAGCCGGAAGAACACGAAAAACCAAACCTTTTCTTGACATTTTACACCTACTAGTCCAAGAACAAACGAGTGATAAGAAATCAGGAGGTATAGACATCAATTAACGTCCCTCAGTTGCTAATGCTGATATCCTTTTGCTGCTATCACCAATTGTTGTTATACTATCAGTGTAAGATAGTAGTTCAGCCGATTCCAACAAGAGCATGTGTTCTTCTTTGGTTGTACGCATCGTTTCCTCGTCATCCAAGATGCCAGGGTAACTCGAAGAAATCATCATCAATCCGTGTAAAACCATTGCTACTTCTTTCATTGTTGGTCGATTCTCTCCTTTCATTCTTAAGCATTTTTGTGCAAGTTCAGCCATTTGTTGGATTTGTTGGTGCTCATGCTCACTACTGACTCGTTCATTATCATTTTGTACCAAACTGCTATCAAGAATCGCAAACAACCTGTTGGTTTTCATAGAAGAAAGGAAGTAATTTGCCAGATTTCTGTCCTCTTCAGGTCTGTCGAGAGAAAATATTGCTTTACCTGTTAGCAATTCCACCAGAAGAACGCCAAAGCTGTAAACATCGCTTTTCTCCGTTAATTGGCTTGATAGCATGTATTCTGGATCCAAGTACCCAAATGTACCTTGAACTATTGTGCTTAACTGTGCTTGATCAGTAGGATTTAACCTCGAAGCACCGAAATCCGAAACCTTTGCTTTGTAATCATCATCTAGAAGTACATTACTTGACTTGACATCTCTGTGGATTATGGGTATGGAAGCTTCAGCGTGCAAGTAGGCTAATGAACCTGCAACTTCCGAGGCTATCCTTAAACGACTTTCCCATGAAAGAAAAGCAGGCCTCCCTTGGTTGTCAGGATGTTCATGTAAATGCTGGTAAAGAGTCCCATTACCAACATATTCATAAACTAGTAAAGGAACTTCACTCTCGAGACAACAACCCAAGAGCTGAACCACATTTTTGTGATTGATTTGTGATAGAACAGCAATTTCGTTTATGAATTGCTCATTTTGGTCCATATTAACTATTTTTGTCTTCTTAATAGCAACTACGTTTCCATTAGATAAAGTTCCTTTATAAACCGTGCCAAACCCTCCTCGTCCAAGAATCTGACTGTCATGATAGTTGTTAGTTGCTTTGCTTAGCTCCTTCTCGGTGTATATTGTAGCAATTGATCGGTGCTTTTTTCTCCTTTGCCCATTTTACTTCCCTTTCTACTGTTCTCGATATCTTCTTCCCGTTCATCAAGGAGCCGATTCAAAATCAGCCCACCATTTTGCTTAAAGAATTCCTCCCTGACTTTCATGTGCTTTCTCTTCCTATGTACCCAATACAATCCGAAGCCAGTCACAAGCAGAAGAGATAAGCTTAGGCTTGCCCCTGCATGCAATAAAAAAATTAAATGAACTTTAAAAATAAATATTTGAAAAATTCTAGTAAGACTAAATTATTTTGGATTATCTTTTTAGAGTTTGATATATATATTCGGCGGGGACCTAATCAACCACATCAAATGGCTGGGTTTTTTAATGATGCAGAAATGAATAGAGTATTCGTGCGTATCTGTGTCGTGAAAGAATCAACCATATCAACCCCACCAAAGTAACTCTATCATTGGGGCTGCGTCGGCTGACAAAATGAAGAAATAGGGTCATGAAGGGTCATGACGAAATCAAATTTTTTGTTTCTTTTTTTCTTTGATTTAGAAGAAGGAGAAGTAGGATCTTGACGAAATTTTCTTAAAACATGAGAAAAAATGATGAAACATATTCTTAAAATTCATAGGGAGTTTTTGTTAGTAATGATTTACTGATCGAGTAAGCAAGTGGTCGAATATCATAGGGAGTTTTTGTTAGTAATGATTTACTGATCGAGATGGTAAAATCAATACCAAAAAAGAAAAAAAAATTAAAATTCTGTTTTTTTTTCTTTTTCTTTTTTTGATCACCTCCAAATATTAATGCAATCTGCTGTTGAGATGTCATAAATTCTTCCAAGTTACTTACCGAGAACAATCTCGTTAAATATTCTCCGACCCTGAATAGGAGAGCATTCCCAGATTTTATCTCTCAGTTCAGGTTTGTATCCCTTGTAGCAAAAACAAAAGAAGTCCCCTGGTGTATTTGTGCAGTTACTTCCTTGTCCCATACTACAGTTATTTAGATCCTTAACACTGCATTCATCAATATCTATCCCGAAAAATGGAATGGAAAAGAGTCAGTATATATATCATTAAATTTCAAAACTAATTAAATTGCCAAATAAATAAATAAATATTAATCAGTAAATATTACCTTGGCAATAACCACCAGTACTCGTGTTGAGATAAGGGTTCCCTTCGTAGCCTTTTTTTTACAACTACAGCGGTAACCCTTGGCTTCATTATTTCCTTTCACGCAGTCAGTGTTAGGTCCACATGCATACCTTGCTGGGTTTCTTTGAGCTTCCTCGCATGTTTTGTTACTTATAATCCAATCGACCACTGCCGGAACCCCCATGGTCCCATGATTTCGGAAATTTTCAAGGTATGACGAAGAAAAGTTGAATGAATTTTTTCCGTTAAAAAAGCATAACTACATGGATTGAAATCCAAATTCCTACGGGGTGGAGATATGCTTTGAATATTCACTTCATATCTCTTAAGTCCAGCTGGAATGGAGGCCTCACAACAACCAATGCCATCGCAAGTCCCATTAGTGGAATCTTCTATCTTATTGCAGGATGACAAACATCCCGTACCAATCGCTTTGTTATCGCTACTGGTCTCCAAATATGCCAAGGTGTCGCAACCAATAGCTATGAACTTGTTTTTGGTATTAGAGAAGGTAAACCTTTTAAAATGAGCATACGTATCTTTAATTTTTTTGAAATTGCCGGCCAATTGTTTGCTCTTAGCTGAACAATCTCTAGCTATGGTCAGTAAGGTTGTCATCTCTCCATCAGGTATTGATATGTTTGAGACCTTAAAGTTGCGACCATACACTGGAAATCTGGTGGAATAAGGGAGACTGTCGTTGCATTTCAATTTGAACCTACGCTTTATATAACAACCATCTCCGATGCCGAATGGGTAGGGTATGCTAACATTCCCACACTTATCTTGGCAGCCAGGCTTGGTAATTACTCTGGAAGCAGTGATCGATGTTTCTGTGGTAGATGCTAATTGCAGACATAGTAACACGAGTAGACACTGAAAATTAAGGAGAATATGTAAAGCCATGATTGAGTAGAAGTATTCTCTCTTTATGAATTGTTTTTGAGGGAGGAGGAGTTTATCAATTATGATAGATACCAGATACCATACTGCCATTTATAATATACTTAGTTACATGCTTGGCGGGTCCGCCAAAGACTTCGCCCATACTTACATCTTCAACATTTCACTAGATTTGCATTTTTATGTTTTCTAATCATATTTCTGCTTGGGGTGAGCGGGGCTTCACCTCCTCCCGTGACAATGCATTTTTTATTGGGGGCACGGGGTTTCGCCCCTCCCCGTGGGATGCATATTTGTGGTGGGGCGAATATTAGGTGGAAAAAAGATATGAATTTTTTTTTTCTTTTATTTTCGCAGAAAATATGTATAAAATATAGGTTATTTTTTTCCCTCCAATATTAATTTGGAAAAAAGAGTCCTAATATATTATATGTTCAAATTTCCAAATTGAGTTTGGACTTCCATAAAATTATAAACACAGTAGGTTAAGTTTTCATTTTCCGTGGTTTGACAGAAGTAGATGGTGTTACTAACATATAGTTAAGTATTTGGTATAGAAACAGGGGTAAAGAAATTAATTAGATTAAAACTGTTGTCCACCTTCCTTTTTGTTGACGGCGTTACTAACAGATGATGTAAACAAAGTGTAACCCATTTTTTAACATCCCGACCATTAAAATTATGCCTAGTGCTTTCATCATAGCTTCTACATTAGAAAAAGATTATTTCGGCCACTAGGAAGTGAGGATTTCATCACCGTACAACGTAACAGCTTATTTTGTAAAGGCTTTTAAGGAGGAAGATATTTTCCATCAAATCATTATGAATTTTCAATATAGTTCATTACCCCTATCTGTCTGCGTGAGGGACAGAGTGATAAGGCGAGAGTGATCAATTATCATCCACGAAATTGTTGGAATTTTTTGTTTTGCAAGAAATGGTAAATAGAAACATAAATAAGCAAACCATTAATAATGGCCTCCACGTTACCAGGGTAATTTTTTTTTATTTTTTTTGAGGAGTTCATGTAGAGGTGTAAATTGGTCATGACGCCAAAGACGAGCAGAATTTTTGCACCAAAGACGCTAAAATTTGAGCATAAAATTAAATGCCCCAAAAAGACGTGACTTAGCCTCAAGACGACACAAAGACGTTAGTTAAATGGGACGTGGCGGGTTTGACTAATTGGCAAAAGAAGACAAAGACAAAGACGCTAAGACGGATAAGCACGTGGTCTAACAAAAAACCAAAGACGTTAAGAGAGCACGCTCATAACATGTACAAATACACCATATAATAAATACATCACATTTTTTGTATATTTCACAAAAGAGTCACTATCCTAGCTAGTTTTTAACATTTTATGTTGGCTTATTTATAACAACACATATAATACCTTAATATTTGGAAAATATATTTCAATATCGTTGTTATAATGTATATTTAACTAGAACATAATTTACATAACAATAATCCAATTTAATATTTGATGGGCTATTTCTTTTTATTGAATAAACTTGTTAATTTTACTTGAAATAATTTCAAATGATATGTTGTCTAATTAAATTCTTGTGATAATGTCTCGACTTAATGTATACATTAAGTGATTTCAAATTATTTATAAGACGTGTGGAAGAAGGCACAAAGACAACACGCTTATTCGTGTCAGGTGCTCGTGGGTTGTGTCTTTGCCTAGCTTTTCACTAGTAAAGCACAAAGACAAGACAAAGACGCTTAAATCGCTGCAGACAAAGACAACACGGCACATGGCACGTGAAGCACGCGACTTCGTGTGCTGGGCTGTGCCGGGCCGGCACGTTTTACACCTCTAAGTTCATGTATTAAGAAGAAACTTCAAAGGTAGATATAATGACAAATGATGATTTCCAGTTGTAAAGAATAATAATATCAGTACTCTTGTTCAATTATTTAATTAGATTCTTTCTTGTTTTTCTTGATGGACTTTAAAGTCTCCAGAAAGAAGTTAGGATTTATTTGGACTTGGAAACGTACCTCTTTGGATTTAGTTGGAAAATATCCAATCCCGTGGCCTTGAATTTTCCAATTAAAAGAAGTTTGTATCTTGTATAATGGCCAGCTCTTAATCCCTTCTCGTGACTTTTCTTCTTTAACCTTTCTGCATTTTTCGGACGACCCAGTTAAGCTGATGGTGATTGTCCATTTCCAAGCATTCCCTACTTGGTTCACTAGATATTGCGGAAGATGCGTGGAAAGTAGTTTCATACTTTAAACCGAGTACAAAATTATCCTACTGTTCATTGCTTTTAGCCGACGGAACTTAACCGTCTATACAACCCTAGTACGTCACTATTAAGGTATGGGATGACGTCATTGCACTGTTTAAATTTCTCTGAAACCTTGAGAAGAAGAAGAAGAAGAGAATGACCTGTCTCTCTTCGGTTTTTTCGTCCAATCTATCTTCTATTCGGACTAGATTTTTTGCCCGTGCTACGCACCGGGCGAACCTGAAAACTGTTTTTCCTTGCACTGGCATGCTTAGGATTTTTGATTAGGTGAGCTCGGCTTCGCCTCTCCCATTCCCGATATTTGCTTAGGATTTTTTATTTGGTGTAGCTCGGCTTCGCCTCATCCCATCATTTTGGATTTTTTATTCGTGGGAATGTTATAGACATCCCTACTATCCATGGGTTTTCACAAATGCCCTTAAGAGCCTTTAGAAATACCCCTAATGGCATAATTGAAATTATGAATAGAAAAATAATTTGTATAATCCCATTTTTAACCTTTATCTCTTTTACATCGGCTTTTCCTTTATTTCGCACTCGAGAAAAACCATTGGAACTCTCCATTATCTCCATCTCTGCCACCACCATCTTCATCTCGTCATTGTCATAGCCTTCCGAATTCCGCCACCATCACGGCCATCACCATGACTACAACATCTTGTATTCAATATCCAATCATCTTGTATTGGATCTAAATTTGTAGAAAATTATCAGATCTGTACCAACTCTTAATTTCTGGTTGTTTCGAATCTGAATAAGAATTCAACGAAGTCGTTTTATGAGATGTGAGTAATTTTACAACCTAATTTGATAAATTGCTGTGATTTTCCATTTGATTTTCGATTTATGTATTTTTATTATGAGATTATGCAGTTATTTTATGATTAAGGGCATGTACAAGCGTTCATTGCTTTCCCTTTGCCAACGGAACTTATGCAGTTATTTTAGGATTATGCAGTTATTTTGTATTTTTAGTTTCATACTTTAAACCGAGTAAAAAATTATCAAACTGTTCATTGCTTTCCCTTTGCCAACGGAACTTAACCGTCTACGTGGTACGAAATATCGCACCTTTGGTGAAATGAAATGACCAGCAATGTAACACCCCATGTTTTTTAGCATGGCACATGCTCAAAGATGCGCCATGGACTGAGATGAAGCTTCATCCAAAGCTTACATTGCATAGGAAAAGGAACATTGACCCTTGGCCAATGCGTTGGCAGTGGACAGCCGACATGGATGGACATCGGGTTGGCAGTGGACAGCTGACATGGCTGAACATCGGGTTGGCAGTGGACAGCCGACATGGCTGAACATTGGAGTTGGCATTGGCAGTGAACATCCATCTTGGCCGGTTATTCAGAAATATATGGAAACAATCATGAATAGTAAAAGTGGGAGTTGATGAATGATTTTTGGTCCCCCAATTTAAGTTGTAAAAATGTCAAGTTAATATATATAGGGAGGGGTAGTTTGTTGAAGGTGCATATGCGGACTATGCATCAAGTAAGCTTCATAGCTTATCCGGAAGAGTATGAATGATGCCGAAGCTCATTTATAGCTTCGTAGCCTCACCAATCGAGCATGTTAAGCACGGGCATTACTATGCCATGCCCCATACTTGATGATGCATATTCCTTATGCATTTTGACGAAACGACCTACACGGAATAGGCCAGTACTAGTATTGCTTGGCCACGGCCTCGCAAACGATTTGGCTTAAGCTGATGTCCCTTCGAGGATAAACTACAGTCTGTGCTTGATCCATTTCGAGTAGGGAAGGGTACGTAGGCATCCGCAATGAGTTGTAGCATTGCCGGTCCAACACTTTGTCTCTCATATCATCTAATTATGAGATGATTGCGATACTTTGGACCCTCATATCATCTAAGCTCGGTGGATCGATGCAAGATATGATTGTGGCCAGACTTGATGAGGCAAGTTGCATGCCAGCCAGTGGATGCTCATACTTCCTATCAAGGCGTTCGACTTAGGCATATACCAATGACGCATTGGGCATGGCCTCGGACGTAAGCTACATCGATATGCAAGTTAGCGGAGCTTTCATAAGCATAAGGAAAGTGGAATTAGGTCATCAATGGCCTACGCGAAAGTCCAAGCATGCCTTATGCCTGGACAAGACTTGGAAGCCAGTGATGCATGTAAAGGTGCATCGGCCATAGCCTTCAAGGCTTTAAACCCTTTGTAAAAAGCTGCGTCATGTACTACGAGCATGCTTGCAAGGGAAAATGGACGTGCATTTGCCTAGCGTTAAGGCCCATATCGTAGCTTTATCATGGCACATCATGGAAGTTACGACCTGCACGCCCAGGCGCTCGAGGCGTAATTTTCGGTCCTTCACAGTTGATATCAGAGCAAATTCCGAAATAACTCTATGGACTGTGCGGGAATGGCTTGTCAGCGAGTATTTTCCTTAAAGGAAAAATTTAAGTTGGAAAGTAGGCCAACTTTTTCGCGGAAAGAGTTGGTAACTGCAATGCCAGTTACTTTGCGAATCGAGTTGAGCTTGTTTAAGTACTGTGAGTTTACCTGGCCTAAGTGGCACCCCACTTACGAGTGGATATCCGGAAGACCATCTGGGATGGTGGGTAGGCAATGTGACTGATTATCCCTACACGTTGGAAACTGGCCAACGGTGTGCGTTGTCAGGCCCGGCTAGCATACCACTTACGAGTGGCAACCTGGATGACCGTCAGGTACGGTGGGCAACTGGATGTTGTTCCACAGAGTACCGCATTAAGATCTTGTCATTTCAATGACATTTTTCAACTTGTGAACTTTAAGGATTCCTGAGTGGTGGCATGGGACTCCCCTCAGGATACCTTGTTGAGATATCATTTTGGCACTTGCTAATTGAGATTCTTGGTAACGTTATGGAATCTCTTTAGATTCCTGAGTATGCGGTATGAGATGTTTGCTCAAAAGGTCTAAATTGATGTTCATGACAACTTGAAGAAACCCGTGATTTATGAGCATCTAGTATGGGACTTATGCTCATGAATCCAAACCAAAGAGATTTTCCACAATAGTTCTTGTTTTGAATTTCGTGGACGAAATTCTTTAAAGGGGTAAATATTGTAAGACCTCGTGTTTTTTAGCATGGAGCATGCTCAAAGATGCGCCATGGCCTTAGATGAAGCTTCATCCAAAGCTTCTATTGCATAGGAAAAGGAACATTGGCCATTGGCCAATGCGTTGGCAGTGGACAACCGACATGGCTGGACATCGGGTTGGCAGTGGACAGCCGACATGGCTGGATATCGCATTAGCAGTGGATATCCAACATGACTAGACATCGGGTTGGCAGTGGATAGCCGACATGGCTGAACATCGGAGTTGGCATTGGCAGTGAACACCCATCTTGGCCGGTGATTCAGAAATATATGGCAACGACCATGAATAGTAAAAGTGGGAGTTGATGAATGATTTTTGGTCCCCCAATTTAAGTTGTAAAAATGTCAAGTTAACATATATAGGGAGGGGTAGTTGGTTGAAGGTGCATATGCGGACTATGCATCAAGTAAGCTTCATAGCTTAGTCGGAAGAGTATGAATGATGCTGAAGCTCATTTATAGCTTCGTAGCCTCACCAATCGAGCATGTTAAGCACGGACATTACTATGCCATGCCACAAACTTGATGATGCATATTCCTTATGCATTTTGACGAAACGGCCTACACGGACTAGGTCATTTCTAGTTTTGCTTGGCCACGGCCTCGCAAACGAGTTGGCTTAAGCTCTTGTACCTTCGAGGATGAACTACGGTCTGTGCTTGATCCCTTTAGAGTATGGAATGGTATGTAGTCAGACGCAATGAGTTGCAGCATTGCCGGTCTAGCACTTTGTCGCTCATATCATCTAATTATGAGATGATTGCGGCACTTTGGCCCCTCATATCATCCAACCTCGGTGGATCGATAAAAATATATGATTGTGGCCAGACTTGATGAGGCAAGTTGCATGCCAGCCAGTGGATGCTCATACTTCCTATCAAGGCGTTCGACTTAGGCATGTACCAATGGCGCATTGGGAATGGCCTCGGACGTAAGCTACATCGATACGCAAGTAATTGAGCTTGCATAAGCATAATGAAAGTGGAATTATGTCATCAATGTCCTACGTGAAAGTACAAGCATGCCTTTTTCCTGGAAAGGACTTAGAAGCCAGAAATGCATGTATAGGTGCATCGGCCATAGCCTTCAAGGATTTAAACCCTTTGCAGAACAAGGGTAAGTTGTAACGGTGTGGAATCTAAGTTAGCTGTGTCATGCTCCATGAGTATGCTTGCAAGGGCAAATGGACATGTATTTGCCTAGCGTTAAGGCCAGTATCGTAGCTTCATCATGGCGCATCAGGGAAGTTACGGCCTGGGCGCCCAGGCGCTCCAGGCGTTATTTTCCGGTCCATCAAAGTTGGTATCAGATCAAGTGCCGAGATAACTATAGGGACTGTGCGGGATTGGATTGTCAGCGATTATTTTCCTTAATGGAAAACTTTAAGTTGGAGAGTAGGCCAACTTTTGCGCGGAAATAGTTGGTAACTGATATGCCTGTTACTTTGCGAATCGAGTTTAGCTTTTTTAAGTATTGTGAGTTTGCTTGGCCTATGTGGCACTCTACTTATGAGTGGATATCCGGAAGACCGTCTGGGACGGTGGGTAGACAATGGGACTGATCATCCCCACACGTTGGAAACTGGCCAACGGTGTTCGTTGTTAGGCCTAATATGTAGCTTACCTCGGATATGCAGAACTTGAAAATGAATACCTCTTTCAGGTTAGTGCATGATAACCCAGAACAAAAATTACAAAAATGTTGTATATATCCATATTATGAAATCTATAGAATAGGTAGGACAAATTTCTTTTTCCTTCCCCAACAAACCTAATTGTCATCTGTAATACTGCAACCACAACAATATCAAACCGACTTGGTCAATATGAAAGTACGGGTGTCGGCATAAACTTACCTATACACCTACCTATGCAGAAATCTAGCTAACTAAAGATATATTGTGGAGTCAACAGTACTATCTGTAAGGCCCGAGAGAGATTTCTGTATACGTAAAGAACCAACTAGCTAAGCAAGCAACTAACTATTGACACATGTTGTGGGATGTAGAAAAATCAAAATTAATCAAACAACTAAGTATTGACATATGTTCAAGGGACTACATTCGTATATATTCAATCACTTATCAATTTCAAATACATAATATCCATAAAAATGCACCAATACTGGAATCATGTATAATAAATCTTGTATTAAGTATAAATTAATAAGGGTCTGCTAAATACATAACTGCGCAATGATGTGACGAGATATAATAAAGATAGATACCTCTTCAAACTTTAAAGGAGATCACAAAAAAATTTTCGTGCTTTACCCATTTTCAGTCTATGCAATAGATTGATAATCAAGTTAGCTTTCGGCATAATAGAAGTAG
Source organism: Papaver armeniacum (assembly GCA_023531295.1). Lineage (NCBI taxonomy): Eukaryota > Viridiplantae > Streptophyta > Magnoliopsida > Ranunculales > Papaveraceae > Papaver > Papaver armeniacum. The sequence continues at coordinate 711,265 of JAJJWW010004399.1, forward strand.
TGATAATGCAAAGAACCGAAGATGAAACTATTATAAGTTTTACGAGAAGAGGGGTTCCAAAGCATAAATTTTCTCACCAGATAGATAAGGGAAGGGTGAAACTTAACAAGTCCAACATCATTAAGAAAAAAATTCATTGGTCAAGAAAGCTAGTGATTTCGGATGTATGGAAACCAATGGTTTAAACCCCATGGGATCAGATGCAAAAGGAAAAGTTGTACCTTCTCTTGCTGTTGTACTAGATCCAGACATGAAGATTTGAGAGGCCTTCTCATGCAGCTTTCTATAAAAAAGAATGTTGAATCTAAATAATGTTGTTGTAATAAAGAATGTTGAAATAAAGAATGTTGAATTTAAATGCAGCTTTCTGTAAAAAAAAGAAGTAGAAAGCAGATATGAGTACTCGACAATATTACGAAACTGCAGACCAACAAAACAAACAAGTCAATAAAATCAACAACTACAACAATATATAAGGAGAGGATCTACAAACATGCATATAACTATACCGCACAAAATTTGATCCAACAGATAAATCTTGCAAGGAAATATTGAGCATTACCGAACTGAACAAGTGAATGAGGGAGGATCCTAAAAGTTAACTTAAGACAGAAGAAAAGAAGTTGCAATTCAACTCTCTCGACTATCTTCAATAATTTTATCTCACTGGAAACAAGTAAGAACAAGATGAGATAAATTAGGAAATTGAGTAGTGCGATAGATCTTGGAGATAAAAATAAATAAATATACCCTTTGTTACCAGACACGCGTCCATAACCATAAACACCTTGCCTTGAGAGATGAGTAATGGTCACGTATCTACAGTTATGCGAGACAAAACAAGCTTTAGTCCCGTTTATTGATTTAACCGTGACAAGCACAACCGTGTCCAAAACCCATAATCGTACTAGTGTTCCAAGTTAGTGAAAGAATCTAAGATAAGGAAACTTACTATGACATAAATAACATAAAAAGTTGAGAATCTGAAAAAGACCAGTTGGGATTCTTGACACTACAACCAAAAGATGTCACCTAGTATACCAAAGGGCTAGCGGTGAAAAATCCTAGGTTATTTCTTTTGTTTCTAACTGTTTCCATGGGATCAAGTTTTAACTAAAAATTTGGTGGTATCAACTGGGAATCATATTTTTAGTCACCTGATAGTATGCCCTTCTTTTTCCACAGATCCAGTGCAATTGATGGTCTCACCACCCTGCTACATCTAAACACACAATACCAAAGTTATTTCATCCCTAGCACATAGATATCATCAAAAATTTACCCGTATAATCATCTATCATGTATGAGTTACAGGAAATCTGGGAATAAAAGGGTATCTATCAATTGATGAGCAACATCATCAAGACCAATGTTTAGTGAACAAAACAGAAAATACTATCTACCCAAACTTTTTGAAGCTTGCTTAAGTTTCTTGTTCCAATTAAGACAAAGCACATAATCTATGTGATTATCCTTTTCGTCCATAATTTTCTGAATCTAAAACAAAAGAAAGTGCTGAATAAGCAAATAAACACAAAACCAAGAATTTCCTCCCAAAATTTTAATCTCCCCACATCGACAATTCTGGAATCAAAAAGATATCTCAGTTACAACGAAGAGGATCTAATTACATTTAGAAACTAACTTAAATTTGGTCCAACCCCCAAATATCAATGCTGTTTCTTTTGGGACTTTTTGTCAAACACCTTGGAGACATGATGCTAATGAAGGATTAATCAGTTTGCTGCTTGTTTGTAATCTTATATAGCTCCTTCTCTACAATCCTTTAGCATGTATCTTCGAGTTCTACACAAACCCAATAATCCTAATTACTCACAAACTGTAAACACTCCTTAATTAACCTAAAAGAACAACGGCCCCTCATTGAAGAATATAACAACTGATCAATCCTTTTGCAGTAGTATTGTAGAGATTAGGAAAATATTTTTTTAATTTGAAGATAAAATCTATGGAATCTAAAATCCTTTAGTGTAATTTATTAAAACGCAAATTGGTTTAGTTGAATCAAGAGCTTTAGCAAACTATTGGGAATTCGTTTTTTTTTTTTTTTTAAAGTTGGATGAAATCAAGGCAGAAATTGACATACCCCTATGAAAGAATACAAATTGACGTGAAATTGGAGTAAATTTGTTGATAAATAAGAAGAATCTGGAGAGAAAAAAATTGACGAAAATTGACTGAAATTTGAAAAACCAAAAATTAAGCAAACCAGATCTAATTTTTTTAAGCAAAACTAGACCTTAAACAAACAAACGAAAACTAAAAGTAATACCAAAAAAAGAGGGGAAAAATCACCTTCGATTGACTTCTTTAGATCCTACAAAGCAAAGAAACAAATAATTATACATAATATTAAGCAAAATAAAGAAAAAAACCCATTAAGCTACAGAAGAGATGGACGATAAGGTAAGAGAAGCAAACCTCTCAGCAAACTTCTTCAGTGAAGAAGAACGGAAGGTAAGAGAAGAGAAAACCAGATCTATCTAGTTCTGTAAGAAGATAAGAGGGAAAAAAAATATAAAAGGATCAAAATTTTGATATGTCGGACCCTTAAAACTGACCGAATTTGGCTTAAACTTTGACTGACCTATGTATTTGTGGCGGTTGGTTAAAAACCGTCACAAATAACCCATATTTTGTGACGCCACTCCCTAAAAAACCCTTACGAATAAGACCTATTTTTGTAGTGACATTATTTCAGAAAGCTGCAAAAAGAGGAGGTTATGGAGGTGTTGATGGTGGTTTTTAACTTAGGGTAAAATCGTAAAACACTAAACCATAGCAGACAGTGATGTCACAACATTTAAAGAAACAAGCATTTACTAGGCACATTTACTGAAACCTTTAATGTGTCCCTAAATAATTATCGGGCTATCTTTTTTAAATTAGGGTTACGACAAGCCAAACCCTAATTCCCACGTGTGCCAATGGAAAATCATGTCAGCCACACCGACCGCGCCAAAGCATGCCAACCATGCTAGCCGCACCTCTGTGCCAATGGCAAATCATGCCAGCCACACCGACCGCGCCAAAGCATGCCAACCATGTTAGTCACACCTCTGTGCCAATGGCAAATCATGCCAGCCACACCGGCCGCGCCAATGCATGCCAACCATGCTAGCCGTACCTATGTGCCAATGGCAAATCATGCTAGCCACACCGACCGTGCCAAAGCATGCCAACCATGCTAGCCGCACCTCTATGCCAATGGTGAATCATGCCAGCCACACCGACTATGACAAAGCATGCCAGCCATGCTAGCCGCACCTCCGTGCCAATGGAAAATCATGCCAGCCACACCTACTGCGCCATGCCAAACGCACCTCGCCTTGGCCCCATGCCGCGCCACCATACTGGCCTGCTCTACGCGGCTATCAAAACGAAGGCGTGCAACAATCAACGGTTTCCCTTCAATCCCAGGAGCAGATCCTGACCGTCTAAGATTACCAAACGGCCTTTCCCAAAACCCTAGCTTGGTCACGCACCTAGCCCAAGCTAGTCACGCCATGCGCCTATGGCAAACCCTTGGCCCCACATGCCAAGCCAAAACCGCTCCTAGCTTAAGCAAGTCACGCCATGAGCCTATGAAAAACTTTTGGCCCAACATGCCATGCCAAAACCGCACCTAGCCCAAGCTAGTCACGCCATGCGCCTATGGAAATCCCTTGGCCCCACATGCCAATCCAAAACCGCAACTAGCCCAAGCTAGTCACGCCATGCGCCTATGGCAAACCCTTGGCCCCACATGCCAAGCCAAACCAAACCTAGCCCAGCTAGCCGCACCATGCCAAACGCACTTTTCCTTGGCCCTAGCCATGCTAGTCACATCATGCCAAGCCAAACGCCCTTCCCTTGGCCCTAGCCACCCCATATGACCATGGAAACCCTTGGCCCCACATGCCAAGCCAAACCAAACCTAGCCACGCTAGCCGCACCATCCCAAACACACATTGCCTTGGCCCTAGCCATGCTAGTCATATCATGCCAAGCCAAACGCCCTTGCCTTGGCCCTAGTTACGCCATACGCCCATGGCAAACCCTTGGCCCTACATGCCAAGCCAAACCAAACCTAGCCAAGCAAGTTGCGCCATGCCAAACGCACCTTGCCTTTGCCCTAGCCATGCTAGTCACATCATGCCAAGCCAATGCCCTTGCCTTGGCCCTAGCCACGCCATATGCCCATGGAAAACCCTTGACCCCACATGCCAATCCAAACCAAACCTAGCCAAGCTAGCCGCGCCATGCCAAACGCACCTTGCCTTGTCCCTAGCCATGCTAGTCACATCATGCCAAGACTAACGCCCTTACCTTGGCCCTAGCCACGCCATACGCCCATGGCAAACCCTTGGCCCCACATGCCAAGCCAAAATCACACCTATCCAAAGCTAGCCACGCCAAAGGCGAACCCTTGTCCCCACATGCCAAGCCTAACCACACCCTAACCGCTTCACCCTGTTGGCCCTCACTACACGGATACCAAAACGAAGGCGTGCAACAATCAACGGTTTCCCTTCAATACTAGGAGCAAATCCTAGCCATCCAAGGTTACGAGACGACATATGTTAACCTTTGGCCTGAAAACCTAAGTTTGGCCACGCCAAACCTTGCCATGCCAACCTAGCCGCGCCACCACATTGGCCCTCACTACGCGGCCACCAAAACTAAGGCGTGTAACAATCAACGGTTTCCCTTCAATCCCAGGAGCAAATCCTAGCCATCCAAGGTTACCAGACGACACATGGTAACCTTTGGCCCGAAAACCTAAGTTTGGCCACGCCAAACCTTGCCATGCCAACGGCATGCCAACCTAGCCGCGCCACCACGTTGGCCCTCACTACGCGGCTAACAAAACGATGGCGCACAACGATCAACGGTTGCCCCTCCTCTCAAGATGCAAAATCTCGACCGTCGAAAGTCACCAGGCTAGCAAGTTTCCGGAGCTTGACTTGCCAAGCCACAACAACGTGCTACATGTTTTACAAAACATTCGAGACATCAACACAAATTGGGGGATCCCCTTTGGGTATTGGTTTAGCGGTTTATAGCGTGCGGCGTACACTACGCCCGTCATAAGGAAGTGTCATAAGGGTGAGGCGGTTAGTAAATACGGGAAGTTATGTGTGAAACATTCATGGGAAATAAAGCACATGCGTTAATAACTTTATGGGACATCAATTCCATAACGTTAGCAGTTTCATGCTTGAACCATTTTATGGAACATCAATTCCATGCGTACGGTTACCACCTCCTCCCATTTACTTCCCCAATCCTTAATGAGACCAGGGTACGTTTTTACTCCGAATTGTATAAATAGGTCTTACCTATTTCCATTAAACAACAAGTTCATACGAGAGATACAACACTCAGAAATACTTGCTTGCTAGGTCACCTTGTTAGCTCTCTCACTTTTCTGATAACAAGTCGTAGTAACCCAACTACTCTTCTAGAATCAACTATTCTGGTCTCACCACTTTCCTTGCTTCTCTCCCCAAAACCAACCCATTCTCCTCCACTTTGTGACCGAAGCAAGTATGGAACGACCATTTATTGGTTTAGGCCGGACTTGTATAGATTGATCTCTCAAATCTAAAGTACTCTCTTGCAGTACATTGTTTAGGGTTTAAATTGTTTCTCACCTGGACACCCGCAATTACCAAAATCAGCAGAAACCATTTTCACGTACAAACAATTGGCGACCAAAGCGGGAGGTTCGATCTTTCGGTTACAATGTCGATTTTCAACCAGCGATCTCATTCTTCGACCCAGACGTCAAGATGGTATAGGAAGGCGATCCACTCCGACTCAGTTACTCGACGGCTGGATTATCAGTCATGACACGACAAGGGATAACTGGGGACTTCTCAGAGGCTAGAAGCAAAACAATCCGCCCAGGGATTAACGGCGCAGTTATCATACAACTCAGCAATGACTCGGAAGACTGGGGACTTCCTATGACCATGTTTCTCGAGAAAAAAAAACTTGGTCCTATACCCGGAAAGTTTATTCTCATTAGAAGACTTGAGAAACCGAGTAAGTCTTATCTAGACAAAAATACGTGGCTTGCTTTTTCAAGTTCTGATAAAACCTATAGCCATGTTTCATCCCATGTCATCTACCAACACACGGTTCCATGGTTTTCCTGGGATGTCTGCGTCACTTTCATTCATAGCCAAAGATAATTCAATTCTAAATATTTCATTCAAAAAAAAAATATATATATATATATATATATATATATAATCCAAAACCGTCAAGGTAGCATTTATCTATTAACCCGAGAAAATCAGAAAATCAAAAACCAAAACCAGGCGTCTCATTTGCCTTTCAAAAAAAAAAACCTAAATATAAGAAGTCCAGAAGACAAATATATATTCAAGGGAAGTTTTCCAACAGCGGCTTGCTCCTTTTGGCAAAGGCCTCCCTCTTAAGTTTCAGCTTCCTGCACAACTTATTGAATTCCGCTTCCTGCTTCTTCATCATATCTGCGGAAGGACCTTCAACTGCTCCGTCCAACGACCTTTCAACATCAGAGAGACCTTCAACGAACCAAGGAACGTTGAATTCGAAGCCCACGCACATGTCACGATGGAACTTCCAACTCGAGATTACATCCTCAGAAATTGTATGACCAGTCACGTTGCACATATCATCAATCGAAGACAAGGCTTCCTCCACACGCTTGACCAACGCATGTCGACTAGTGATCTTCTTAGTCATGGCAATATGACCATAGCTTTCCCAAATCTTGGTGTACAATGTCGCATGTTTAGCTGGCAAGATAAATCCACCAATCAACACATGACCTGGGAAAGGGGCCAGATACGGAGGATTGAAGGTGGCAGCTTCAAATGAATCAGCAACTTGCAGGAGATCACTAACTACGATTTCACCCCCCAAAGTGTTCTCCTCCACCCGAGTCACGGCAGCGCCCTCGGGATGATGAATCTCCATGTCCAAGTCGCTAGCTGGCACAGTTTCCGCAGTGGGAAGTACGGCTACATCTTTACTCCGGTGGTCTTCCACTTCAAGATCATCCCACAAACGGTTTCCTCCTAAAAATCAAAATTTAGTTTTACTGCAAAGAAAAATAAAAGGGGGGGAGAAGAAAAACATAGAGGGGACTCACCGTTTCAGTTTTAGACTGACTAGACGAAGATTCAGCACAGTTATCGGAAGAACTACTCTTGCCATCGCTGGACTCTGAACTTTCATCCTTTTAGGAATCCATATCACCATGGATGAGCTCGGCACCCCTACCCTCTGTCTCAAAAAACGATGCTTTCTGACTACTTGCAAGTTTGGCAAAGGCGTTCGTGCTGTTGAAACCCTGGACGAGATACAAAGAAACGATGTTAGAAAAGAAACAAGGATATACGTGATCCAACTGAAGTAAAGAAAGAAATCACACGTACCCTCATGTTGGATGAACTAAAAGTCGGTAGGGCTGTGGAGTCTGACTGGAAACCGCCTGCACGATTCTTAGACCTTCGTTCCTTCACTTGGGGACTGTCTGCGTCCAGACCGACGGATTTCCTTTTGGTTAAAGAAGTATCCCTCAACAACGGATGTTTTGCTAAAATCTCGGTGGAAGGCCTACCACGAGTGTTCTCCACTACGGCTTTCACAAATTCCTGGATGACGAGGAATTCCCTCTGCCGGAATGCGTTATACTTGGAGGTAGTCGACGGATTTCGTTCCGAAAGCAAGAAAGGGAGGCTTCTGCCCGGCGCAAGAGCACTAGCATCGAGAACAGTTGATAACGGGATTTCTTGGACAACCGGATGACGAACAAGTGGGACCCCTTGGTCAAAACCCATATGTCGAGCAGCCCTATCAACATTGTAAGAGATCGCTTTGCAAGCTCCTCGAAAAAAACATGGCACGTGGCCAGGAGTGCAGCTACGCATGAACACCATCTCTCCAACGCTCAGGCCCTCCTCATAAGAAGACAAAGACATATTCGAAGCAGGAGCAAAGGTACTAGTCTGAGTTATGGATGCATGCACCGGAGCCCATGGACGAAAATTAACCGCATATGAGTTGTCAAGAAGCTGAATATGTTACGGCGCATGTTCGACCAACGTAGTATTCTGGAGACACCCCAAGAATCAGGAAGTATAGCCAACGGTTTCAGGGCATACTTCTTTAAATACTTCCAAAACCATGCCTGGAGAAAGGCGGCGTGAACATACGAATCCACTTTCATATGGCCGTTCGAGGCGCGCATGTCCGAAACCAGCTGATCTAGGTGTGCATACAGAGAACCAAGAAACAAACCACCGAGGGGGAGAGCGACGCCCTTTGCTAATTTTAGGGCAAATGTGATAAGTTCCTTTCTTATCTCTTTCTTACCCGAGCCATCGTCAAAAATATCCCTGGATATCCAAAGAGCCAAGAATGCCGCGACATGAAGTACGTTATTCTTCTGGTTCGACTCCAACTCGTCAGGAAACCACTGAGACGTACACTCACCAGTCATAAAAGCACTTTGTATCGTTTTCCTTCCGAAAAAATCCATTTGAATTCACAACCAGGGTGGCGCAAATTTATTCTTCGTCTGCAGACAGCCTGACATAGAGGTTTCCAATTACAAGAAGATTCAGCAGCACAACCATGCTCTCCAAAGAAATGGTCATTTCGCCCCACCTGCATATGGCCGTATAGGTGTCTGGACACCATCTGGAAATAAAAGCAACCAACCCTGGAATGTTTTTCCTAATCTTAAGCACTACGGAAGCCGCAACAGCGTCGACAATCTGCGCCTGGTCAAATTGGTCTTTACAGGTTCCTGGTCCATCATAAATCGCGTACATTTCTCGAAGGAACGCAACAGACTTGCAGGGATTCTAAAGTCGATAGAAGAGGCACGATATTCTTTCCTCTCAAGGCAAAACCTTATTACGTATCCTCGCCAAAACCAATCGATCCTCCTTCGCTTCTCGGGCGGTCGGAAGGATTGCACGTATTGGGGATGGTTTCTCCTAATCGTGGCTGATGCCGTAAGGAACTCGTCATCTATGTTTGGCTTGGAATTACTCCCATCCCTCGGTACCGCAGAAACTATTGACATCTTAAACGAAATTCTCTTACGCTGCTCTCACTGCTGCGATAACTACAATGGAACAAGAAGAGCAGGAATTATTACATAAAGCATGTAGAAGTTGTTCTATTGGACGCAAGGGAGCCGCCTCGGGCACAAACTAATTGGTTTCAAAGTCCTTTCGTGCATACGCGAAAGTGGGGACTGGAAGACTCTACATCACCACTACATGAAGTTAGGAAACTCGCGCTCGGCCCGGATAGACACGCAAAAAAAAGAAGGGGACCATGCACACGGCTACACCAAGACAAGGAGTAAACCCTAAAAAACTAGGTTTTCATGGAAAAGGGATAGCAATTACTATCGCGTGCTTACTTTGAACAACGAGTTGAGGCGGTCAACATTACTACGGTAATGGAAAGGTACACCTACAACTAGTTTTTTTTTTTTTCACCAACACAAGAAAAGAAAAGAAAAAGCAAGTCACGGAGGAAGTACTGGAAGACATACCTAATCCGCTGGCCCGCTTCACCGCTACCAACCAACAAAAGAAGAAACAATAAGGGAGTGAATCAAAGGGAGAGGCCAGCCATTCTTTTTATAGGCATGATAATTGGAAGTTTGAACTAGAAAAGTATTTCCAATTTTGAGCCAAGGAAGGAAAAGAGGAAACCGGTCTCGCAAAGATCAATTTCCACGTCCAAGACCACTCACGCCACACCATGGACCCACCACGCCTAGCCGTCCTTACATGTTCCACCATACCATTGCCGCGGCCCCCCCCTTCCAAGCCATTCTCTCCATTGCCACGGTCCCACCACGCCTAGCCGTTTGTGTACGTCTCGTCTTGCCAAGGCCACACTATTCCAAGCCGCCTGCTCCACTGTCGCGACCCTATCATCCAAGCGCGTTTGCCTTACTAAGACCACGCCACCTCTTGGCCCCTTGAGCCAAGCCGTCTACTTGCATCGCCTTCCAAGACCGCGCCCTCTTTGACTTGGAAATGTACGACCAAGCCAAGACGGTAACTTTCATCTCACCACTCCACGATCTGCATTCCCAGTACGACTTACGCTGGGCCGCCAACACAGGAAGCCAAAACTCTTTTTACCACTCAAAAAGGTTAGTCGGATTCTCCCGACCATCTTTGCAATGATTTAGATTCCGTCCTTGTCTGTCACCATCATATGCTTACCTCGCAACAAGGCACCTGTTCCTAACTAAGCAGGGGACCTAATGTTGATGGTGGTTTTTAGCTTAGGGTTAAAATCGTAAAATACTAAACCTTAGCAGACAGTGATGTCACAACATTTAAAGTAACAAGCATTTATTAGGAACATTTACTGAAACCTTTAATGTGTCCCTAAATAATTACCGGGGCATCTTTTTTAAATTAGGGTTACGACAAGCCAAACCCTAATTCCCACGTGTGCCAATGGCAAATCATGCCAGCCATACCGACCGCGCTTAAAGCATGCCAACCATGCTAGTCGCACCTCCGTGCCAATGGCAAATCATGCCAGCCACACCGACCGCGCCAAAGCATGCCAACCATGCTAGCCGCACCTCGTGCCAATAGAAAATCATGCCGCCCACATCGATCGCGCCAAAGCATGCCAACCATGCTAGCCGCACTCAGTGCCAATGGCAAATCATGCCAGCTACACCGATCGCGCCAAATCATGCCAACCAGACTAACCGCACCTCTGTGCCAATGGCGAATCATGCCAGCCATACCGACCGCGCCAAAGCATGCCAACCATGCTAGCCGCACCTCTGTGCCAATGGCGAATCATGCCAGCCACACCGATCGCGCCAAAGCATGCCAACCATGCTAGCCGCACCTCTGTACCAATGACAAATCATGCCAGCCACACCTACTTCGCCATGCCAAATGCACCTCGCCATGGCCCCATGTCGCGCCACCATACTGGCCTTCACTATGCGGCTATCAAAATGAAGGCGTGAAATAATCAACGGTTTCCCTTTAATCCCAGGAGCAAATCCTGGCTGTCTAAGGTTACCAAACGACCTTTGCCCCATAACCCTAGCTTGGTCACGCACCTAGCCCAAGCTAGTCATGCCATGCGTCTATAATCAACCCTTGGCCACACATGCCAAGCCAAAACCGCACCTGGCCCAAGCTAGTCACGCCATGCGCCTATGGCAAACCCTTGGCCCCACATGCCAAGCCAAAACCGCACCAAGCCCAATATAGTCACGCCATGCGCCTATGGAAAACCCTTGGCCACAAATGTCAAGCTAAAACCGCACCTAGACCAAGCTAGTTACGCCATGCGCCTATGGAAAACCCTTGGCCCCACATGCCAAGCCAAACGAAACCTAGCCAAGCTAGCCGCGCCATGCCAAACGCAATTTGCCTTGGCCCTAGACATGCTAGTCACATCATGCCAAGCCAAACGCCCTTGCCTTGGCCCTAGCCACGCCATATGCCCATGGCAAACCCTTGGCCCCACATGCTAAGCCAAACCAAACCTAGCCAAGCTAGCCGCGCCATTCCAAACGCACCTTGCCTTGGCCCTAGCCATGCTAGTCACATCATGCCAAGCTAAACGCCCTTGCCTTGGCCCTAGTCACGCCATACGCCCATGGCAAACCCTTGGCCCCACATGCCAAGCCAAACCAAACCTAGCCAAGCTAGTCGCGCCATGCCAAATGCACCTTCCCTTGTCCCTAGACATGCTAGTCACATCATGCCAAGCCAAATGCCTTTGCCTTGGCCCTAGCTACGCCATACGCCCATGGCAAACCCTTGGCCCCACATGCCAAGAAAAACCAAACCTAGCCAAGCTAGCCGCGCCATGCCAAACGCACCTTGCCTTGGCCCTAGCCATGCTAGTCACATCATGCCAAGCCAAACGCCCTTGACTTGTCCCTAGAGATGCCATACGCCCATGGCAAACCCTTGGGACCACAAGCCAAGCCAAAATCGCACCTAGCCAAAGCTAGCCACGCCCACGGCGAACCCTTGGCCCCACATGCCAAGACTAACCAAACCCTAGCCGCGCCACCATGTTGGCCCACACTACGCGGCTACCAAAACGAAGGCGTGCAACAATCAACGGTTGCCCTTCAATCCCAGGAGCAAATCGTATCCATCCAAGGTTACCAGACGACATATGGTAACCTTTGGCCCGAAAACCTAAGTTTGGCCACGCCAAACCTTGCCATGCCAACGACATGCCAACCTAGCTGCGCCACCACGTTGGCCCTCACTACGCGGCTACCAAAACGAAGGCATGCAACAATCAATGGTTGCCCTTCAATCCCAGGAGCAAATCCTAGCCATCCAAGGTTACCGGACGACACATGGTAACCTATGGCCCGAAAACCTAAGTTTGGCCATGCCAAACCTTGCCATGCCAACCTAGCCACGCCACCACGTTGGCCCTCACTACGCGGCTACCAAAAAGAAGGCGCGCAACGATCAACGGTTGCCCCTCCTCTCAAGATGCAAAATCTCGACCGTCGAAAGTCACCAGGCTAGCAAGTTTTCCGAGCTTGACTTGCCAAGCCACAATAACGTGCTACATGTTTTCCAAAACATTCGAGACATCTACCCAAACTGGGGGATCCTCTTTGGGTATTGGTTTTGCGGTTTACAGCATGCGGCGTACACTACGCCCGTCATAAGGAAGTGTCATAAGGGTGAGGCGGTTAGTAAATACGGGAAGTTATGTGTGAAACGTTCATGGGACATAAAGCACATGCGTTAACAACTTTATGGGACATCAATTCCATAACATTAGCAGTTTCATGCGTGAACCACTTTATGGAACATCAATTCCATGCGTATGGTTACCACCTCCTCCCATTACTTCCCCACTCCTTAATGAGACCATGGTACGTTTTTACTCCGACTTGTATAAATATCTTACCTATTTCCATTGAAAAACAAGTTCATACGGGAGATATAACACTCAGAAATACTTGCTTGCTAGCTCACCTTGTTAGCTCTCTCACTTTTCTGATAACAAGTCGTAGTAACCCAACTATTGTTCCAGAACAACTATTCTGGTCTCACCACTTTCCTTGCTTTCCTCCCCAATACCAACCCATTCTCCTCCACTTTGTGACCGAAGCAAGTCTGGAACGGCCATTTCTTGGTTTAGGCCGGACTTGTACATATTGATCTCTCGAATCTAAAGTACTCCCTTGCAGTACATTGTTTAGGGTTTAAATTGTTTCTCACCTGCACACCTGCAATTACCGAAATCAGCAGAAACCATTTTCACTTACAAACAGGAGGTGAGAGATACGATCAGCTTGAGTTCCAGAAGAAAGTTGATCAACACTATGAGATGCTTCATGATCCCACATGGAGGGTACATTCCTAAATTCAATTATTGAGGCAGGCGTATTTCATGGAATTTCATCCCACAAAAGGACTACCTTAAACTTGAAGTAGACCTAATAGCTTAAAATTCTAGATCCCAGCCATTTGTTTGTACTCTATTAGCTTCAAACCTTGATGGTATCGTCAGCTTTGTCATCTTCATTTTTTAGGCCATTTGTCAAAGATTTGTCTCGTATAATATTTAAGTAATAGATGTATTTTTTTGTTGTTGTACGCTTTCTTATTGATGTCTATGTTTTTGATGTGTAACTTTTGGATACACATGTCATATGCATGTGTAACTCCTGCGTACACATGTGTAACTGTTTCATGCCATATGGATGTGCAATTTCCGGATACACATGCCATATGTTGGTGGGAGGCGGTGGGAGGAAGTGGTGGTGGTGCCCGCCGACGGCGGTTGGTGGTGTTGGGCGATGGTGGTCGGAGGTGGATGTGGTGGTTGTTGATGGTGGTACTTGTCGACGGCGGTTGGTGGTGATGGCGGTGGTGGGCGGAGGCGGTGGTGGTTGTGGGCGGCGGTGGTTGTCCGAGGTGGTGGTGGTGGTCGGAATGGTGGTGGCGGTCAGTGATAAAAAGAACCGTGACATCATGTTTACTATATTTTAATAATTTTGTGCTTAAATTTTATTTAATTAGGGGGCTTGTCAATATATATAAGGGTATGAATATCTTTTAATAACTTTGGGCCTAGATTTAAACTTCATTTAATTAAGGGCCTCATATTATGGGTTATCCATGGGTTGGGCCTCATATTATGGGTTATCCATGGCCTAGATTTAATTAAGGGCCTCATATTTAATTAAGGGCCTCATATTTAATTAAGGGCCTCATATTATGGGTTATCCATGGGTTGGGCCTTAGCCTAATTTCATGAAGAAGTAGAGTTACTGCATGGAGCAACTGATCAACAAGGAGATGGAACTACTGAGCATGGAAGTAGTGAACATGAAGAAGAAGAGTCCGAGAAACAGACTGAGCAAGAGAAAGAGAAAGATGACACGGAAAAATCCTTCCATGAAGAATGTAAGTAGTTGTTCATTTTTAATATGCTTCTTTAACTTGATAGAGGTACCCAATTAGTTGACACTAAGGTCTTCGAACATTTTTAGGTTCATATTTTAGTTGTTCAGTTTTAATATGCTTGTTTAACTTGATTACACTTGATTATTGTTGAGTAAACTAATCATATGGATGTGTAATCCCTAGTTACACATGCTATATGCATGTGAAACTTCTGGTTACACTAGTTAGATGCATGTGTAACTTCATGTTACACTAGGTATCCATGCCATACTCATGTGTAACATGAAGTTACACATGCTAGTTATCGAAGCCAGTCAATCACACATGATATATTCTTCTTGAAATTTTATTAAAAAAATTTAACATCATAATCATCATCCTAATTCTCATTTCAATGCTTGTGCAGTTCCATGTATGAGCCTGGCAGCCGGAAATACGCCAAAAATTCTCCGCAAGCTCAAACTTCGCAGAGGGGCGCAAGGCTCATCAAAAGAAGAAGCCCGCTAGTAAGAAAAAGCGCACTCTCCGCACTCGTTGTTGATGAGGCGTTAAGAAAGTCGATGAAGAGACGCATGCTGCTGATGAGGCACAAAAGAAAGATGCGAAGGTGGTGTTGTGGTTGAGCCGCGTGAGAAAGCCATAGGTGATGATGCAAATGTCATTGAAGAGACACTGCAAATCGTTGGTGACGGTTTGTTTCGATCAAGCTCCAACTCGCCTAACATCGAAACTATCGACGATAGTTTTGCTTCAACACGCTTTGAGGACTCCATGGTGATAATCTGCTACAACACCGCAAACACACCTGACAATGCTCGGACCTACATGTTGGTGCAACTAGGAGCTAACCCTACCGATATGACGGATGTTGAAGTGAGTAAAATGCTTGATGAGATTGTCGGTGACATTAACAAAAGTGAACCCGGACCTGCAGTGATGGAGAATGCGAACCTAGCTCAAGTGGTAACCACTCTTCCGTTTTATTTTTCCTTTATGTTTTGTTTGTAATGGAAGTGTAACTTCAAGTTACACATTGTAAAAAGCATGTGCATCTTGAGGTTACAGACAGTACATTATTATTTTGGCTTGTGTAACTTTAAGTTACATACATGTGCTAATTTACTGAGATTTTGCCTTTTTTTTTTTTTTGCAGCCTACAACACAAGGGAACTTTTTTAGCCTTGAATAGATAAAACTCCACTACCTGGCAGGAGAGTTGTTGAAGGAAGTTGCGAATACAATAAGAGAAAACCAACCAAAGATTCATACAACAACGTGTGCCGAGGAATAGAAAAATTCCAACACAAGATCTCAAGCAAAAAGATGAAAAGAGGACGAAGAAGATTAAGAAGAGTGTTAATGAAGAAATAATGGCCGTTGTTCCGTAAGTGGAAAAAGAAAGAATGGACGATTCCAAGAGCGAAGAAGAAAGAATGTATGAGGTTGCTTGAAGAAGATGACGGAACAATGAGAAAGGATGTGAAAGGTTCAAGTTATCGAAAGGCTGGAAGGCGAGAAAAAGGAGAAAGTGCTTGAGTATTTCCATACTCATCCGAAAAACGTAAGTAGCTTGACTCCAAGTAGGCTTGATTCTCGTTATTGATTGTTTGTTGTATATTACTACTTGATTCTCGTTATGTTGATTAATAATAGTTTACTTCTTTGTAATGCAGAGACATTACTTGGATTGAACGCGAAGAAAATGGTACCCAAATGTTTAATATATCCGGGAGAACTAATGCTTGACTTACCAAGAAAGAATCCTTCTTAGAGTCGAATTCATCGACTTCTACATCAAAGCAGATTGAGGACAAAGATGAACTCTAACAACAAGTATGACAAAGCGATATTCCCTGTCGCCACAAGCATACGTAAGTACTTCGATACATTTGAAATCTTATTGCATTTATAATGTGTAGTGTGTGTTGTAAGATTATGATTTTTTTTATGTCGGAAAACAGTTATAATGTGTAAGCGAAGTTACAAATGCAGTTATAATGTGTAATCAAGTTACACAAACATTTATAATGTGTAACGAAGTTACACATTCTTATTTTTCTAGTGAAAAACCCAAGCCCCTATGTGTAACTTGTTTACATAATCACTTGTTCATTTATAAAACTTTTGATTAAAAATGTGAGTTTGACATTCCAAATGGTTTTTGCGAGATCACGTACTTGAACGATTATGAGAATTCAAGAAATTTTGGATTCCAAAGCTTGCGAAGGAGTATGTCAAGTACAAGAACGATGCGTCAGACTTTTCGCCCAATGTGCAACAACAACACACACTACACACTGCTGGAGTATGAGTTGAAAAGCTCTAATGCTTGGTCCTACATGAACTCATCAAACGTTAAGGAACTCAAGAGTGAACACCTTGTTCAAGCCAAGAAATATGCATTTGCAATTACTACGTAACCGAGACTCTTGTGTCCTTATGCTCTTGGGATGAATGAAAAGACCAAGAATTTGGCTTCGCCCCACAAGGTACAATTCCCGACCTGTCTTCCATGTGTATGCGCTTACATGAAGATCGGGATGAAGAATAAACCACTTGACAAAAAATTAACCTCAAGTATGATGCTATGGTGGATCGACAAGCTCAACCGCATGAGAGGAAGCATGCTATACAAGATTCTTTCGGATCCATTCAGAGATGCGTAAAGCAGTCATTAGGATTAGAAAAAAATCTATACTAGCAAATATGTTGTTAGCCACAAAGCGAGATGTTAGACTTGGAAAATATGTTGTTAGAAACTTTTAAATTTCATCGTTAGTAGATTTTAGCAGTTCTTGGTTTTGAAAATATTTTTGGATTGAAATTCTTTGAATTAAAAACTTTTATCTTGTTAGAACTTTTACAAATTTTGTGTGTACAATGTTTCATAAAGTATGCAATAGGGTAAGTAACTACACATCTTAACATGATGCTTTAGGTGTAACCTCGAGGTTACATATGCATTTATCATGTGTAACCTAATATTACACATGCATTCACAAAGATGTAACTTCCGGTTACACATCCATATATTTGAGTGTAAACCGAAGTTACACATCCACGGCTAAGTATCGTCTTCGCACTTTATATCCCCAGGATGTGTAACTAGCAGTTACACATCCCGCTAGTTCGGATCACCGTTTGGATTATTTACATTTTCGCTCATCCATATATTTGAGTGTAAACCGAAGTTACACAAGCCATTGATCGGACTTGACCAATAAATCGAATAAAATAAATTTAAACCAAAGATTTATCATGTGTAAGCTAATGTTACACATGCATTAACAACAATGTAACTTCGGTTACACATCCGATCGAAGTTACACAAGCATTTGACCACCGATCGACATACACAATAAATCAAAAAAATAGAATAAACCGCATTTCAACCGTTAACCGACAAAATATAAAATCAATGAATAGATCCTTGCACATAATCAACGTTGCGTAAAAATAAAAACGTTTGGTCCATGCGAACCGAAATGAAGAAAACTAAAAAGAAACAATCCAAGACAAAAAAAAAGAATCCACACATAAAATCATTACTTGCGTAAATGAACTTTGGTAGGCTCAATCTAGTGAGGTGTGAACTTCCGAGGATTCCGCAACCCGCCTTGTTGTGACTGTTTCCCTTGCGATTCTTGCCGCAACGAACTTTTCTCTTCACCTTTTTCTCACGTTTACTTATAATCCTCTTTCCGGGGTCTACCCGGTGGCTTCTTCACGGTAGGCGGGATGACGGTGTTATCCTGGATGATATTCAACAGCCTCGTTGTAGTTGGGAATCTACTGGATGGCATGCATATAAGTCTTCCTAAAATAGTCGCTTGTAAAATATGGTGAAATGAAATCAATAGCCTCACGTTTAATCTTCCGTATGGCTGCAAGAGCATGAGCACAAGGAAAACCATATACGCGCCACCTTGAAAAAAAACAAAAACAAAACAAAAAATCAGTTAGTTGCACATACAAATCATAAAGCACAAGGAAAATTAGATATTAGAAGTGCATATACAGGATGTGTATCTTTAAGTTACACTTGCAAAATATATGTGTATCTTTAAGTTACACATGCATATATCTAATCTTAAAAGGAGAAAAAGAACATACAGAGAGAAGAAAAGCATAAGAAATCAAACCTTTGACAGGTGCAAGTCTCGTGTTCAAGGTCCACCATGTGAGACCTTTCGCTAATAACTTCAAACACGGTAGGACTAGCAACCAATACTTCCCAAGCCAAACCTTCATCTTGAAGAGCCACAAGCTTTTCTTCATACTCGTGGGTTAATGGAGTCATCATATTAGCACCAATTTCGCGACGCTCGCCATCAAACACATTATTTTCCTCCTAATCGAAAAAGAAAAAAAAATGATGAATACATAAAGTGACAAAACATGAAATACAAAGACAAAGAAACAACAAAACACACACACACACTTAATTAACCTCGATCAAGAAGAGCAGATGCTGTGCATCTTCTTGTGAACCGTAACCAACTATTGACTCGATTCTCGCTAGAGTACTAGATGTTCGTCCATAACGACAACCTTTGAAATAGGCATTCGCATATGATTCAGTGGGATGGTCTCGATGTAATCAGCCACCCAATTGCAGTTCAAGTCTCTAATCTTCTCAGATAGCTTTCGCATGGTTTTCGGTGAGAGTGAGTATGTCGCCTCTCGGAAATGGTCCATCACAAGCGAATACCTAGGATCTCGTTGTGGTGATGGGTATATTTTTCGTCAAATGATAGTAGCGTAAGCTGTGGAACCCATCTCGGATAGACAAGTGGAACACCCCGCAAGAGTCCTTCATGGCGATCCGAAAGGAAGGTGATTGGCCTCCCATCACCAACAACTTCAGTCAAATTCCTCAAAAACCACTCCCAGTTGTCGATAGTCTCAAAATCGACTAGTGCAAAAGCAAGGGGGAAAAATCAAACTGAACTTGTTCTACTGAAACAAAATTGTTTCTTCATACTACTCTCAGTATCAACAAAAATTAACAGATCGGACATGCAAGAAGAATAAATAATTCAAAAAAAAAATTGAAAACAGATCTGAAATCAAAACAAAATAAAATTTTACCTAGATTTGTTGTTTTCTTACTTCAAACAATGTTCTTACTATTCCTCTTCTCGTATCAACCAAACCCGTGTAAGCATCAACAAAAACATACTCAAAGATCAAAACCAAATAAAAAAAGTGAAAAAACTAGATCGCAATTGTAACAATAAAAAATCGCTTGAATTGAAAAATAGATCAAAAATCGGTTGAATTATTCGTACCTACGTTGATTTCTCTATTCCAACCCTGTCTTCTTCCTCTTCTCGCACTCAATAAAATCGAAACAAAACAAAAATCATCTATCAGTAGAAGATAGACATCAAACAATCAATCGGAAAAAGTAATGAATCAAACCTATTCGATACAAGCGTAAGACAAAATTGATACGAACCTATTTGTTGTTCTTCAATGCATCGCCTCAAACTCACAAACTGAAATCCAATAAATAACATCAATAAATTGAGAAAATCAACAATGAATCCTTGTTCTTCGCCTCGCCTTCAACACATCAATAGACTAACGAACTCTTGTTCTTCAATGCAACAATTTGTGTAGAAGAAATCAACCTAATTCTCGTCAAGAAAAATAATCGAGAGAAGAGAATAGAGAGCTAAAACCCGAATTGATTGCTTTACATTTTCGTTATAAAACAACTATAAATACGGAGGTTATTTTGGGTATTTTCACTTTTATTAAAGAAAGTGCTTGACGTCAAAGAATCCAGGGATAATTCAAAACCGTGCCCCAAAAAATAAAAGTTCTCGGGGCCTAGAAATATCAAAAATAGAAAGTGTGGAGTTGATAGTGGAGGATCCACTTTGAGGGGCTTGTATATGTTGAACCCATATAGTAGGGGGATTCAAGTATTTTTCACTTTTCCCTTTGATAATTTGATTGTCTTTACAAAAATAAAAGATGGGGATTTTGATAAAATACACCCTATGGGATTAGTATTTCCTAAACTACACCCATTTTTTTCCAAATTGCTAAAATACACCTGTTTTTAATTTTCCATCCAGTTTTTTCAATAAAACGGTTAACTGTCGTTAAGTTTTCAGCTGCCATTGAATCGGGACGAGTTGGCTGAGTCGACTAGGATTTCAAATGTCTGAATTACCCCGACTGTTTCGATTGGGAAAACCAGTTCTTCCCAAATTGAAAGTTCTTCCCCAAATTGCACAAGTGAAACATCTAAATAATCATTCAAGTTTCCATAAACACACATAAAATGAATCATAAATGAATCAAAACGAACCCATAGTTCAAAATGACAAAATTTCAAACTAACAATTACAAATTAAATTAATCATTCACTGAACAATTATGGAACCTAGACTAGATTAATTTCTCCAATTAACTTGATTGAGGGAGTTCTTACTTTAAGGTTTTAACCTCCCTTTAAGGTTCGTTTGGTATATACCAATTAGTTTCTCAAATTAGCAGTTAAAATACCAATTAGATCAAAACAGACCTTTATTTTCATCATATTTTCCTCTGTATATTAATCTTCCCCTCTCTCTCTAACCAAACAGCGAAGTAGGAGAAGAAAGGAAGGAACCAAAATTCCAAATCCAAAGAAATCGTAGTCAGAATCAAAATTAAATTTAAACCCAGAATTAAATTAAAAATTAAAGATTACCCTTTGATTCAGATTAAGTTTTCAGCTAGTACTTATGCAGAGAGATCTAGAACGACTGACTGTTCGTCAGTTTGCTTAATAAGTTTAAATCTTGTGTATTTCGTCTCAATTCAAAAGAGAAGAAGTTTCTTGCCTTTGAAACTCCACGTTTTTCTTCCTGAGTACTTCTGTACTTGTCGTTGAATCTGGGAAGAGAACATGGTTAATAACCGAGAAGAATGAACCCTAGTTTCTTCACGGCCCTTTTTATTTTCCAGATAAGGGTAAATCTGTAATTTCAAATTTAAAATAGATCTCCACTGTTGATTCAAATTAATTGATTGACGGTCAGATCAGGTGATGGTGGGCCTTAACGGGTTATTGGATGGTGGGTGTATTTTAACAATTTAAAAAAAAACAGGTGTATTTTAGGAAATACTAATCCCATAGGGTGTATTTTATCAAAATTCCCATAAAAGATACCCATTAATACTGTCATTTCTACTTTCCTTAAATATGAATAACACGGGACATTATTTCAGAACATACTAAAAAGGAAATATAGGATGGAGACCAACGGAGTAATAAACATATATCAACCAAACATAATTTTATAAGATCATAAATTCTGATAGGTAATTCTTTTTCATCAAGAAAAAACAACATAACAACCCAAAAAGTTGCAGTGTATGTCGAAGGACAAAGAAACCATCAAAAATAAGAAAAGGACTAACACCCATCGGCCATGCTAACAAACAAATAAGGGAAAAGCCCAAGACATAGCGTTACCAGCCTCCAACACCGCCAACTCAATCGGAACTTACTCATTGGATATTTAGCAAATGACTTTCAACATAAGCATAACTATAATAAGGCTATTACAAATTTACAGATAAACACATGAACATACACATCCCGGAGGTTGAACCACCTTTATTACCATAATGACTTTTATTACTCAATGAGAAAGGCAAGGACACCTATTGTTTTTTGAGAAGAAAAATCATCATGGAAATCAAAGATGCTTCTATGTTTGTATTCCTACGTAAAAAAAAAAAACACACTTAATATGAACCACCTTCATCTGCACAATGATTTCTCCTCTCAAAGATCACATAAGAATTGGTTCTTTTAGTTTCTGAAAGGAAAAATCACTGTGAAAATCAAGGTGCTTGTGTTTTCTCCTGTGTCCCATATGAACACGGTCACATCGAGTAACAAGGCGGAGATAGCAGTGGTACACCATTGCTAGCTATCACGTTTTGATATTTATAGCCGACTAGCTAACCCTACTAGGGTTTTCTATGTTTAGAAAGTATTAATCTTGTTGACGCCGGCAACTAGGGTTTTGCGCTATTTATGCTGACGAGTTGAATACCAAGACGGCAAGGTAGCAAGTCGTGTGAGTTGGCCATTCCGATTCTTATAAGAATTTGGAAACGACTGTATTTTTGAGTCGGCATTTGCGAGCATCAATTGTTTGTGAAAGGATGCATTCATATGCATGTGTGGTCACTTTTCACTGTGCAACATTACCCAAGAGAGCATAGATTAAGTTTATTATTAGAGATGTTCTAATTTAGTTTCTTCCAAAAGAGCACATAAAAGGAACTGAAATAGCAGAAATGGTAGGTGTTAAAACAAAAGCCTGCTTGGGCAATCGATTCTCTCGATGAGTTCGTCTTCTTTAACGGATTCATCACTTGAGATATCACTCCACCACTCTAGTTAGTGTTTCCACTGACAGTTTTCATCACATTGAAAGATTTTAGCGTGAAGCTAGTTTTCCTCACATTATTAGACCCTGCAGATCGGACAGACACAAGTCGCCTAGCCTGTACGTTCGATGGAACCGTTGGATATGAATGACTGTGCAGTTCTTTTCTCTGAGGACTCTTGATACTTTCTATAGTTACTACCGGGCTTCTAATTTAGAGAAATAAGCAAACAGTTAGATAAAGAACTTGAAACACAGCTGCAAAAGAAGTATTGTAACAAAGTGCATCATCCATACATACAATATACTGGTATAAGCGTGTATGAGAATCCTGCATCTAGAGAACAAGTCATTGAAGCACGAGATTCATCGATTTTGCAAATAAATAGCTCTGAATTAGGCTACCTGGTGTTGGCGTCGTTTGTGTTTGAACAAGTCTTCCGGCCAACTCACTAGACCGCCGTGCTCTCTATTTAAGCATCTAGGGGATTCGGCTGCAGCAGGGTTCCATGAAGATTTTCTCCTTCGTGGTTGAGTGTCAGCCTCAACTGTTGCCATGTCAAGTATAATCACCCTAGCTCTAGTCTCAACCTGATATGAGGTTCTTTGATGAAGGAAACTTGCAGCCTTGGAACCTGCTGTAATCAACCCAATATGTCATTCTATTGTCACAATGATGCATATAAAGTCAAGTACATGGTTTCACCATGTAGAATTGACAGATTAGTTTCGCAAAAAAAAAAAAAAAAGCCCATAACTGGTCCAATATGTTTGTTGATATATTCTTGAACTTCGAATACAGGGTGGTTCTTGCTTACCTGAAGTCTCCAAACTGAGAAAGCTTAAATCGCCATATGAGGGTAACAGCACCCCTGGAGACATCAGCATTTCCTCTGGATCAGTTACGGAGTTAATAATTCCTTCCAACAGAAATCCAATGGAGTGAGGGGGTATTTCTATAATTTCCTCGCTTATGTATACATTCATATCCGACCTTTCCACAACAAGGGATCTCAATTCATGCATAGCCATTTTTTCAAAAATTTGTGGCACAAGGATTTTGGCAATGGCTAATACACTTTCCTGCCACAAGATATCTTCTGCAGCAGGATCTGATCGGAGCAAGGAGAGTATCGTTTCACTTTCAATAAAGAAACCAGATACCACAGAATCTGTGATGACATTGCAGATGTAGGGCTTTCCATTTAGTACTTCATATAAGCCTAAAGTACTTCCGTGTGAGAATGTTGGATGCAAAGAATGTTTGTTTCTAAAATTCTTACTCCCCCACTGCAATAAAACAGTTTACAAAAAAACTAAGTCAGATTTGATATAGTCATCGGCAAACTCAGAAGAGAAACCAATTTACAAAAAAAAAACTGAAACTTCATTTGAAATAGAATTACCTTCACAATTCCATTTGAAACAAGCCATATTCCATTTGGTTCAGTACCCTCTTCACAAAGTGATACACCATGCGGTTTTGTCATTTCTTTCGTAGATACTTCAAGATGCACGCGTCCAATAGAAGGAAGTGCTCTCAACAAAGGATGTAATCTTAGCATATCATTTGACTTTGGCATCTTTGCTACAGGAGGGTTCCTTAGAGCTTTCTTCAAGTCAGTCTGGCATGTATATCAAATTAATATTTGGAGTACGAATCGAAAAGAAATATTTGTATATCAATGGGAGTAAGGTAGTAGGATAACTGCAAGACTCTTGATCCAACTTACCTGCACAGAATCGTGAAGATGAATCATCTCTTTCTCGTCTAATATCCCTACTTTTTCCAGATTTTGAACATACTCACCCAAATGTTTTAGCACTGCATAAGTTAATTGTCTCGTTTTTACAACATGCAAAACCTGAGGGTAAGTATAACGGACGTCTTCCAAAAATTTCCTTGCTTCGTCTCCTTCTGATTCACTTTCATTGATCACAAGAGAAGCAATTTCACTTTCGCCTATAAAAAAGGAGCAGATGTTTAAGAGAAAGCAATAATTTAAGGGAGAATCCAGTCTACTTTGAGAGTTCGAAATTTTAAACCAGGTTACCGATAAAGTCATGCAGTTGCCTCCTTGCAATCCTATGAGCACGGAGAAACGCAGCACATATGCAACACGCGAATTCTAACCGATCAGCCGTAAAATAACTCGCCAGCTTCCGTGGACAGATGCTCATCTGGAGCAATCTATAGTAACTTGGAGAGTGAACATGGGACCTTAAGCCCTTCCAGTCACACAAAGAATCATGACTGACAAAATCCATTGCCTCATCTACTGATCCAATTAAGATAGTTGCAGTATGTTGAGCTATTCTCCCTCTTCTAGCATCCCCCAATATGCAGCTTGGACTCCTGGAACGAAAATAGAAGTCATAGTCAAGCGCAAGGTGACTTCAGGTTTTGGACTGAAGCCAAAATTGAGAAAATAAGAGATGATTACTGTAGAACAAGGATAGATAGACTAACCATTTAAGAGGCGTACTCTTGTGTCCTCTATATTCATAGCATCGATGTTAATCTCATTCTGAGATTGAGTGTGAGGGTGCACCTGGTCTTCTTCCAGGTTATTCAAACAAGCAAGATATTTTTGCACTGTGGGCCATTCAGATGGTCCTAGTTCTTCATCATCTCCAAGATCACCAAATGCTTCCAGTGCCTTATTCATCATTTCGTACCTTGTGTAGTCCAAGATCCGTTTCTGATACCACACAGAGATACTAGTTGAATTAGTACCAGCGGTAATCCAGATAAGAAAAGTTACAACTAATGTATGTTTAATGCTGAGCAGACATCGCTAAAAAAATGCATCCTAGTCTCTACATTGTAATGTACATAATTCTCAAAACGAGGCAAATACGGATGTAAATATCACCTTCGCAGCCGATAGCTTATCCATACCAAGAGAACGTAAAACAAATTGTGTGGTCGATCCATTCACAATGAGTGTCATGAATACAATCCCACCGGTAAAGAAAAGAAACTGTATAGTAAAATGGTTTAGTTACTATCTAAGAAAGAAGTTTATATAATAGAAGTAATATAAAAAGAAACTATCGAATCATAAATATAAAAGAGAACCATGTGCTGGAATGATATACCAGAGTTCCTGTTTCATGATTTACAAAGGTTGAACTGTCACTTGCACGCTGAAATCATCAGAGAAAAATTAGTCCAATAAGTGAAGTAGTGTGTAACACTGAATTACATAAAGTTGGCCGGAAATAACTTACCTTCACTGATAATGACATAGACAACGCGACAGCACCTCTTAAGCCTGACCAAACAAGAACAATTGCTTCTTTCCACTGCAGGCCATACCCAAAATAGCGCAAAAATGGATACAAGGTCCCAACAACAATAACGCGGGACAATTGGACGAAAACATAAAGAAGAATCAAGTAACCCCATGAAGTTTCTGAACAGGAAAAAAAAACAATCAGAATCATAAAGCATCGAGGAAATATATATAACAAATCATATATTATACTGAAAAAATTATGGTGAGATACACCCTATGTTGTAAAAGGCGAGCGCCTTAGCGCCAAGGCGTAGGGCTGGCGCCTGGGAGAAAAAGGCGCCCAGGCGCCAAATTATAACCAAATCTGATTTTTCTAAAAAAAGGCGCTCGCCTAGGGCGCCTCGCCTTGCCTAGCGCCTTTTACAACATAGGATACACCCACTCAGGGTTAGAAACTATGATCTTGAGAAAATTATTAGGTTGTCAAATCAGAAAAGAATGATATATATATATACACGGTGGGAAAAGTTTGAAGGTAGTGTACCATGCTTAAAGGTATAGTTCTCACTGTGGATAACAGATTCAGCTATAACCACTCCACTGCAAATACAAGAAAAGCATGCTTAAAACTTCACTTTAAAAGAAAGGTTCTAAGCTATATATACAGTGCATTATGTAGTATGTGAATTAAAAAAAAATACAAATTCGCACCTTAAGATGAAAATGAGGGTGTTAGCAATGTAGGCAACCATTTCCCTGAAAAAAAAAAGTTACAATTTCGAAACTGTAGAAATCATGTGATAGAGAAACCAGGAAAAATAAATATTTTTTTTTACATCACATACAAGCTTTGAAAATTCTGCTTTCAAAGCAATAGAAGACTAAGATAGCAAAGCATTCAATGGTCATGAACATATCTTAGTGTTTTTACATTCGGTCCAACACGTATAAATTGATACGGATGCATTTCCCTCATCAGGGATATGCAGGTCAAAGAAACATACCAAAAATGATGCAAACTTTGTTGGCTGTCACCCTTAAAAGCTGTCCTAGCAACTGCAGAATAAAACCTGCCGCAGATTTGAACTCCATGAGAACATTCTCTAGTACAATCGAGTACTTTGCGAATTTTGAGTCAACTAATAAACTTACATTCCTAAAATCACCACAGTCAAGACACCTGACACGCCAGCGCCCTCTTGAGCCTAGCATACAGAAACACAATGTGCAATGTAAAACCATAGCAAAGTTATACTTCCTCTAGAAATCATTAAAAAAACTATTGGTAGCCTAAATTGATTATGTACCTATTTCTAACGAAAATAGGTCATGCAATCGCTTAGAATCGGTAATCTTTTTACTAATGGAACAATAAGCGAAATCTAAGTAGTTGAAAAAAATCTCAAATTTCACAGGAAAAGAATCTTACAGTGAAGTAAGCAAGGTAGCTCACAGCAAGTGTCAGCGAAATCTCTATAACAGTGTCGTTGAATATAAATCCCAACCACAAAACAGATGCCACTCCAAAAGCAAGGCCAATACCTACACTGGACAAAAGGAGCCTCGTAACCAACAATTCAGTCCACTCAATTATTCACCAAAGGGGGTAGTGTACATACGCTCCAACTGAAACTTGTGCCACATATTTGACTATATCTCCAGTACTGAAGTTCTCCCCTAGGACCATACGATAAAACAACTGATACACAACAATTGTTGTCCTGCCAATGGAAACAAGAACTAAAAGAATCATGAGCATGCATTAGAGTAACGTACTACTGACAAGTGACAACTAAGATACATACCCATCGTTGATCAATGATTCTCCTTCGATTATTGTCTTCAGTTTTTTGCTCGTACCAAGCTCTTTCAACAAAGCCATAACAGCTACAGTATCAGTAGCACTAAGAATCCCCGCTAGCAACAAGTATGTCTTCCAACTCCAATTGTATGGAAAAGCAAACTACAACATTTTTATTATAAATATAAATGCCAATTGCTTGTGCCTTGACTCAACAAGTTTATAGTTTGCAAACATACCTTCATTGCAGATACAAGACAAACGGTCGAAAGCAGAACACCTGGACCAGCAAGAATAAGCATTTGACCGATACATCTCTGCAAGGGGTAAAATAGTATTGTAAGTGGATTTTGGCCTTTTCTTTCTGCACTTCCCACAACTTAATGCACTACAGAGATAATGATAGAGCCTTGACTTGTAAAAAGAACTGTTAAAGATGAACCTTGATTTGGTGTACTTCCATCAAGAAAGAGCTCTCGAAGAGAAGTGCAGGAAGAAAAACAGCAAAGATAAGGTCTGGACTAATACTTGCCCCTGTTTGTTAAAAATAAAACCGTTGAACATCGTTACAAAAATATTGAGGAGGAAAAATGTCCATATTACTCTATTTTCATGTGATGCATATCCTTGGTCACCAGCCAGAGAGACTTGACTGTCATATGAAAAATACAAGAGAAATGCAGACTAGTGTCTTTATGCAAAGATGGAAGATTAAAAGAATAAACTACATATATAATCCCATGAACTATAAGAACTTACAAAGGCGAATACCCTCCCCAAGTTTTCCAAGTCCATGGTTCGATCCGAATTCTGCACATAAAATTAGTAATTAAATACACATGAAGGCGAGGTAGGTAAGTCATAAGTGCACCACGAACCCTTAAGAATATCACAAAGGGTTTATTTTTCATTTAGCACCTGAATCATGTAAATCTGTAGAAGCTCAACTTTGGCATACATTACAAAAATCATTATGGTACTGCATGTGCCTATCACACATTTCATCAAACATGGTATATGCATCACAAAAGGGAAGCTGGAAGTGGACAAGGTGAATTACTGGTTGAAATCGTTTAGGATGATTTCAGGCAAAGAACAACATAGAGAAGAGATTGAAGCAAGTTAAGCGAGTTGTATTAGAGGGAAACTAACTGCAATCTGTTTGTGGGGTTTCGTGGTACCATTTTGTTTGCGACGGTGGTGGTAATAGTTTTGGTTTTACATGCTGGATAAAGGAGGAAATTCTGACTCGGTCTGACTCAAATCTTAAAGATACTGGACAGATTTTTATAAGCTTGGTTGTGTTTGGTGTTGTAAAAGTAAACAGGGGTTAGCCGAGTTGGCTGTGAGTCCGACTCAAGTAGGGAGTCAGCGGATCGAGTCTCCATAATTGATATGGGCTGATATCAGTCCATATAGGACAAAAAAATCCATACGATCCTGACCACTGGATCGATGGACTGGTATCAACTAAGTAGAGCCGGTATCGCCCATATCAATCACGAGTTTCTTCCTCGGCTACCTTTCATCAAAAAGGTGACTCAAGAGTTGTCTTATTTTCTCCTCGCTTAATAACCTTTTTGCAATCAGTGAGAGTACTTTTTTCAAACCGTTCATTTAGTATTCTGAGAGAATAAACTACCAACACAAATACAAAATCATTTATCGGACAGTTTTGTATTGTTGCCAATAGAGTAAACTATTACTATGACCGTAGAAATTATGAGTTTTACTCTCTTGAGTTTTATCCCTTGTTATCTATTGATATTTACAAATTATTCGAATGACCCTGGAATGGTATAGGAAGTATATTTATCAAAATAAACGATGTGTATAAATCAGTGTGCATATTGTCTCAATGCCACAAATATGTAGAAAATTAAAAATATTTAGATTTTTTTTTTTTTTTGAGAAATGGGAATTTGATAGTTATATTTACACTCGTTGTGTATGTCTTTCTAAAGTTTTCCAATTATATAAAATTTGTCAAATTCTTACGTATGATTTGTGAGCAGGGACGAAGCCAGGATTTGAGAAATAAGTGGGCAAGTTATCAATCAACACACATATTATGGGGTGCAAAAGGGTTAAAATGACTAAAATAAATTAGTTCCAATTAGGCTTGGGAGCTCACATTGGAGGGGGTGTAATTGCACACCCTTCTCTCCATGTGGCTTTACCCCAGTTTGTGAGACATGTTATGTTTAACTTGGCTTCATATTGTACCCTTAAGACAACAAAGTAGTAAAATTTAGAAATGACATGTCTATCAAAATATTCGACCCATATCTATAAATTTTATTCGGTCGAAAATATTTTTAATACGATCGAAAGAATTTTAAAACACTTATAAACATTACTATAAAACTATACATATTTTTTATGCCCAAAGGTGGTTTTAGAGGTATTGTCTTATTCAATGAAATGTCACAATTTTTAGAAAACAAAATTTTAAAATAAATAGCTCATACTATTGAGAGACGGAGGAGTATGTAAATGTGATGCCCAAACTATATACAGTTTCAACAATAAATAAAAATCGGAGAGGAAGATTGATTACCTAGTGATCCAAGACCAACTCCAATGAAAAGCAAGGCAACTGTATAAGGTACTTTGGTTCCACGACATAAATGTCTTGAACCTATTCCCAACACCATGCAAAGTCCAAAGAATAGAATCGCACTTGTAGGATCAAGAGCTGCTTCCTCCCCACCTTTTGTTACATCAGATGGAACCGCCACATCTGAGACAATAACAGACATCTTCACAATCCCAAGATAAAGACTGTTAACTCTTGATTAGTTCTATTTAAACTCTTTCAGGAGCATGAAAAGAAACTGAAGGATCAACCAAGTAGTGAAGTTGGAGAGGAATGAAAGAAATATATATATACAGTTAGCCAGAGAGGAGGGAGTTGTTGAATCCTAATATATAACCAAGGATCACAACAAACCCTACGTACGTGTTTAATGAAGTGAGAATGATCAGTTGTCGATGTGATAAGTACTTCGCTTGATATAGTAAAACAAATGACTGTGGCGTGCCTAGTGGTGATGATGGTGCATTAAAATGACAAAGCTAATAGAAAACATAGCACTTTTTTTCTTCTATATATGCCAAATGAAGTTATATATTCTAAAAGAAAAGAAGATACTGCAAAAAGAGAATCAACACTTCCATAAGCGACTTTAGGTGTTAGGTTTTAGTTTTATCTTTATGTCAAGTTGCCATTCAGATGTTTTCCTATTGCTAATGGCATATGATCTGCCATTTAGTTGTTTTATTATATGAATTTGGAGTAATCGTTAATCAATATTGTGATATCATCAAAGATACTTTATATGGCGTGGTTCCACTCATATAAGATCAATGGATGCCAGTTATAAAATATAACTACAGTTTCGTGGGCTGATTGTACTCCTTTTCAACAGAGAATGAGAATGAGTATTTGTTAGACTCAGCAATTAAAATGGTTGGATACGCATTCCCAAACAATTTTTCGAAAAGCATCACTGTATGTTTCGATAAAAAAAAAACAGTTGCGATGTAAATAATTAAATAGATTAGGTAAAAGGATGTTAAGCGATTCTATATATGCTAATCCCACGATATCCATTTAGTGGACATCTTCCAGTTTTGTGCACATTTGCGAAATATAGTTATCTTTTTCTTTTTCTGTAAGCAATTTATGGCTATCTCGTGTAAGCGTAATAAATATTTGAATGAGTGTGATTCGCACGGCCTTGTTTTAGGTGTTTTGGCTTTCACTACGTTAGGAGAGCTCAGTGAAGATTTTGTTTGTTTTTTCAAGCGTCTTAAAAATTGTTTAGTTAGTAACGATGTTGGTAGGGGTTTTGGTAGTTTTATTTTCCATAGATTGGGTGTTGTTATTCAAAAATGAGTTGGTGCCCAGCTTGTTGCTCGGCTGCCAACTAAAAACTCCTTTGTGTAAATTGGTCAAGATTTGTTAAAATAATTAGGATTTATGAAATATAGTGTGTGGACGCTCCATTTCTTGAGCCGTTTCCGCGTCCGACTCGCGGCGGACACGAGACGCAAGTGGGACGCTGACACGACGCGTGTCCGACGCACCAATTTGCGCGTCCTGCGCGCGTCTGGTTTGGACGCACCGATGACGCGTGTCCGACGCAGTTTTTTTCCATTTTATATATAAATTTTTTCCTTTAATTTTACTTTTGTTAACCAAATGAAGAAAGACAAACATTTAGATCAATAATTTAGGTCTTTATTAGGATTTTGTAATTGGAAATGACATCAGTATACCCTTAGTTGGACATGTGTTGATCTAAGAATGCATTTTGATTGTGCTATGAGTTTAATAGTGATTGATTATTTGACATTCGGTGTGTATAAACAAACGATATCTTCTTTTCTTTTGAAATTTATACATATGTAAAATCATTTCCTAATTTTTAGGGTCGAAATACTTGACTTTGTTGTATAAATACATGATTATATATATATAAATAATATATAAATAAAATATGTATATATGTGTCCGCGTCCTAGTTTTTTGAAAATTTTGTAGTGTCCGCGTCCGCGTCGTGTCGTGTCCGCGTCTACGCGTCCGCGTCTGTGCAACCTAGTGTGTGGTAGTATTATTTTTCCTAAGATGATAATAATTCAATAATCAGTGGCTATTTGTAATGCAAAGTAAATTAGGTCCATCATCAATCAGACCAATATCTTTATATAAAATGATAATAATAAGCTACAAAATAATGTTAGCCGATTGTAGTGCTACCAAAATCAGGTCGATCAGCATTCATATTACCTACATTATATATTTACAGAATAATCTCTTGTCGCCTATTAATTTTGATTGCCAGTTTTTGAACTAATCACTGATAAGTGGATCAGAAAAAACAATATATATACATACAAAGATTGCTGCGATGTGATTATGATAATCACTTGCCGCCTACAAAAAGTATGAATGGAGATTATAAAAACATGAGTAAGTGAAATGCTGTCGTTACTCCCATTTTCTAGACAAAAAGCTAGCCTTGATCTTTCTACAATTCCTTCCAGAAAGAAAGAAAAAAAATATCATTTTCAAATTTGATAATTGTTCTTGGTGAACAATGACGTGATACTATGACAATACTGCAAGTAAGATTTTGGGAGAGTTAGCGGGATTTTCTAATTATGTTGTGATGGCACATTTGTGACACAAAATTTGAGCGTAGTACATAAGTTGGCACATACGCGAAGTTTGTGTATTGTTTTGTGCCAAGTTAATTGGCATATTTTGCACGGTACAAAAATCGAATTGTGCAGCATCAGGATCCGGTTAGAGCGTTAGGCTGCACCAACACAAATGTCTGCAGACATAATTCACAACACTAGCTGGATTAGGACCCTAGATTAAACATTGTCCGCGGTGAGTTAGATTCCATGGCTGCTGTTTGTATGTATGGTAAAATATTCTTCTACCACAAATACGAATTTAATGGTGATTTGTTGATGATCGATCCGCTGCTTTTTTCTCCAAGTGAATAGTGTTTGGGGGTACCTGCAAAAAACCCATTGATGATTAAGTTAGCTTAGGTTTTTCACAGATTATTTTAGTGCGGAAGATTGCATACCTTTTAGGGTGGTGAACCCCTCTATTTATATGTTGCGAATTTGGGTGTTACTCTAGTGAAACGTCTTCACATGCCGTGCATGCCTCCTGGCACAAATTGCATTCATTTTCCCTGCATGCCTCCTCAATCATAAATTGTAGTATTGATTTTCTCTGCATGCCTCCTGGCATATTCCAGAACATATTCTGGAACCTTCCAGAACATTCCTCTGGGTTATGGAACTAGCTAAGCAAAAATGGGTGTAAGAGATCATGCCCAAGAAATAGTGTAAAATGCCAAGCCCAAGAAGAGAAGTTTGCTTAAGCCCACAGTGGGGCGTAAAAATCCGCAAGGTTTAATGCTGACGTGGCAGCCACCAGTTGGTCATTTATGCTGACGTGGCAGTGCTGATGTGGAGCCTTCTTGCTACTTGGCTTGGAGTTTCTTGTACGTGGGCTTGTACATAGAGTGCTTGCAAAGCCCAAATTGGCCATACTTAGCTAATATGAGGATTATATTGGGCCTAAATGAGCCCATCTTTGGTGTGAAATATTAGGGTATAAACATCGCCCCCTCTTAATCCATAACCTGTTATGGGTAAGAAGTTCGGGTTCCCTAATTCTACTGGCGACCGAATTTGCATCATTCTGGAGTGTTGCATAACTCGCCCCCAAGCGCGTTGTTCGGAGTGTTATGCAACTCGCCCCCAGGTATTGTTTTGTTTGTAAGCTGAGGTGTTAAATATCTCGCCCCCAAGTGATTTGAGGTGATATAGAACTTGCACCCAATATATCGTTTGTGTCATGTTGTTGAATGCTCGCACAAGGGTGCACTTCCTCGCTGCATTTTGCTCGCGCATGGAATGAAAATGAGTTTTTCTGCTATCTTGAATTCGCGCAGGTGGCCAATCCCACTATTCAAGATGCGCGCAGAGTTGAAATGTGTACATTTTCCCATGTCTGGATAGGAACAATGTTCGCCACATTTGTTGGCGTCCCACATGGTGGGGACACACTTGGAATGGAGTAAAAATGCTCTAACTGTGCATTCCCCCTAACTGCGGGGTGCTGCTGACAGTAGATTCAAACTGTATTGCCTTGTCATTTAGGACTGATTGCGGATTCGAACCATCCGCAGCAGCTTATAGTTAAACACGAACAATCTTGATAGAATGTGGAAGTTAAAACAATATTCAATTAAATATCTGAATATAAATAACAAGATAAGTACCATCGCCTCAACAACAATGCCTCGTTAAAACCTTTGCGTGGAAAACCCTGGGATAAAACCATCGTAAAGGAAAAGAGGCAAAGACAAGAGATTTAAACGCAAATACACCTATGTGAATTTAGCTAATGATAAAACTCATTCAAATGGAACGAATTCCATGGCTTCCATGGTTTTGAATCTTGAGTGCCATCGAGGTTCCTTAGGTAGTAGGAGCCACGAGATACAGGCCTGTCCACTATGTACGGACCTTTCCAGTTTGCTCCGAGCTTTCCACAGTTCGGTTCCATTGTGGCTGCCCGGGCTTTCTTCAAGACATATTCCTCTGGTTTAAATGACCGTTCTCTGACTTTAGGATGATAGCTCAGCTTGACTGCCTGCTGGTATCGAACTAACTGATGCAAGGCTGTTTCTCTTTGTTCTTCCATCAGCTCTTTATCCAAAGCCAGTATGCTGCCATTTTTCCCAGATTTGATAGCACGAGTTTTGGTAGTCTTGAGATGTACTTCGGTGGGTATGACTGCCTTTGTCCCATAAGCCAGTGTGAATGGGGAAAATCCGGTGGATCTTTTTTGGGTTGTTCTATAGGACCATAAGACTCCTGGGAAGTCTTCTGTCAATTTTCCATTCGCCTTCTCCAGCCTTTTCTTGAGATTGTCCATAATAACGCGATTGGTCTCTTCTACCTGCCCGTTGCTCTGAGCATAATAAGAAGCTGAGAAATTATGGAGAATATTCAGGTTCTTGCAGAATTCTTTAATCACCCCATAATCGAACTGTTCCCATTGTCCGATACTAACTCGCTTGGAATTCCAAATCTGCAGACGATATTCTCCTATATGGCATGTCTGGTAACATGTACCGATGTCACTGCTTCGACCCATTTGGTGAAATAATCAGTAGCGCTAGTACGAATTTAACGCCTCTGGGAGCTTTGGGAAGTGGTCGGACGATGTCTAGTCCCCACTTATCGAATGGCCAGGGGCTAAAAATTGGATGCAATTCGTTGGCGGGCCTTTTAGGAATTGGTGCGTGCTCTTGGCATGGCACGCATTTCTGCGCATATTCTTTAGCATCTTTCTCCATGTATGGCCAGAAGAATCCTTGGGCATGTATCCTGTGCGCGAGACTGCGCCCTCCAGAATGGTTGCCACATATTCCTTCATGAGCCTCCGCCAATATTTGTTGCCCTTCTTCGACTGATATGCACCGCAAAAATGGCTTCAAATTTGAAAAAATTTCTTGGTGAACAATGACGTGATACTATGACAATACTACTGGTAAGATTTTGGGAGAGTTAGCGGGATTTTCTAATTATGTTGTGATGGCACATTTGTGACACAAAATTTGAGCGTAGTACATAAGTTAGCACATACGCGAAGTTTGTGTATTGTTTTGTGCCAAGTTAATTGGCATATTTTGCACAGTACAAAAATCGAATTGTGCAGCATTAGGATCTGGTTAGAGCGTTAGGCTGCACCAACACAAATTCCTGCAGACATAATTCACAACACTAGCTGGATTAGGACCCTAGATTAAACATTGTCCGCGGTGAGCTAGATTCCATGGCTGTTATTTGTATGGTAAAATATTCTTCTACCACAAACACGAATTTATTGGTGATTTGTCGATGATCGATCCGCTTCTTTTTTCTCCAAGTGAATAGTGTTTGGGGGTACCTGCAAAAAACCTTTCGATGCTTAAGTTAGCTTAGTTTTTTCACAGATTATTTTAGTGGGGCAGATTGCATACCTTTTAGGGTGGTGAACCCCTCTATTTATATGTTGCGAATTTGGGTGTTACTCTAGTGAAACGTCTTCACATACCCTGCATTCCTCCTGGAACAAATTGCATTCATTTTCCCTGCATCCCTCCTCAATCATAAATTGTATTGATTTTCTTTGCATGCTTCCTGGCATATTCCAGAACATATTCTGGAACCTTCCAGAATATTCCTCTAGGTTATGGAACTAGCTAAGCAAAAATGGGCGTAAGAGATCATGCCCAAAAAATAGTGTAAAATGCCAAGCTCAAGAAGAGAAGTTTGCTTAAGCCCACAGTGGGGCGTAAAAATCGGCAAAGTTTAATGGCTTGGGCTGAAATATCGGTGAGCCAACAGCTTGACTCGTCTAGGCTCAGTGAACCAACTCACTCCAACTAGGTGGGTGTAAAAATCCTCCAGTGTAAACGATCGGGGCGTAAACATCCAAGGACTATGGAAGTAAAACACGCCGCGAAGTACAGGAACACATAGCTGTGGCCGGACGGCGATGGTCGCCGGGTTGAGCTGCCGGCTTTGGCCGCCGGGGTTCTGCTGAAACTGTTGTCGTCGCCAGAGAAGATGATAGTGAGGCAATGCTGACGACACGATGACGCTCCAAGTGATGTCATGCTTATGTGTGTAACGGCGTTATAACTCCGTTAGGGGTTAACGGAATATGCTCGAAGTTAACGGGATATCCTGACGGCGTTATAACCTTCACGGAATATTCCGATTAGATGATGCTTACCAGTTCACTGACGTGGAGAACCAATGACCCATTCAGCGCTGATGTGTCACGATGACGTGGCACTTTTCAGCTGATGTGGCACGCTAACGTTGCACTTTGGGGCTGACATGGCATCCACTGGTTGGTCGTTTCTGCTGACATGGCATGGTCCGATATGGAGACTTCTTGCTACTTGGCTTGGAGTTTCTTATACGTGGGCTTGTACATAGAGTGCTTGCAAAGCCCAAATTGGTCATACTTGGCTAATATGAGGATTATATTAGGCCTAATTGAGCCCATCTTTGGTGTGAAATATTAGGGTACAAACATCGCCCCCTCTTAATCCATAATCTGTTATGGGTTATGAAGTCTGGGTTCCCCAATTCTACTGGCGACTGAATTTGCATCATTCTGCAGTGTTGCATAACTCGCCCCCAAGCGCGTTGTTCGGAGTGTTATGCAACTCGCCCCCAGCTATTGTTTTGTTTGTGAGCTGAGGTGTTAAATATCTCTCCCCCAAGTTATTTGAGGTGATATAAAACTTGCACCCAGTTGTTTGTAGGTGAAAATGGTTTCTGCTGATTTCGGTAATTTTGGGTGTACGGGTGAGAAACAATTTAAACCCTAAATAATGTACAACAAGGGAGTACTTTAGATTAGAGAGATCAATTTGTAAAAGTCCATCCTAAACCAAGAAATGGCCGTTCCAGACTTGCTTCGGTCACAAAGTGAAGGAGAATGGGTTGGTTTTGGCGACGGAAGCAAGGAAACTGATGAGACCAGAATAGTTGATTCTGGAAGAGTAGTTGTGTTACTACGACTTGTATCAGAAAAGTGGGAATGCTAACAAATGGTAAGTTACCAAGTATTTTCCGAGTGTTGTGTATCCCCAATGAACTTGTTGTTCGGTGGAAATAGGTAAGACCTATTTAAACAAATCGAAGTAAAACGTACTCTAGTCTAATTAAGGAATGGAATAATAAGTAAATGGGAGGAGGTGGTAACCGTTAATCGCATGGAATTGATGTTCCATAAAACCGTTAACGTATAATATTGATGTTCCATAAAACCGTTAACGCATGAAATTGATGTCCCAAGAGCATTTCACCATTAACTCCCTATATTTACTAACCGCCTCACCCTTATGACACTTCCTTATGAAGGGCGTAGTGTACGCCACACGCCGTAAACCGTCAAACCAATACCCAAAGAGGATCCCCGAATTTGTGATATGTGTTGATGTCTCGAATGTTTTTTGTGGAAAACATGCAGCATATGGTGGTTGCCTGGCAAGTCGAGCTTGGGAGACTTGGTAGCTTGGTGACCTTCGACGGTCGAGATTTCGTATCTTAAGAGGAAAGGTACCTGTTGATCTTTGCACGCTTTCGTTCGTTGGTGGCCGCATACGGGAGGCCAGCATGGTGGCGCGACTAGGTTGGCATGCCATTGGCGTGGCATGGAAGCGCGGCTAGGTTGGCATGGCGTGACCAAGATTAGGTTTTTGTGCCAAAGGTTACCATGCGTCGTCTGGTAACCTTGGAGGGATAGGATTTTCTCCTGGGATTGATGGGGGACCGTCGATTATCGCACGCCTTCGTTTTGGTAGTCGCATAGGTAAGGCCAGCATGAAGGTGTGGCTATGCGCGTTTGGCATATGGGGCCAAGAGTCTGGTAAGCCGTCGGCACATGGGGCGGCCAGCATGGCTAGGTTCGGTTTGGCTTGGCATGTGGGGCCAAGGGTTTGGTAAGCCGTTGGCACATGGTGCGGCCAGCATGGCTAGGTTCGGTTTGGCTTTCCATGTGGGGCCAAGGGTTTGGTAAGCCGTTGGCACATGGGGCGGCTAGCATGGCTAGGTGCGGTTTGGCTTGGCATGTGGGGCCAAGGGTTTGGCAAGCCGTTGGCACAACGTGCGGCTAGCATGGCTAAGGCCAAGGTAAGGTGTGGCTTGGCTTGGCATGTGGGGCCAAGGGTTTGCCATGGGCGCATAGCATGGATAGCTTGGCTAGGTGCGGTTTGGCTTGGCATGTTGGGACAAGGGTTTTCCATGGGCGCATGGCGTGGCCAAGCATGGCTAGGTGCGGTTTAGCTTGGCATGTGGGGCCAAGGGTTTGGTAAGCCGTTGGCACATGGTGCGTCCAAAGATGGCTAGGTGCGGTTTGGCTTGGCATGTGGGGCCAAGGGTTTGGTAAGCCGTTGGCACATGGGCCGGCTAGCATGGCTTGGTGCGGTTTGGCTTGGCATGTGGGGCCAAAGGTTTGGCAAGCCGTTGGCACATGGTGCGGCTAGTATGGCTAAGGCCAAGGCAAGGTGTGGCTTGGCTTGGAATGTGGGGCCAAGGGTTTGCCATGGGCGCATGGCGTGGCTAGCTTGGCTAGGTGCGGTTTGGCTTGTCATGTGGGGCCAAGGGTTTGCCATGGGAGCATGGCGTGGCTAGCTTGTTTAGGTACGGTTTGGCTTGGCATGTGTAGCCAAGGTTTGGCATGACCAAGCTAAGGCTTTGGGCCAATGGTTGTTTGGTAACCTCAGGAGGCTAGGATTTGCTCCTGGGATTGAAGGGCGGCCGTTGATTGTCGCACGCCTTTGTTTTGGTAGCCGCGTAGGGAAGGCCAGCATGGTGGCACGGCTAGGTTGGCATGGGGCCATGGCAAGGTGCATTTGGCATGGCGCGGTAGGTGTGGCTGGCATGATTTGCCATTGGCACTGGGGTGCGGCTAGCATGCCTTGGCACGGCAGGTGTGGCTGGCATGATTTGTCATTGGCATTGGGGTGCGGCTAGCATGGTTGGCATGCCTTGGCGCGGCAGGTGTGGCTGGCGTGGTTTGTCATTGGCACTGGGGTACGGCTAGCATTGCATGCTTTGGCGCGGTAGGTGTGGCTGGCATGGTTAGACATTGGCACACGCGGTGTGAGAATTAGGGTTTTGGTCTGTCGAAACCCTAATCAGCATTAAAAAAGGTACCGGTAATTTTATCGCAGACAAATTAAAGGGTTCAATAAATGTGCTTGGTTTGGACATTATTACTCAAGTTCTGTGACATCACTGTCTGACTAGGGTTTTACGATTTTACCCCTAATCTAAAAAACCACCATCAAAATTAAGTCCCCTGCTTATCTCGGAACAGGTGCCTTGTTGCGAGGCAAACATATGATGGTGACAGACAATGACGGGATCAAGATGTAAATCATTGCAAAGATGGTCGGAAAATCCGACCGACCTTTTTGACAGGTAAAGAGAGTTTTTGCTTCCCGTGTTGGCGGCCCTGCATAAGTTATACTGGGGATGCAGACAATGGAGTGGTGAGACGAAAGTTGCTAGCTTGGTTTGGCCGTACATCACCGAGGCAAAGCGGCCACGGTCTTGGAAGGCAAAGCATAGTGGACGACTTGGCACGTGGGGACAAGAGGTGGCGTGGTCTTAGGAAAATTTGTTGGTATTGGTAGGTTCACGGCTCGGAAAGCTTGGAGAGGCAAAGTGCGCGTGGATGACTTGGCATGATAGGGCCATGATAATGGAGCGAGTGGCCTGGCATGGTGCGTCTATGGCAAGGCTAGGTGTACACGGATGGCTAAGCGTGGTAGGGTCGTGGCAAATGGAGCGGATGACTTAGCGTGTGGGTCCAAGGCATGGCGTGAGCGGTCTTGGGGGTGGAAATTGGTCTTTGCGGGACCGGTTTCCTATTTTCCTTTCTTAGCTCAAAATAGGAAATCCTTTCCTTGTTCAAACTCCCATGTACCATGTATATATAAAAGGAGGGTCAGATTCTCTTTCGTTTCACGCCTATATTTTTTATCCCAGCCGTGTGGTAGCAGTAAAGCAAAGCGGACAAGCAAATCCCAGGTATGCCTTCCAATACTTCTTCTTTTAACTTGCTTTCTCTTTTTCTTTTTGTTGGTGTAAACCTTAGTTGTAGGCGTACCTTTTTCATGAACTTGTAGAACATGTTATTGGCGTGAACACTAGCCGTAGGTATGCTTTGCTTGAAATTGTAATAAAATCTAGGCGCGAATGCTGTAGTGATATTGGCCGCTCGATTATTGCGCGAAGTAGATATGCACGAGGATTGTCATTCCCTTCCCATGAAAGAACTAGCTTTCAGGGTTTCCTCCTCTTTCTGGTGTGGCCGTGTGTATGATTTCCTTAGGGGGGCGCCTATTTGGTCAAGGCGAGCTTCTCGGCTGCATGAAGTGGTGATGCGAGTCTGTGGCCCTATTTCTTCGCATATGCACAAAATGACTTTGAGACCAATTGTTTTTGCGTCCAGGATGGCTCTCTTGTGTACGATAAAATATTTCCATGCGCTTTATGTAATAATCTCGCTCGTATTGTTCCATTGTAGTTATCTCAAGCAGGGTGAAAACAACGTAAGAGAATTTTCATTAGGATGTCAAAAATTTTTGTCGTACCGAAGGATGTGGGTAATTCCAAGCCAAGCATAGATGATGAGTTCTTCAAAACATCCGCTAAAATTAGAAAAAATCATCCAAAGTATGTGTCGATCCTCCTGACTGGTTCGGAAAGTGAAGGAGAGGCCCGGTCGGTTCGTCCTGGTAGTGTAATAAGGTTTTTTATTCAGAGGAAAGAGTATCATGCTTCTTCCATTGACTTTAAGACCAGTGTAAGACCGTTGTATCCTTTTGAGAAAAGGATGTGATTCATGTTGAGCCAGGAATATGTAAGGGCCAGCTTGACCAAGGCACAGATTTTTGATGTTGTCGCGGCTTCCACAGTTCTTCAAATTAGGAAAGATATTCCAGGCTTGGTTATTTATTTCCAGATGGTGTCCGGACACTCATACGGCTATATGTAGGTGGGGTGAAATGACTATCTCCTTAGAGAGCGTGGATGTATTGCTGAACCTTCCCGTAATTGGAAACCTTGATGTTAGGTTGTCTGTGGATGAGGAAGAAATGCATGTCGCCCTGGTTGCGAAATAAAAAAGATTCGTTCGGAAAGGAAACGAGACGAAGTGCTTTTATGATTGGTGGGTGTCTCAGTGGTTTCCTTATGAGTTAGAGTCGAATCAGAAGAATAGTACGCTTTATACCGCGGCGTTCTTGGCTCTTTGGTTATCCAGAGATATTTTTGATGATGGCTCCGGTAAGAAGGAGATAAGGCAGGAACTTATCAATTTTGCTATAAAACTGGCAAAAGGCGTCGTTCTCCCTATTGGCGGTTTGTTTCTTGGTTCTCTCAGACGCACACTTGGATGCCGGGTCTCGGATATGTGTGCTTCAAACGGCTATTTGAAAGTGGATTCGTACATTCATGACGCCTTTCTTCAGGTGTGGCTGTGGGAGCACTTCGAGAAGTACGCCCCAAAATCGTTGGCTGTACTTCGCGATTCTTGGGGTGGCTCCAGAATACTGCGCTGGTCGAATAAGCGTTCAAAAATTGGCTCGAACCTGGTTGGATTTCTTGGTCGGTTAATTTTCGGCCATGGGCTCCGGTGCATGCGTCTATAACTCAGGTCAGTATTTTTTCTCCTGTTCCGAACATGTCTTTGTATTCTGATAAAGAGGATCTGAGTGTTGGAGAGATGATATTCATGCGAAGCTGCACGCCCGGTCATTTACCGTCTTTCTTTCGAGGATCTTGAAAAGCGATCTCTTACAACATTGATAGGGCGGCTCGGCATATGGGTTTTTACCAAGATGTCTCACTCGTTCGTCAGTTGGTTGTTCCAGAAATCCCTTTGTCCACTGTTCTCGATGCTAGTGCTCTCGCGTCGGGTCAAAGTATCCCTTTTCTGCTTGCAGAACGAAATCCATCAACAACCTCCAAACATAACATATTTTGGCAGGATGAGTTTCTTGCTATCCATGGATTCGTGAATGATGTGATAGAAAATCGTTGCGATAAGCCTTCCCCTGCGATTTTAGCGGAACATCCATTGCTGAGGGATCCAAAGCGAAAATCCGTTAGCCCGAATGCAGATAGTGCCCAAGTGAATGAACGAAGATCCAAAAGCCGTGCTAGTGGTTTCCAGTCGGATCCGATGGCTCTCCCGACTTTTAGCTCTTCCAATATGCGAGTACGTATAATTTTCTTCGTGATTCAGTCGAATTGCGTATATCTTTGTCTCATTTCTGAGTGTCTGTTCTTGTGCCTTGCCTAGGGTCTTAGCAGCGTGAATGCCTTCACTAAACTTGCACGTAGTCAGGAAACTGCACCGCTTGAGATGGAAGGCAGCGATGCTGAGCCTACACATGGAGGAGGGGAATCTAGGAAGGATGAAAGATCAGAGTCCAGAGATGGCGAGAGTAGCTCTTCCGATAGAAGTGTTGAATCTTCCTCTAGTCGGTCTGAAAGCGAATCAGTGAGTCTTCTCCATGCTCTTCTTCTTCCTTCCTTCTTCCTCTCTTTTTTTAAATGAGTGTCTAAGCCATGATATCACAGAGCGAAACCGGTTCTGAAGATGAACTTGAGATGGAAACTGGTGAAGACACGGCTTTGTCTCCAGCCGTGTCATCCAAGACCAGTGGATTTGAAACAGAGGCCGATCAAGATGGAAGTGTTGTTGTGACTCAGACAGCGGAGATTGCTCACATGAATGTTGGCGCAATTATTGTTAGGAATCCTTCGCCAGTTACTGATGCAGTCGCAGGCGCCACCTTTGCTCCTCCATACCTGGTTCCTTATCCGGATCACGTGTTGATTTGGGGATTTAGCGTGCCAGCTAAACATGAAGCGTTATATACCAAGATATGGGAAAGCTACGGTCATATTTCCACGACCAACAAAATTACTAGCCAATTTGCGCTGGTTAAGCGGGTGGAGGAAGCTTTGTCTTCGATTGACGATATGTGCAACGTGACTGGTCATACGGTTTCTGAGGATGTAATCTCAAGCTGGAGGTTCCATCGTGACATGTGCGTGGGCTTCGAATTCAATGCTCCTTGGTTCGTTAAAGGATTCTCTGAGGTTGAAAAGTCGCCGGTTGAAGCAGTCGAAGGTCCTTACGCAGACATAGTGAAGAAGCAGGAAGTGGAATTCAAGAAGTTGTACAGACAGCTAATGTTGAAGAGGGCGTCTCTCCAGAGTACAAAGGAGGCCTTTGCTAAGAGGAGCAAGCCGCTACTGAAAAACTTTCCTTGAATACATTTCTGTCTTTTGAACCTCTTATCTTAGGGTTTTTTTTTTTTGAAAGGCAAATGAGACGCCTAGTTTATGGTTTTTTTATTTTCTGGTTTTCTTGGGTTGATAGATAAATGTTACCTTGACGGTTTTGGATTATTATTTTTGGAACGAAATGTTTAGGAATTGATTGTTTTGATTATGATTGCAAGCGATGCAAACATTCTAGAAAAACCTTAGAACCGTGTGTTGGTAGATGACATGGGGTAAAGCGTAACATGGCTAGTGATTTTATCATTCCCGTGAAAACTTGAAATAGTAAACCATGTATCTTGCCTAGGTAAGACTTAATCGGTTTTAGGTCTCCTGATGAAAAGTGAACCTTCCGGTGTAAGACCGAGTTTTATGGGAAACACCGTCGTGGAAAGTCCCGATCGTTGTTTGAAATGTTCGATAACCGAGCCATTGATCCTTGGGCGGATCGTCTGCTTCTATCCTCTGGGAAGTCCCCAGTCCACCCTTGTCGTGTCATGACTGATAATCGAGTCATCGGGTAACCGAGCCTGAGTGGATCGTCTTCCTCTACCATCTTGACGTCTGGGTCGAAGGACAAGATCGA
This sequence comes from Papaver armeniacum, assembly GCA_023531295.1. NCBI lineage: Eukaryota > Viridiplantae > Streptophyta > Magnoliopsida > Ranunculales > Papaveraceae > Papaver > Papaver armeniacum. The sequence goes on from JAJJWW010004399.1 coordinate 756,177, forward strand.
CGGTCGAAAATTTACATTGTAACCGAAAGATCAACCTTCCACTGTGGTTGCCAATTGTTTTTTGGTGAAAATGGTTTCTGATGATTTCGGTAATTTTAGGTGTACGAGTGAGAAACAATTTAAACCCTAAACAATATACTGCAAGGGAGTACTTTAGATTCGAAAGATCAATGTATACAAGTCTGGCCTAAACTAAGAAATGGCCATTCCGGACTTGCTTCCGTCAGAAAGTGAAGGAGAATGTGTTGGTTTTTGGGAGGGAAGCAAGGAAAGTGATGAGACCGGAATAGTTGATTCTGGAAGATTAGTTGTGTTACTACGACTTTTATCAGAAAAGTGGGAAGGCTAACAAATGGTAAGTTAGCCAGTATTTTCCGAGTGTTGTGTATCCCCAATGAACTTGTTGTTTGGTGGAAATAGGTAAGAAATATTTATACAAGTCAAAGTGAAACGTACTCTGGTATCATTAAGGAATGGAATAATAAGTAAATGGGAGGAGGTGGTAACCATTAATCGCATGGAATTGATGTTCCATAAAACCGTTAACGTATGGAATTGATGTTCCATAAAACTGTTAACGCATGGAATTGATGTCCCAAGAGCGTTTCACCATTAACTCCCTGTATTTACTAACCGCCTCACCCTTATGACTCTTCCTTATGAAGGGCGTAGTGTACGCCGTACGCTGTAAACCGCCAAGCCAATACCCAAAGAGGATCCACCAGTTTATGATATGTGTTGATGTCTCGAATATTTTTGTGGAAAACATGTAGAATATGGTGGTTGCCTGGCAAGTCGAGCTTGGGAGACTTGGTAGCTTGGTGACCTTCGACGGTCGAGATTTTGTATCTTAAGAGGAAAGGTAGTCGTTGATCTTTGCACGCTTTCGTTCGTTGGTGGCCGCATAGGGGAGGCCAGCATGGTGGCGTGGCTAGGTTGGCATGCCATTGGCGTGGAATGGAAGCGCGGCTAGGTTAGCATGCCATGATGTTGGCATGGCGTGACCAAGCTTAGGTTTTCGGGCCAAAGGTTACCATGCGTCCTCTGGTAACCTTAGAGGGCAAGGATTTGCTCTTGGGATTGAAGGGGGACCGTCGATTATCGCACGCCTTCGTTTTGGTAGCCGCGTTGGGAAGGCCAGCATGGTGGCGTGGCTATGCGCATTTGGCATGTAGGGCCAAGGGTTCGGTAAGACGTTGGCACATGGGGCGGCCAGCTTGGCTAGGTGCGGTTTGGCTTGGCATGTGGGGCCAAGGGTTTGGTAAGCCGTTGGCACATGCTGCGGCCAGCATGGCTAGGTGCGGTTTTGCTTGGAATGTGGGGCCAAGGGTTCGGTAAGCCGTTGGCACATGGTGCGGCCAACACGGCTAGGTGCGGTTTGGCGTGGCATGTGGGGCCAAGGGTTTGGTAAGCCGTTGCCACATGGGGCGGCTAGCATGGCTATGTGCGGTTTGGCTTGGCATGTGGGGCCAAGGGTTTGGCAAGCCGTTGGCACATGGTGCGGCTAGCATGGATAGGCCCAAGGCAAGGTGTGGCTTGGCTTTGCATGTGGGGACAAGGGTTTGCCATGGGCGCATAGCGTGGCCAGCTTGGCTAGGTGCGGTTTGGCTAGGCGTGTGGGGCCAAGGGTTTGCCATGGGCGCATGGCGTGGCCAAGCATGGTTAGGTTTGGCTTGGCATGTGGGGCCAAGGGTTTGGTAAGTCGTTGGCATATGGGGCGGCTAGCATGGCTAGTTGCGGTTTGGCTTGGCATGTGGGGCCAAGGGTTTGGTAAGTCATTGGCATATGGGGCGGCTAGCATGGCTAGGTGCGGTTTTGCTTGGCATGTGGGGCCAAGGGATTGGCAAGCCGTTGGCACATGGTGCGGCTAGCATGTCTAGGGCCAAGCCAAGGTGTGGCTTGGCTTGGCATGTGGGTCCATGGGTTTTCCATGGGCGCATAGCGTGGCTAGCTTGGCTTGGTGCGGTTTGGCTTGGCATGTGGGGCTAAGGGATTGCCATGGGCGCATGGCGTGGCTAGCTTGGCTAGGAAGTATTTTCCGAGTGTTCTGTATCCCCAATGAACTTGTTGTTCGGTGGAAATATGTAAGAACTATTTATACAAGTCGAAGTGAAACGTACTCTGGTATCATTAAGGAATGGAATAATAAGTAAATGGGAGGAGGTGGTAACCGTTAATCGCGTGGATTTGATGTTCCATAAAATCGTTAACGTATGAAATTGATGTTCCATTAAATTTTTAACGCATGGAATTGATGTCCCAAGAGCGTTTAACCATTATCTACCTATATTTACTAACCGCCTCACCCTTATGACTCTTCCTTATGAAGGGCATAGTGTACGCCGCACGCTGTAAACCGCCAAACCAATACCCAAAGAGGATCCCCTAGTTTGTGATATGTGTTGATGTCTCGAATGTTTTTGTGGAAAACATGTATAATATGGTGGTTGCCTAGAAAGTCGAGCTTGGGAGACTTGGTAGCTTGGTGACCTTCGACGGTCGAGATTTTGTATCTTAAGAGGAAAGGTAGTCGTTGACCTTTGCACGCTTTCGTTCGTTGGTGGCCGCATAGGGGAGGCCAGCATGGTGGCGCGGCTAGGTTGGCATGCCATTGGCGTGGAATGGAGGCGCGACTAGGTTGGCATGGCGTGACCAAGCTTAGGTTTTCGGGCCAAAGGTTACCATGCGTCCTCTGGTAACCTTAGAGGGCTAGGATTTGCTCCTGGGATTAAAGGGGGACTAACGAGTGTCGCACGCCTTCGTTTTGGTTGCCGCGTAGGGAAGGCCAGCATGGTGGCGTGGCTATGCTTGTTTGGCATGTAGGGCCAAGGGTTCGGTAAGCCGTTGGCACATGGGGCGGCCAGCATGGCTAGGTGTGGTTTGGCTTTGTATGTGGGGCCAAGGGATTGGTAAGCCGTTGGCACATGGTGCGGCCAGCATGGCTAGGTGCGGTTTTGCTTGGCATGTGGGGCCAAGGGTTCTGTAAGCCGTTGGCACATGGTGCGGCCAACATGGCTAGGTGCGGTTTGCCTTGGCATGTGGGGCCAAGGGTTTGGTAATCCGTTGCCACATGGGGCGGCTAGCATGGCTAGGTGCGGTTTGGCTTGGCATGAGGGGCCAAGGGTTTGCCATGGGCGCATAACATGGCTAGCTTGTCTAGGTGCGGTTTGGCTTGGCATGTGGGGACAAGGGTTTTCCATGGGCACATGGCGTGGCCAGCATGGCTAGGTGCGGTTTAGCTTGGCATGTGGGGCCAAGGGTTTGGTAAGCCGTTGGCACATGGTACGTCCAGCATGGCTAGGTGCGGTTTGGCTTGGCATGTGGGGCCAAGGGTTTGGTAAGTTGTTGGCACATGGTGCGGCCAACATGGCTAGGTGCGGTTTGGCTTGGCATGTGGGGCCAAGGGTTTGGTAAGTCGTTGGCACATGGGGCGGCTAGCATGGCTAGGTGCGGTTTGGCTTGGTTTGTGGGGCCAAGGGTTTGGCAAGCCGTTGGAACATGGTGCGGCTAGCATGGCTAGGGCCAAGGCAAGGTGTGGCTTGGCTTGGCATGTGGGGCCAAGGGTTTTCCATGGGCGCATAGCGTGGCCAGCTTGGCTAGGTGCGGTTTGGCTTGGCATGTGGGGCCAAGGGTTTGCCATGGGCGCATGGCGTGGCCATCATGGCTAGGTTTGGCTTGGCATGTGGGGCCAAGGGTTTGGTAATCCGTTGGCACATGGTGCGTCCAGCATGGCTAGTTGCGGTTTGGCTTGGCATGTGGGGCCAAGGGTTTGGTAAGTCGTTGGCACATGGGGCGGCTAGCATGGATAGGTGCGGTTTGGGTTGGCATGTGGGGTCAAGGATTTGGCAAGTCGTTGGCACATGGTGCGGCTAGCATGTCTTGGGCCAAGGAAAGGTGTGGCTTGGCTTGGCATGTGGGGCCATGGGTTTACCATGGGCGCATGACGTGGCTAGCTTGGCTAGGTGCGGTTTGGCTTGGCATGTGGGGCTAAGGGTTTGCCATGGGCGCATGGCGTGGCTTGCTTGGGTAGCAAGTATTTTCCGAGTGTTGTGTATCCCCAATGAACTTGTTGTTCGGTGGAAATAGGTAAGAACTATTTATACAAGTCGAAGTGAAACGTACTCTGGTCTCATTAAGGAACGGAATAATAAGTAAATGGGAGGAGGTGGTAACCGTTAATTGCGTGGAATTGATGTTCCATAAAACCGTTAACATATGGAATTGATGTTCCATTAAATTGTTAACGCATAAAATTGATGTCCCAAGAGTTTCACCATTAACTCCCTGTATTTACTAACCGCCTCACCCTTATGACTCTTCCTTATGAAGGGCGTAGTGTACGCCGCATGCTGTAAACCGTCAAACCAATACCCAAAGAGGATCCCCCCAGTTTGTGATATGTGTTGATGTCTCGAATGTTTTTGTGGAAAACATGTAGAATATGTTGGTTGCCTGGCAAGTCGAGCTTGGGAGACTTGGTAGCTTGGTGACCTTCGACGGTCGAAATTTTGTTTCTTAAGAGGAAAGGTAGTCGTTGATCTTTGCACGCTTTCGTTCGTTGGTGGCCGCATAAGTCAGGCCAGCATGGTGGCGCGGCTAGGTTGGCATGCCATTGGCGTGGAGTGGAGGCGCGACTAGGTTGGCATGGCGTGACCAAGCTTAGGTTTTCGGGCCAAAGGTTACCATGCGTCCTCTGGTAACCTTAGAGGGCTAGGATTTGCTCCTAGGATTGAAGGGGGACCGTCGATGGTCGCACGCCTTCGTTTTGGTAGCCGCGTAGGGAAGGCCAACATGGTGGCACGTCTATGCGCGTTTGGCATGTAAGGCCAAGGGTTTGGTATGCCGTTGGCACATGGGGCGGCCAGCATAGCTAGGTGCGGTTTGGCTTGGCATGTGGGGCCAAGGGTTTGGTAAGCCGTTGGCACATGGTGCGGCCAGCATGGATTGGTGCGGTTTGGCTTGGCATATGGGGCCAAGGGTTTTTTAAGCCGTTGGCACATGGTGCGGCAAACATAGCTAGGTGCGCTTTGGCTTGGCATGTGGGGCCAAGGGTTTGGTAAGTCGTTGGCACATGGGGCGGCTAGCATGGATAGGTGCGGTTTGGCTTGGCATGTGGGGCCAAGGATTTGGCAAGCCGTTGGCACATGGTGCGGCTAGCATGGCTAGGGCCAAGGCAAGGTGTGGCTTGGCTTGGCATGTGGGGCCAAGGGTTTGCCATGGGCGCACAGTGTGGCCAGATTGGCTAGGTGCGGTTTGGCTTGGCATGTGGGGTCAAGGGTTTGCCATGGGCACATGGCATGGCTAGCATGGCTAGGTTTGGCTTGGCATGTGGGGCCAAGGGTTTGGTAAGTCGTTGGCACATGGGGCGGCTAGCATGGCTAGGTGCGGTTTGGCTTGGCATGTGGGGCCAAGGGTTTGGCAAGCCGTTGGCACATGGTGCGGCTAGCATGGCTACTGCCAAGGCATGGCGTGGCTGGCTTGGCTAGGTGCGGTTTGGCTTGGCATGTGTGCCTAGGGTTTGCCATGGGAGCATGGCGTTGCTAGCTTGGCTAGGTGCGGTTTGGCTTGGCATGTGGGGCCAAGGGTTTTTCATAGGCGCATGGCGTGGCTAGCTTGGCTAGGTGAGGTTTGGCTTGGCATGTGGGGCCAAGGTTTGGCATGACCAAGCTAGGGATTTGGGCCAAAGGTCGTTTGGTAACCTCAGACGGCTAGGATTTTCTCCTTTGATTGAAGGGTGACCGTTGATTGTCACACGCCTTCGTTTTGGTAGACGCATATGGAAGGCCAGCAAGGTGGCGCGGCTAGTTTGGCATGGGGACATGGAAAGGTGCGTTTGGCATGGTGCGGTAGGTGTGGCTGACATGATTTGCATTGGCACTGGGGTGCGGCTAGCATGGTTGGCATGCCTTGGCGCGGCAGGTGTGGCTGGCATGATTTGCCATTGGCACTGGGCTAGCATGGTTGGCATGCATTGGTGCGGCAGGTGTGGCTGGCATGGTTTGCCATTAGCAATGGGGTGCGGCTAGCATGGCATGCTTTGGTGCAGTAGATGTGGCTGGCATGGTTAGCCATTGGCACACGCGGTGTGAGAATTAGGGTTTTGGTCCGTCGAAATCCTAATCAGCAATAAAAAAAAGGTACCATGGTAATTTTATCGCAGACAAATTAAAGGGTTCAATAAATGTGCTTGGTTTGGACATTATTACTTAAGTTCTGTGACGTCATTGTCTGACTAGGGTTTTACGATTTTACTCCTAATCTAAAAAAACACCATCAACACCAGTATATCGTTTGTGTCATGTTGCTGAATGCTCGCGCAAGGGTGCACTTCCTTGCTGCATTTTGCTCACACATGGAATGAAAATGAGTTTTTCTGCTATCTTGAATTCGCGCAGAAGGCCAATCCCACTATTAAAGATGCACGCATAGTCGAGATGTGTACATTTTCCCATGTCTGGATATGAACAATGTTCGCCACATTTGTTGGCGTCCTACATGATGAGGACATGCTTGGAATGGAGTAAAAATGCTCGAACTGTGCATTCACCCTAACTGCGGGGTGCTGGTGACAATAGATTTGAACTGTACTGCTTTGTCATTTAGGACTGACTGCGGATTCGAACCATCCGCAGCAGCTTATAATTAAACACAAACAATCTTGATAGAATGTGGAAGTTAAAATAATATTCAATTAAATATATGAATATAAATAACAAGATAAGTACCTACTGCCCAACAACAACTGCCTCGTTAAAACCTTTGTGTGGAAAACCCAGTGGGATAAAACCATCGTAAAGGAAGAAGAGTGCAGCACAGCAGGATTTGAACGCAAATACTCCTATGTGAATTTAGCTAATTATAAAACTTCTTCAAATGGAACGAATTCCATGGCTTCCATGGTTTTGAATCTTGAGTGCTGGTGTGACTCAATAATGTTGTAGTAAAGAGGTTCGTTGAGACTTGTGAAAGCAATGGATTTTTAGACTTATAAAAATTAATAATAAAGAAAATTTAACACAAAATTGATTCAAGATATGAGAAAATAACCAAGACACTGATTCCACTATTACACATGAATGAATAACAATAAATAACCCAAAACTCTAATTATCTTTTAAATTCCTTGTTTCTTAATTCACAAATAATCAAACAAATTCTCAAAAATTAATTGTATCCCTAAGCATAGATTATCTTAATACAAAGCATAACCTATCTAATTGAATCACAACTAATGAAAAGAATTTTGCGAACGATTTAAAACTCTGCAAAAGCAGTGATTGAGTGAATTATAATTTATAAATTAGAGAAAATAGAATAGTTACCACTTATTCATGCGTAAATAGCTTCCTCGTTGCCTTGGTTGTGGGAGAATTAGCCTCTCATCATGTTGGAAACATGCTCAAAAATCATTATTATTGCTCAAAGGGTGTTTACAAAGATGGAATGGAGAATAAGATGAAAATCGGGTGTTTGCAACGATTATAAGTGTTGCAAACACTTTTACAAAGAGGGTTGAAAACTGTTACTGATTTTAAGTCTGCCTTCGTATTACGACGCTCGGTTAAGTGTCGTTGTTTACTGTAGAAGAACGACTGCCTCTGGTGGTCTGTTCTTCACGTTCTTCAGAGATGCAGCAGCAGAAAATAGTAGTCTCTGCAACTTCGATTTTCGGCTCTTGTAGTGTTCTAAAACCTCCCCAAACTCTCCGTATTCATTCTAATGATCCTCTACAACTTATATAGCATCACATGCAAGAGAATCCTCCTCGTAACTCCGAGTATTCTCAAAAATCTTCTCATGCAGTCATGGAGATAATTCCCAAAATTAACACCTTCACGCGTCTTCCAAAGAATCTAACCCCTCCAAACACGCTTCCAACTCATCAAATATTGGGTCAACACGCTCAGGCCACAATAAATCTTCCCGGAATTGTAGTTGCAGGAAATCCCACAATACACCCCTCACTATAATTCACTTAACTAATCCATTGAAAGATGAATAACTAGAATGTTTATTGATTATTCTCTTGAAGTCACTACACAGGAAAATAGAATTACACTTTAAGAATTACAAACACTCTCCCAGTTTCTCTCTCCTAATGACTTATTTTTTCAACTCAAAAGAATCTCCCCTACAACAGACTTACTCATCCCTTTATATAGGGTAAATACATAGTGAATGACAGCTAAGCTGTCCTTTATTTTCGGGAATGTCTCGCGAAGTGTCGCAGGCGCACAAGTGTTCATACTCGCGACACTTCTTAACCCTCGCCAGATTTCATACTTTCCTGTCGTCACCCATTGCGTCATTCATTTTTAGTCCCCTGCGACTCTCTCGCAATATTGTTGTCCATTACCTTCGCGAAGTGTTGTTGTCGCGATACTCTGATACTACATCTTGCCTCTTTTTCCTTGGATATTGCTTGAAGAGCGATCTTTAAGGAAAAATCCATTATTGTAATTTGGTCTTTATTGATGAAGGAACGAGCGAAAGAATACTTTTCTTGAAAAGTACGTACTTGCCTCTATTCTTTGGCGAAGTTCCGAAGTTTTGTATGAAATATCATTTCTTGCCTCATGGGTTATGGAGAATAATGAATCTCGCAACTTCTTCTCGCGAGTTAGGGAAATAATTGAATCTCGTATGCTAAGAAAATATGTTGTGCGATATTTGAATACTACATCTTCTCGCCTCTCCTTATGTCTCCTCTGCAAAGAAGAGAATATCATGAGGACTTATGCCTCTTGAACTGTCGCAATCGTTCGTTTTCCACTAAAACTCTTCTTCAGCATAGCTCCGTGAACCTAGGAATGACCGTTTACACGTGTTTAAAACCATCCTTTTTACCGGTGTATTTAATATTATCCGGTCATAACATTTTCTTGCCTATTTATAGGAGAGTCTTTTGTGAAGAACACTTCTTTCCTTCTATTTCATCTCCTTCATCGTCCGCAACTGTTTTTCTGCTGTTCTTCTTCATCATCGTCTTCATCATTTTTCTGCTATTTCCTATCTGTTATTATTTCCATGGCATCCAGGTTTGTTAATCTTGCTAAACTCGATTGATTCTATGATTGATTGATTCTGTGATTGGTTTCTCTTGTTGAGATTATTTTATTCCTTTTAATCTCTTTCTGCCATTTTTGTTTTAGCAAGAACAAACCCAGCACCAAGTTCACCGTGAAGAACCCCCTTATCTCTTTGGGTTCGCAGTCGAAACCCACTTCTCAACAAGAATCCACCCTGCAACCAAAGTCCTCTTCGCAAGCAAAACATACCGTTTCTAAAAGAAAGTCTGCGAGTGATAAGGTATTTAAGAAACATTTACTTTTTAATAACAATATTGTTGCCTCTGTTTCTTACTTAATTTATCATTCGCAGGATGACAAAACTATTGACAAAACTCCCAAAAGATCTCGCCACTCTAAACCTGTTACTCCTGATGTTCCTTTTCCCTCATTTACACCTTCATCTCCTGTTGCGAAATCATCGCAGGATAACCTTATCACCAATGACAATATTCCTATGCCTCAACTCCTCATAGATCAAGTTCCTCATAATAGTCCTACTACAAATGAACTTATTCCTTCTCCTACCATCAATGCCTCTGTCATTCCTCCAGTCACTACCTTTCCTGAAATCTCCTCTTCTCATGATGTTCCCTTGGCAAAGAATGATTCGTCTCTTCCTTCTTTATCCGAGCAAATCCCTCTTCTTTACTTGTAAAATTTGGAAGGAATAGATGTGGCTTTCAAAGTTCTCTCGGACCTTGTGAATGATGCCAAGAAGACTTCTGTCGATCCCGTCAAATCGATGTCTGCGAGATTTTAAGTAAACACCTCGGTCCTGATAGATCTCGCAAGCATCCTTAGTTCAAGAAATTAATGTTTCAAGAGTGATCTTCAAGCTATTGATCGCGAGATGCAATAATCTCCATCTTGAAAATCAAAAATTTCACAACCTCTCACTAGATCGTGATAATCTTCGCAGGAAGAATGAAGAGTTAAAAGGTATACTCTTCCCCCTTAAAACTCTTGTTCGCTCTTTTTTTTTTTTTTTTTTTTTTTTTTTTTTTTTTTAAGACTTAAGCTCTTGTTCGCCCTTCAAGCTTTAAATCAGAAACGAATAATGGAGATATATCAGTTGGAATCAGTTGTTGAAGAAGTTCGAGTTGAAAGAGATGCTTGGATGGAGCAATATAACCTCTTAAATAATCTTCATACATATGCTGCTGATCAAATAGATAATTTGTCTAACGAAAATTTTGATTTAGTTCAGCATCAAGACTCATTAAGTAATGACTTATTTCGCCTTTCTTACTCTTTGACTAAAGCTAATTTGGAGTTGGAAACTTTATCGATGAGAATGGGACTCTTTCTCAGAGAAGCGTCATAAACAAGGTCGCGATTTATTCGCAACAATATGATGCTTGTCAAAAATTATGTGAAGAACAAGAACAATCTATTCACACTTTGAAAAATCAACTTGAAGAAATTAATGTCGAGAGAGATAAACTTATTCAGGGTAGAATAACCTTGAGTCTAAAAGCAAACCAATTCAAGGATCAATGTGCCAATTTAGAAAAATCCAACTCTACCCTTGTGACCGAGAATTCCATACTTGTTTCGAACGAAAAAAGCTTGCGAGCTCGATTGAAAGGCCTAGTTGGATATTCATTCGATGATGCCATGGACTGTTTGGGGAATAATTTTGCAACTTTAATTCAGCATCCTACTTCTCAGAAGGAAGGTAGTCATATTATTTGACTATCTTAATTCATTAATTTATTCCATGAATCTTTAATTATCCTGAAAATTCCAAAAATATTCTGTAAAAGTTTTCTTTAATCTTGTGCACTTGTTATGCAGATTCTGAGAAAAAGCTTCGCTCCACCATCTCCTCCCTCAGATCAGACTATTTTAAAATTCGCAAAGAAAATGGGTTACTCGCCGCCTCCCTTGCTCGTTCTCGCGACTGCGCAGAAACGAAGATTTGATTATATGTCCGATCAGTAAAGACATAGATAGTAAAAATTGTCAAAAGGCGCCGTAAGTCAATTTCCCCTCAAAGCCGAAGTCCTCGTGAATGAAATTTTATTGTCTAAATCTCTTGAACCTATTCATGTTGACCCTTTGGAAGTAAGTGATGATGAAGTCCCCAACTCCCCTGATAGTGATTATGACTATGAAAGATGCGAAGATTTCGCTAATATTGAAGTTGTTGAAGATCCGTCGGGAAAAATTTCGATGAAAATCCGAGGTGGGAAAAATTTCTGATGAAAATCCACCAACTGGCGAAAATGAAGGTGCTGAAAACATTTCTGATGAAAATCCACCAACTGTTGAAGGTGAAGCTGATAAAGGCGATGAAAGATCTCAACCATCCTCTGTAGTTGATAATGTTGACGTAGAGAATTAAGCTTTCTTTGTAATTTGTCAAGACTTCTTTTTGTTTGGACGGATTAAATCTTTGATTGAGTAATTCCCTTATTTTCTCCTTCTTCTCTTATTTAAGATTTTTGAACATAATCTCGCGAGCATGTTCGCTTACTGAATCTTTTACTAAGTAAAATCATCCCAATTAGGGACTTCACTTTATTTCTTCTCATTGCGACAAGGTCGCAGGCCGCCTTTACATTTTCATGCAATGACCCATTGACCTTGCCTTATCATTTTTATGTGGTCTTCCAAGTAAGACCTTCCTAATTAAAAGCCTTACCCTGCCACCTTTTATGGCGACAAGATCGCAGGACGTCTTTACACTTGCATGTAAAAACCCATTGATCTTGCCTTATCACTTTTCAAGTATTTTTTGCCTCAGCAGATATTTTGTTTGCGACAATATGACAGGTTTAAATTCCCTTGCGAGAATAAACCCCCATGACATTGTCGTCTTTGCGACGAAATCGCAGGACGTCTTTACACTCTCATGTAAGGACCCATTGATCTCATCTTACCCTCGCGTTAATATTATTGCCTCTCAGGATCATTGCACAAATATGACAAGCCTAAATTTTCTTGCGAAAATAAAGCCCCATGACATTTGCGTCTGTTTTGACACTCTCCCTAATGGAGGGTGTCGCCTTATCATCTCCATGGTTGCCCCTTCAAGGAGGCGTACATCGGCCATACAAGGCTAGCTCCTCCCATCCGGTCTTAACAACAACTGAGTTGTTTTCACAGCCTCTTATCCCTTATACCTATAGAGTTTATGGTTACAAGGTCTGCACCCTAAGTGGAGTTTTCAAGGCGAGTAAAAGATGCGCCAAGACTTGTCAAGAGTGGTAAGGAAGTTCCATGCTCCCGCACTCTTGACTCAACCGTGTACCTCGCGCCTTGATCATACGCCGACTCCTTGGAAGAGACCCTCGGTCTCCCAACCAGGGTATAACCATATATATGGTTGGGAATCCAAGGTACCTCTTCCGGATAGGCTTTCATGGGCCCCAAATCTACATGACCCAGGTTCCAGGGCGGTGTAACCTTTCCCCGGGCCATGTTAAGAGATACCCCTTATATGACGCACTTTAGGTCTTACATTTGCCTCTTACGAAATATAATTCGCGAACTAGGGTGTACGCCATAAAGGTTCGTCCCATTCATTTATTCATTCATTGTCGTTAAATCATTCAATCATTCATATTTAACTGCTGCCTGATATTTAGTTTGCGAAGCCATCGCACAATTCTGTTTCATTCATTTTTCTCTCAGATTCTTGTACATTCTTATTTTCGAGATTCTCGCATATCATTTCTGCTTTGTCTTGCCTTTGATATATCTTTGTCAATTATTTACTTCTTATGCCTTTTGTTCATTGCACTCTTTGCCTCATTGTTATCCCAATCCTTGAAGGGCTCCTTTCCATCGTAACATTCGCCTATTTCCATGCATTCATTCGCGACACTTCGCGATGTTTCTTTATTTCTTATCTCTATAACATCTACCATCAACTTCTCTTTTCTCTATTCATCTCTTATGTTCTTTTTCCAACCTTTCCTTTTAGCATTTCTTTCTTCGCAGCTCTCTACATCAACCTCATAACACTTTTGTCCTTCCTCCCAATCTCCTCTTATAATTCCAATACCATTTGGATGGGGGAATTTTATACATTGGTGGTATGTTGACGCTACTCCCAAGATTTCGTGCAGCCACGGCCGCCCAATTAATGCATTATAGGGCGATTCCACGTCAACCACACAGAATAAAATATCAGCTGACAATCCTTGTAAAGGTATTCTCATGTGAACCTCTCCTTTAGGTTTGTTCGCTGTGCCGTTAAAACCATATATTTTGTATGTTGAGGGGATCAAATTTTCATCTTCTCCTCCCATAGTCTTATAAGTATGGTAGAAAAGAATATTCACCGAACTTAGGTATCGATTAGGATTCTATTGATCGCCCAATGACTTTTCGCTTCATCATCTTCTCCATCAACCGGGTTTTGGATTAAGGTCCGGCTTTTACCACCAGAGGACTATCATGTACTTCTCTTCCTTTGGGTACTTCATCTGCAGAAAAAGAAATAATCTGTAACTGCCATTCTTTCAATTGCGCCGTTCTCGCCATATTCATTACTTTTTTATCATTGGCATCCCTCGCGAAGATTCTGCTGAGCACATTGCCGTGAAAATCTTCAATTGTACGATATGAATGAACAATAGAATTGCAAAATAGATTTTTGGCCTTTGTTCCCACTTCTATTACAAATGCCTCTTTTCCCTTTTTTGAAACTGTTCTTTGCATTTCTGATGGTGATGTTGTTAGTACTTTCTTTCCTTTCTCTTCATCTTTTAGAAAATGATTCAACTTCCCCGATCAATCATTCTGAGAATGATTCTCTTTATGTTTCTGCAGTCATTTGTTAGATGTCCATGAAAGCGATGGTAAGAACAATACTCATGACTTCTGTCACCCGGTGGTGGTTCACTCCCCGCATTCCATGGTGCTGGTATATCCTCCATTACGAGTATAGCTTCCCAAATTTTTTCCACACTAGCATTTAATGGTGGCATTCTGATCTCTTCCCATACCACTCTGCGATTTCTTGGCCCTCCATGATTATTATGCCTTCGTCCTCCATAAGTTTCTTGCGTATGATCTAATCTCTGAATTTTATTATTGTTGCCGCGATTGTAGTAGTTCCTTTCTCTCTCAAACTCCTCCTGATCTCGGCTTCCCATAGCCACTATTTTCTCGTTGTCCATCCTCAATTCTCTTTTCTGCTGTTGCCCTTGCGAAGTGCTCGCCACCGTGTTTAAGAATTTCGTAACAAACTTGCATTCGCAACATTTGAACTTGTATTCGCAACCGGATAAGATTCCATTTCATTTTGTCTTTCTTCTAAGGCGATATATTCTTCCCGGAGCTCTCGCAGTTCAGCCCATTGTAATCGTATTTTTAATTCTAAAAATCAATGTATAACAAATCAAGTTTGCGAAACAGAGCATTTACAAATGATAAAATGAGATATCTCTCTTCTACCCTTCCTACCATTTCGCCGCACATTGTCCTCCATCTCATTGTCAAATGTCTTAAACTCTCGCCAATTCTTTGTTTTAGTCCGAATACATCCTCAATTCCTGTTCGCGAAGAATTGTTACTTATATATGCTCCCAAGAAAATAGCTTGTAAATGATTGAATGACGAAATTGTGTTTCTAGGTAATCCTTCAAACCATTTCAGTGCTTCTCCCACTAAGCTTGATGCAAAATATTTGCACAATATGGCATCATGATTCTCCCATTGCAACATGCATCTCATATAGGCCTTGATGTGTTGTATCGCACAGGTTGTCCCATCAAAAATGTTGGTTAATGCGGGCAGATTGCATTTAGGAGGTATTCCTCCCATTTATACTTCTAGTGTGAAAGGATTCTTCGCAGCTTCTGAGATGGCTTCATCCAATTGTCTTCTTCCTCCTTCCTTTCTACTATTCAACAATTCCCTCATTTCGCTAGTTCTTTCAAGATTTGTTCATTCGCCTCGTAATTTGATTCGCCGGTCTTTTTAGCCCCGCTTCTCTCCTCCTACACTCATGTCATTTGACCGCTTGTTCGTTATTTTATCCTCTCCTTTCCCTGCGACTTTCTTCTTCGCTCCTTTCGTCAATTCGCACGCCATTATATCTGTTGTTTTCTCCTCTGGGCTGTCTCTCAGCTCCCCTCTGTACCCTCTCGTATTCTTCATTAATATTTCTATTGACACGATTTTGTTCTCGCCTTCTTTCCTTTGTCGTGATTATTCCGCTCGGATTGCTTCTTCCAATTCTTGATTCTCCACTTCTGCTCTTGCTCTCTCCCTCTCGCGAGCTAAGCGCGCTTGTTCAATATAATGTCTCTCAATGTCATCCTCAATCTCTTTTTGCCTTCTCAGTGCTTCTCTTCCTTGCAATATCACTCTACCTTCAGCGGCTAGATCATTTGGCTCCTGAAATTGCCTAGTTCCTTGATTTTCCACATTCTATTCGTCTTGAAAATTCTCAGGATGGGGAATATAGCGATCTTCTGCTTCTTCTCTTCTTTCGTGGTGTTCTAAGTTTGGACTCTCCTCGGTATTCTCTGTTGGCAAAACTCTCCTTCTTCCCTAGTCGATCTTGAACTCGATCTCGCAAAGACTTCTCAATCTTCTATTTTGTAACCTCATATTTTCCATCCTTAATTCATGATTCTGCCTTGTCAAATTTGCTCGCTCTCGCTTCTAGTCGCCTCTTCGTGTATTGTTTGTCTCGGTGTTTCTAACCTTTGTGATTTCTTCATTTCTGATTCATTTCCCAGTCATTCCTTGACCTCCTCCTCCTTGTCCATTGTTTATCAGCTGCTGCTTTTCCTCCCTTTCATCCTCAGAATCCGTCCTCCAAGTGTGCACACTCACTCTATCGTAATCCACAGTTTCATTTGCTACCGGGGGGATTAAAGCTTGGACATGATTCTCCTCATCGTTTCTCATATTCATCCTTGACGATTCTCCTCTTTCACTTCTCCTTTCTCCAGCAAGTCTTCCACTTCTTCTCACTGGTTGTTCAAGTACATTTCTTCTTCTAGCCATTTCTCTTTTGGTAAATTTTTTGAAGACTATCTCAAACTTCTTTCTTGCTGATTCAAATTCTTCCAAATCTCTATGCTTATCTTTTCTCGCTCCCTGTTTATAGCGCCATTATGTAGTTGCAGGAAATCCCACAATACACCCCTCACTATAATTCACTTAACTAATCCATTGAAAGATGAATAACTAGAATGTTTATTGATTATTCTCTTGAAGTCACTACACAGGAAAATAGAATTACACTTTAAGAATTACAAACACTCTCCCGCTTTCTCTCTCCTAATGACTTATTTTTTCAACTCAAAAGAATCTCCCTACAATGTACTTACTCATCCCTTTATATAGGGTAAATACATAGTGAATGACAGCTAGGCTGTCCTTTATTTTCGGGAATGTCTCGCGAAGTGTCGCAGGCGTACAAGTGTTCATACTCGCGACACTTCTTAACCCTCGCCAGATTTCATACTTTCCTGTCGTCACCCATTAAGGCCATTCATTTTTAGTCCCCTGCGACTCTCTCGCAATATTGTTGTCCATTACCTTCGCGAAGTGTTGTTGTCGCGATATTCTGATCCTACAGGAATAACAAGAAATACCGAGAAAAAATTCACCGTATATATGGTTCCCTGTTTTCTTCTCGTGGGAATTCCAGCCAATTTGGATCGAAAAGAAGACCCAAACCAGTCCTGTTAGGCCCAAAGGAATATACCCAATGATTTTCAGCCTTTGAATCTCCTTCTAGTGCTCCCAAAATCACAACACAGTTCTGCTAGGCGTGAACATATTTTTTCCCGCCAAATTTCATTTTCAAACGAAGAAGAAGGTCACCCCTTATCCAACAGCTGGGGGTGCGAATATCATACCGAATTTTCCAAAAATATTTATTTCCAAAAATACCTAAAAATACATAAAAACACAATATTAGTACAAAAATCGAGTTCCAACAATACCAACACTGAGGAAAATTCAGACACAAAAATGTGTCTATCAAATAC
>JAJJWW010004400.1:0-63841 GCA_023531295.1 Papaver armeniacum
GCAAAACATCCATGCCTATTTTCTTGTCGTTTTATTTTTGGCATTGAGGCTTAGCCCATGTGTTGATGTGAATATATAAGCTAAGATGTTTGCAAAGTTTGTAAGTAAGAATTCTGAATATGTAGTTTTCATCGATGTCGATCCATGCCTTTCTCATTTTGTTTAGCTTTGATGTATCATAGACCTTGCATATTTGGGGTTACTACAGACCTTACGTATTTGTGGTTTCTACATATTTGGGGTTTCTACTTATACGTTCATCACTAATTTATGGATTTGTTTTCAAGTGTACTTAGCTGTGTCTTCCTATTTATTGTAATTTAATGAGTTTGTTAAACTGCCTAATGCTTGCATACTTTCGACACCACTTTGGCATTTTTCTTTCTATACTTCTAACTCTTTAGATCCCTACCACTTAGTACCACTAAACTAAGTTTTCAAGATGTTATCGAAATCCACGATAGTAGACGGTGTTTAATTTGTTAAAATGTACTTTGTGCTTAAAGTTTCTTTTATAATGAATTGATGTTTACTGTGTATTTACTATGTCATTCTACATTAAGCATTACTTTTAGATTTATTTAGTCAAAGCTTAGATTCGGACCAAATGGTTTCCCTAAAATTTTCAGTGTACATTTTTAAAGATCCTGTTCTGGTTAAGCTGCTTAAACACGGTGTTGTAATTCGTCCATGTGAATTGTTGCTTTGTGAGAACAATACCTTTTTTTTTTTTTTTAATATTTTACTAAGATAGCTTATTTGTGTGTTCTTGATCTATATTTCCTAGTACCCAGTTGTTGATGGTGGTTTTTAAACAAAGGGTAAACTCGTAAAACCCTAAAAATAACCTAATGTCACCAGTGACACATTTATTAGGACATTTAAGGCAGGTAGTCAGTATTTAATAGGGGGTATTTTTTTCAAATTAGGGTTACAACGAACAAAACCCTAATTCACCTCCATGCCAATGGCAAACCATGCCAAACGCACTCCGCCTTGGTCCTAGCTACGCTAGTCACGTCACGCCAAGCCAAGCACTCTGGCTTGTCCCTAGCCACGCCACGCCAAAATGGCGCCCGCGCCTAGGCTTACAAACCATGCAACCTAGGCCAAGTCAGCCACGCATGCCATTGGCACATGCCAACATGCTCGCTGGTAGCTTTTCCTACCAAGGCCACGGCCCTAACGGCCACGCATTCCATTGGCACATGCCAACATGCTCGCTGGTAGCTTTTCCTACCAAGGCCACGGCCCTAACGGCCACGCATGCCATTGGCACATGCCAACATGCTCGCTGGTAGCTTTTCTTACCAAGGCCACGGCCCTAACGGCCACGCATGCCATTGGCACATGCCAACATGCTCATTTGGTAGCTTTTCTTACCAAGGCCACGGCCCTAACGGCCACGCATGCCATTGGCACATGCCAACATTCTCGTTGGTAGCTTTTCCTACCAAGGCCACGGCCCTAACGGCCACGCATGCCATTGGCACATGCCAACATGTTCGCTGGTAGCTTTTCTTACCAAGGCCACGGCCCTAACGGCCACGCATGCCATTGGCACATGCCAACATGCTCGATGGTAGCTTTTCTTACTAAGGCCACGGCCCACGGCCCTAACGGCCACGCATGCCATTGGCACATGCCAACATGCTCGCTGGTAGCCTAACTTGCAAACCGTGCAACCTACCACCAAGGCATTCCGCACATGCCATTGGCACATGCCAAACACACACGCTGGTAGCCTAACTTGCAAACCGTGCAACCTACCACCAAGGCATTCCGCACATGCCATTGGCACATGCCAAACACACACGCTGGTAGCCTAACTTGCAAACCGTGCAACCTACCACCAAGGCATTCCGCACATGCCATTGGCACATGCCAAACACACACGCTGGTGGCCTAACTTGCAAACCGTGCAACCTACCACCAAGGCATTCCGCACATGCCACACACGCCACTAGCAGCTCTGGCATTGCCACTTACACTCAACGTACAACCTACCACCAAGGCATTCCGCACATGCCATTGGCACATGCCACGCACGCCACTAGCAGCTCTGGCATTGCCACTTACACTCAAAGTACAACCTACCACCAAGGCATTCCGCACATGCCATTGGCACATGCCACGCACGCCACTATGACTCTACGGCATTGCCACTTACACTCAACGTACAACCTACCACCAAGGCATTCCGCAAATGCCATTGGCACATGCCACGCACGCCACTAGCAACTCTGGCATTGCCACTTGCGCTCGAAGTACAACCCGCAACAAGGGCATTCCGCACATGCCAATGGCACATACCACACGCGCCACCGGGCAGCACCACTTGCACTCAAGGTGCAACCAACACTCGAGATATCAACACAAACCGGGGGATGCTTTCGGGGTTTTGGTTTGGCGGTCATAGCTTGCAGCGTACACTACGCTCACATTAAGAAAGCGTGAAAAGGAATAAAGCGGTCAAATAAATGAGGAAATAATGGTGAAAACTTCTTCACCCATAAACACCTTGCGGTTACCACATCCTCCCATTATTTCACCCTTTACTCTCTTCCTTCATGAGGCCGTGGTACGTTTCAATCTCGACTTGTATAAATAGGTCTTACCTATTTCCACCGGACAACAAGTCTCGGTCAGAGAAAAATACTACACTCTCGTAAAAGGAAACTTTGCAAGCTCTCCAAAAGCTTTCATCTCTTGCAAGCTTCCGAAGCTTCCACTTTCTCGATACAAGTCGAGACACTACTCTCCCTGCACTATTCGCCTCAACACCTTTCTTGGCTTCCCTCCCCAAATCAACCCTTCTCCTCCACTTTGTGACCGAAGCAAGTCCGGAACGGCCATTTCTTGGTTTAGGTGGGACTTGTATAGATTGATCTCTCGAATCTATAAAGTGCTCACATGCATCACATTTGTTTAGGGTTTGAACCGGTTTCTCACTCACCTACCGAATTTACCGAAATCGCGAAACGATTTTACCCATAAACAATTGGCGACCACATGGGGAGGATTGATATACCGGTTACAATACCAACTCCGACTCCGATTTCGTTTCCGAACGTCAAATCCCAACATGGTGGAACTTAGGTCGGGAGCGGCAGCCGAGAACACCAAAGATGGAACGTATCCCCGATGTTAGCATCTCTCCCAATAACGTTGTTGCATCACCTGCTGACTACAGTAACATCGAATGCACTCCCTCAAGTGTAACACCGCCAATCACCAGAGCTAGAGCCGCTGCCTACTCTGGTGTCTCTGCACAGCCCTCTAATCATGGCAGCGAAAATATCTCTTCGGGTGTCGCGCCACCAGTCACCAGGGCCAGAGCCGCCTCCACGACCCCAAATGCTTCGTCTAGCATGGCGCCTTCAACCACAACTAAGGTTCCAACTACCCCGCCGACGGGACGAGAGACCGGAGGGACCAGAGGAAGTCGTCCTTACATCACCATCGCCGATTTGATGGAACGACAAGAGATGCTCGCGAGCCCTGCATGCATATGGTTTCAACGTTAAGAAGGAGGTACTCATCTTTCTCAAGACCCTGACAGAGCGACTACCTCGTGAGTCGCGTCCTCCAGAGCCGCATAGAAACATCTCCAACAACCCCGACGCCAGCACCTCGGCAGAGCACGCCTCCACGGATGAGGAAACTCGCTAGAATCCCGTTGGAAAGAAATCAGCCGCCTAACTTCGTCACGAGAGAAGATTTGGAGCAACTTCTCCGCAACCGAATCAAGAACGATGAGTTGGACGTGCATCATCACCAACCCCCTTACGTACCCATCCGAAATGCAGAGAATCCCTCTCCCAAGGGGGTACTCTTCTCCTCAATTTACCCTGTACGATGGTACCGGGAATGCACACGAGCATGTCTCCCGTTTCCTGGAATCCCTAGGTGAACATGAATATAATCACGTTCTTCGTTTGAGGGAATTCTCAAAATCACTTACTGGAAGGGCGTATACATGGTACAACAACATCCCACCGAACAGCGTTCCCAACTGGAGCAGCATGGTCACTGCGTTTTACAAGAAATACTTCTTCGTATCTGAACAAGTTACTTTCTCAGACCTCGGAAGAATGTACTAATGGGATAACGAACATCCGAATGACTTCGTCAAAAGGTTCAGGGTTCAAGCACTTGACTGTCACGACCCAAACGTGACCGAACAACAACTGGTGAATGCATGCATCAATGGTATGGTTCCAATTTACCGCGCCCTGCTAGAAAACTTGCGCTTCCAAACGTTCTCCGAACTCCATGAAGCCGCCAGACGATCTGCAACAACAACACCATCATTACTAGAAAGAGCTAGGCCAAATCGAACTGAAGATGCGCGCGAAACTCGCGGGAGCAGACGCCTCATCAGCAAACAGTTTAATGCCGGCTCATCCTCCGTGAACATAGTAAACGAAAGGGGAAAGAGGAAAGCCCCAACTACGAGCCACCAGCCAAAACGTGAAGCGCCGGCGCAACGGGAACCCCCGCCACGAAAGACCCTCACTAAAACCCCCATGCAGCATCATGAGGCCGAGGGAAATACCTTTGATTTCCCGTTTCCCATCGAAGAGGTGATTGACCTCCTAGAAGCCTGGGTTCAAGATGATATTATCAGACTGCCACCTCTCAGACGTCTACCAACTGAGGCTGAGATGGCGAACCCCAAGTACTGCCACTACCACAGGTTCGTTCACCACCCGACCAGCGATTGCAACAAACTAAAGCAGATTTTCAAAGAAAAAATAGAAGCGGGAGGACTCCAACCAGGAGATGAAAGAGTGCATCGAGACCCACTCCCAATAAGAAACTGCGGATCCTCTGGGGACTCCGTGCACGAGATTGTACAATCCATGATGCAACATGTCTGCGAAATTCTCTATCTTTCTAAGGTGCAGCGCCAAGATATTTTCGCAGCTCTCAATCGTGTTATATCCGGCAAACGACTTTTTCTCTCCTCGGAAACCATGCCAAGGGCCCATGCTTTCCAAACAGGCGGAACCAAAAAGGAGAACTGGGGACTGCTGACCATGTCTCGTTTAAGAGGTAACGAACTTAACGACACACTCATCGACACGGCCTCTGACCACAACATCATTACTTTCAAGACACTGAAGGCAGCCGGATTTACAAAACATGACGCTACCTATTCCCCGTCTGTGATTAAAAGCTTGAGAGGAGAAACTTTGAACGCGCATGGCTACATCAACCTAGAGGTCAAAATAGGAGACGCTATAACGCATAGCAAGTTCCACATTGTCAAAGAAATAGATCATGACATGATATTGGGACGCTTATGGGTACTCGACAACAAAACGAAATTGGATGTACACCCTCTGCCGACGTCCACGCCCGAAAGAATTCCCAACAAATCATCCCACGGGTTGTCGCATCAACGAGCTATTGAAGAAACCCAGACATCCGGAGAGGACCCTTTGGCGCTAGCTCATGGTTTTCAAATGCAAGTAAGTCCGGCCAAGCAACCTTTTTCGCAATCGCCTTTTCCTTCTCCCATTCCGTCATGGGGACAAAGCGCGATTACTAGCGCAAACGCCGTCAAAAAATGTGAATGGGGAGCTGGACCGTTTGAATACTTCGCAAGAAGCTTGGAAACTTCTATCGAAACCAACGAAGCCAAGGCTCAAACGGTTACACGACGTCTGAACCCGTTTTCAATCGGAGATGTAGTGGTTAAGGAAAGCTCGTTTCAAGTTGGGAGGATGACAGTAAAAATGGATTTGCCCAATGAAGGTGAAGGCGAGTCAGACCGGTTGCGGATACCCTTTTGGGAGGATATTGCAAGCTCATCAATACAGACACACCTGAAGGCGTGATAGTTCACTCGCGATGGCTCAAGGAATCCAATCCCTAAAATGCTGTACTTCCCAATCACTCCCTTTTCAGTACTTCCTTTAACAATTCCTCTTAATAGCTGTAATTCCCCAGGATGAATACACCGTTTGTATTTTTTCCCTAGGGATTTCCCTTTTGTCAAAAAAATAAATAAATATATCTCTCTCCGAGCGAATCCTTCAGATATCAGAGAAATACATCAGAAAAACCCAGAAAACCATTGCAGAGCCATCATACCACAACCTCTTTCAAAAAAAAAAAAAAAAAGAATACGTGAAGCAAAATGTTGATTGATGAAGAAGAAGGAAAAGACGAGTTTACAAAAACAAAGGGACACCAGGGGGACCAAAGCAGCTAATAACAAAGGGGAAGAACTATCCCTTGAAGGACGGAGTACAAGTCCCCTCGGGTAAGACTATCTTCAAGCATTTTCCCCAGCAATCCCTCGGGCAACAAAGGTTCCATTCAACGGTGTTAGCAACAACAACCTCAACATCCCATCCCGAAGCAACCGCGTCAGCAACAGTGTCCTCCCTGACGACTGGTCCAGCATACGCCATCATGACCCCTCCGGTATCACCAACAACACCTTTGGGATCAACTTCAGAGGGTGTCTCGTTTCCGTCATATGCTCCTTCGAAGGTTTTCTCAACGACACTTCGGAGAAAGTTTTTTGATTCATCCACATCAGGGTCAAGAATCGTGGTGCTCTCCTCCAAGACCACCACACGTTCCCTTTTCCGACGCTTCAACCTAGAAACAGTCCGATCCGCACCATGCCCGGATCGAGGAAAGGCTTTGCCACACTGAAACCTTTCAACATGCCAAGACTCTTCCTTGTTCTCTCGCCCTCCTCCATGCTCACCGAACCCAAGAAAGTCCGAATATGCACTGTTCTTCGTCGGGATAGATGGAAGGGAGGTCCTTAATGATTTCACTAGCTTCGTGGAACGGAGATTCTGTCCCAACCAATGCCTCCTCAAGAGAAGAAGACCGATCTTCACCAAATCCGAAATCCTTCTCCGAAGAGTTAAAGGCGCATCCATCCTCGGAGGGTCCCATCATACGTGCGAGAGATGGAAAAATGACCTGGGCTTCTATCATATCTATGCACATATAAAAGAGGATAACACGAGCAGAGAAGAATAAGAAAACATACCGGTATGATCTTCTTAGCCCGAATAACCCCGGTTGGGGTGCTTTTGCAAGAATTAGACCTCACGCCTTCACTTGGAGAACTTGGTGGTTAGGAGATGATTCACTCTCGTGCGACATGACAAAGAGAGGAACTCGACAAGAAGAACCCTTTTCTCAAACGAGGAGACGATGCAATTATTTTCGGGTATAAATACGGAATCTTAAAAAGGGAAAGGAAGCAATGAGGGACATAACGCTTCCAGATTTTAGCATGAATAATGCCCTAATTGAAGCCGCACTGAAGGAAAGCAAGATAAGGAAACTTTGCTATCTGTAGAAACACCTACTCTCTCCTTGTTTACATCGGTCCCGCCAGCAAGCACGCACAGCTTCCCCACATTGCGCCGGTCCCACCAGCTAGCACGCTCAGTTCCCCAACTCACGCCAACTTCCCAACGTCGCCCAAGCTGCACCGGCCCCACCAATTATGCCAGCCTCCCGATTTGTGCAAAACTGCCAGAGGCAAGGATTCCAAATCCTACTTATAAAAGGTCAGACGAGCCTCCTCAATTCTCTTTACGGTTTGCTGTTGGTAGTTTGTCACCATCTTATGCTTACCTCGCAACAAAGCTCCTGCTCCGAGCTAAGCAGGGGACTTAATGTTGATGGTGGTTTTTAAACAAAGGGTAAACTCGTAAAACCCTAAAAATAACCTAATGTCACCAGTGACATTTATTAGGACATTTAAGGCAGGTAGTCAGTATTTAATAAGGGGTATTTTTTTTCAAATTAGGGTTACAACGAACAAAACCCTAATTCACCTCCATGCCAATGGCAAACCATGCCAAACGCACCCCGCCTTGGTCCTAGCTACGCTAGTCACGTCACGCCAAGCCAAGCACTCTGGCTTGGCCCTAGCCACGCCACGCCAAAATGGCGCCCGCGCCTAGGCTTACAAACCATGCAACCTAGGCCAAGTCGGCCACGCATGCCATTGGCACATGCCAACATGCTCGCTGGTAGCTTTTCCTACCAAGGCCACGGCCCTAACGGCCACGCATGCCATTGGCACATGCCAACATGCTCGCCGGGTAGCTTTTCCTACCAAGGCCACGGCCCTAACGGCCACGCATGCTATTGGCACATGCCAACATGCTCGCCTGGTAGCTTTTCTTACCAAGGCCACGGCCCTAACGGCCACGCATGCCATTGGCACATGCCAACATGCTCATTTGGTAGCTTTTCTTACCAAGGCCACGACCCTAACGGCCACGCATGCCATTGGCACATGCCAACATGCTCGCCGGGTAGCTTTTCCTACCAAGGCCACGGCCCTAACGGCAACGCATGCCATTGGCACATGCCAACATGTTCGCTGGTAGCTTTTCTTACCAAGGCCACGGCCCTAACGGCCACGCATGCCATTGGCACATGCCAACATGCTCGCTGGTAGCTTTTCTTACTAAGGCCACGGCCCTAACGGCCACGCATGCCATTGGCACATGCCAACATGCTCGCTGGTAGCCTAACTTGCAAACCGTGCAACCTACCACCAAGGCATTCCGCACATGCCAAACACACTCTCTGGTAGCCTAACTTGCAAACCGTGCAACCTACCACCAAGGCATTCCTCACATGCCATTGGCACATGCCAAACACACACGCTGGTAGCCTAACTTGCAAACCGTGCAACCTACCACCAAGGCATTCCGCACATGCCATTGGCACATGCCAAACACACACGCCGGGTAGCCTAACTTGCAAACCATGCAACCTACCACCAAGGCATTCCGCACATGCCATTGGCACATGCCAAATACACACGCTGGTAGCCTAACTTGCAAACTGTGCAACCTACCACCAAGGCATTCCGCACATGCCATTGGCACATGTCACACACGCTACCAACAGCTCTGGCATTGCCACTTACACTCAACGTACAACCTACCACCAAGGCATTCCGCACATGCCATTGGCACATGCCACGCACGCCACTAGCATCTCTGGCATTGCCACTTACACTCAACGTGCAACCTACCACCAAGGCATTCCGCACATGCCATTGGCACATGCCACGCACGCCACTAGCAGCTCGGCATTGCCACTTGCGTCGAAGTACAACCCGCAACAAGGGCATTCCGCACATGCCAATGGCACATACCACACGCGCCATCGGGCCGCCACTTGCACTCAAGGTGCAACCAATACTCGAGATATCAACACAAACCGGGGATGATTTCCGGGGTTTTGGTTTGGCGGTCTGACTTGCGGCAGACACTACGCTCACATTAAGAAAGCGTGAAAAGGAATAAAGCGGTCAAATAAATGAGGAAATAATGGTGAAAACGTCTTCACCCATAAACACCTTGCGGCGTTTAGCACCTCCTCCCATTATTTCACCCTTTACTCTCTTCCTTCATGAGGCCAGGGGTGCGTTTCAATCTCGACTTGTATAAATAGGTCTTACCTATTTCCACCGGACAACAAGTCTCGTTCGGAGAAAAATACTACACTCTCGTAAAAGGCAACTTTGCAAGCTCTCCAAAAAGCTTTCATCTCTTGCAAGCTTCCCAAGCTTCCACTTTCCGATACAAGTCGAGACACTACTCTCCTGCACTATTCCGGTCTCAACACCTTTCTTGGCTTCCCTCCCCAAATCAACCCTTCTCCTCCACTTTGTGACCGAAGCAAGTCCGGAACGGCCATTTCTTGGTTTAGGCCTGGGACTTGTACAGATTGATCTCTCGAATCTATAAAGTGCTCACGTGCAGCACATTTGTTTAGGGTTTGAACCAGTTTCTCACTCACCTACCGAATTTACCGAAATCGGCAGAAACGATTTTTACCCATAAACACCAGTATCAAAATAATAATAATTGTAAAGATCTTTTGGCTTGCCGTAGCTGCGACAAGAAATTCTCATTTCTGTTTTTTTGTTTATTGGTATCAGTCTTTGGGACTTGTTAAGTAATAAAAATGTATATATATATATATATTTTTGAGCGACGTACCATGAGTTTGGCCTTGCTGATGGGTTGAAATCCAACCCGTTAGAGGTTAAATTTGCTGTCCGTCACAGTTGGCATCAGAGCTCATGTTCCGATTTACCGGGGCTGTGTTGGTTTTCTTGTTTGAGTATGTCATTTGATTATTTCATTTTGTCTTGGGGTGTTGGGGGAAAGCCAGAAACCGTGATATACATATTACATCGCTTGTTAGTAATGAACATTACTAATATTTTCTAACACTTGTAAATGTATTTGCATTGTGAAGATGCCTCCGAGAGTCCCGAAGCTTAAGGGTGTTGCCGCTGCAAGAAGTGGTAAAGCCAAAAATCTTGCTGTTGCAAAAATGATGAAAGCAAGTTGTGAAATATTTGCAGAATCCGTCCAAACCATGGCTGGTGTTATTGAGAACCGGGGCAGTCACGACCTAGTAATGTTATAGACTTAAAAGAATTCAGGAAAGTGGTTGGTGAGAGAGCGTTCCATGGCACTGAAGAACCCGTAGAAGCTGAAAAGTGGTTAAAGGGGATAAAAAAGGAGTTTGACGCACATTTAGTGGCTGAGGAAGATAGAGTACGCTTTGCTACATATATGTTTTAGGGTAATGCAGACGATTGGTGGGAATCCGAAAAGCGAATGGGAGACGAAACAAGTATGTCATGGGCGCAGTTCGAAAAGTTGTTTCTTGACAAGTATTTCCCGCCTACAATCAGATCCCTGAAGTGTGCTGAGTTTGCTACTTTGAAGCAAGGGACCATGACGGTTACTCAGTTAGACAAGAAATTTAATGAACTCCAATGTTACGGAAAACATCTTGTCGAGACCCAAGAATTAAAGGCTCGCAAGTTGGAAGATGCATTGAAGCCAGGAATCCGTGCCTGTGTTGTTCCTCTACAACACCCAACAAATAAGAAGGTTTTGGGAGCCGCGTTAGCTATCGAAGCTAACTGGATAAAAGCACAGAAGGAAACGGAAGAAAGTGAGCCGAAAAAGAAGAAGAATAACGACGATTCATCCTCTCAACAGAAACGTCCTCGTTTTGATCCTCCTAGTTCTGAGCATACCACCAACAAAGACAAGGTAAAGGGTTGTTTCCGATGTGGAGAAGACCACTTTATCAAAGATTGCCCGATTCCAGCACCACCGAAGCCGCAATACGTGAATCATCCTCAACCACCGAATGTACCAAAACAGAATTTTCATGAAAGACAGCCTTACCAACCACGTACTAGTGTGCCACCCTTCCAGCCAAGAAAACCAAATGATCAAGGAAAGCTAAATCATATTTCTCAGGTTAAGGCGGAAGCAGAAAATTCCGTAATCGACTAGCTAAATTTCTTATTGATGAGGGATGAATTCCTAGTTCTTAACATGATTTGAGTTTTGTAACTTCTTAATTCATAGTTCTCGCGTTAAATTCTTATTCGTTACGGTGTGATTCACTCATATGATCACAATTCTTTCTTTGCATCGATTGTGAATTTGGGGGATCTTTAGAAATGCTTATTGATGTTTCTCAAAAAGCGTCCTCATTATGGTGGTACGAGAATATGTATTTCTAACTTCTTATTACTAGTGAAACTCTATGTCCTCATAACTTTTTAGGATCATGAAGAAGAATAACTAGCAAACGATTCATCCTCTCATTTACTTGTTTTTGAAACGTCCTCGTTTTGATCCTCTAGTTAGCTCTTGGAGGAGCATACCACCAACAAAGACAAGGTAAAGGGTTGTTTCCGATGTGGAAGACCACTTTATCAAAGATTGATCCCGATTCAGGGATTCTTTCCACCGGCCGCATTGAGAGATGATTATGGATGATCCGTGAATCATCCTCACCACAGAATGGCCTTGGTGAATGTACCAAAGCAGAATTTTCATGAAAAACTGACCTTACCAACCACGTACTAGTGTGCCACCCTTCCAGCCAAGAAAACCAAATGATCAAGGAAAGCTAAATCATATTTCTCGAGTTAAATGGATTATTCTAGTTCTTAACATGATTTGAGTTTTTGTTTTCAAATTCTATCT
Organism: Papaver armeniacum; assembly: GCA_023531295.1. Classification (NCBI taxonomy): domain Eukaryota; kingdom Viridiplantae; phylum Streptophyta; class Magnoliopsida; order Ranunculales; family Papaveraceae; genus Papaver; species Papaver armeniacum. The sequence continues at coordinate 12,039 of JAJJWW010004400.1, forward strand.
TGAAGGTAACTTCTTAATTCATAGTTCTCGCGTTAAATTCTTATTCCGTGGAGCAATTCTGCAGTGTGATTCACTCATATGATCACAATTCTTTTGTCGATTGTGAATTTGGGGGACCAAATTCTTTTTTTAGTGGGTAATGGTGTAACACCACGAAAATTTTCCTAAGGCTTTAAGCCCTAGCCCAACCCATTCTGGGGCCATTATATAACATGGTTAGTTATCCCTTAGTGGAAGAAGTGAGCATATATAGTAGATTCTAGGGAAAACATTAGATATTTTGAGCATGAGAACCACGTGTAAGGCATGAGCAGCATGGGGGTGTTTTCACCTTTTTCTGTCTTCTATAAACTTTGTTTTTCTTTCCAAAAATCTATATGCTTCTGTTTTTGTTTTCCACTCAAACAATCTCAAACAAGAGAAGAAATTGTAGCTTTGAAAATTGAAATTCGAGTTCAACCCATCAACGGTTTGTGGCTGAATTTGTACTCTGCAAAGGTAGGGGGTTTTTCTCACCGAATTGATTTAATCTTCAATTTGTGCGACTTTGTTTCTAATCCTTAAGTTTGATGATTTCCTTTTTATAAAGCATGTTTCTAGAAAAATAAGAAATGGGTTTTGTGTTGTTTCACTTGTAAATTGATTCCACTGTGAAACTTGTTGAAATACTTCTTATCAATTTGAAAAAACTTAATCAAAGTGGTGTGCTTGATACTTGCCCTGACTTGGTTCAAAATCCATGATTTGGTGTTGGATTTTAAATGAGTTTGTAAAATTTACAATACAAGAAGTATATATTTCCTTCTTGAAGATTAGGGATGGTTTGAATTTATCTAAGTTCTGATTTCACCAAAAATTCAAAACCCCAATTGAGTTTGAAAGATAGCCCATAGCATGTTTGTGAAAAGAACCTCAAATTTCTGAAAACGTGATTTTGGTCGTGTCCTATTGGGAATTTTCGACATGGATATGCATCTTATTACCTTTCTTATCATTTTTATGTTATGGAGGATTTTCTCAGCTTTCCAACAAGACAAAATTTGCTGAAATCCATCAACTAATGAATTTTACACGAATTTTCGATTAGAGACTTGCGAAACTGGGAATTTCTGAACTTAGTGTTGCTGTCCTGTTTGTTAGAGACTTTCCGCCATAGTTATGTAACTCTTTGTTGTTACTTGTCATTTTTATTCGAAAGAGGGTTTTCTCAGCTTTTCAACAAGACCAGATTCGCCGAATTCCACTGTCTAATGAATTTCTTACGAATATTTGAATGAACACTAACAAAACTGCAATTTCCTGAAACGTCATCCCTGTCCTGTTTTAACGAGGCTTTTACACACAGATTCTTACCTTATTAATTTCGCTTATAATTTTTATGTTAAATAGAACCTTTCCAGTTTTCTAACGAAACCGAATTTGCCTTATTCCATCTCTTGATGATTTTTGTATGGATTTTAGATTATAGACTATCAAAAGTGCAATTCCTGAAAAATGTGATTCGCTATCCTGTTTGGAAGAGACTTCTCGGCATAGCTATGAAACTATTTATTTTTTCTTATCATTTTTATATTAAATAAGACTTCCTTAGCTTTCCAATGAAACCAAATTTACTGAATTCCATTGCATAATGAATTATGTACGAATTTTCGATTGGAAACTGCCAAAACTGAAATTCCAGAGATACATGATTTATGTCTTGTTTTGTCGAGATAATTTTACATAGCTATTAACTTCATTACTGTTGTCTATAATTCTTATGGGATAGATAGTCGTCCCTAGTTTCCAACGAGACCAAGTTTGCAATATTGCGTCGTTAAATGAATTTTGTTTGAATTTCGAAATATACGCACTCGAACACATCTAATTTTCTAATTTTTGTCGTATACTTGCAGTTTTAAATCCTTGTATTCACCTTCTCATGGGCAGTATCACCACCTACTTTGGATTGCAATTTATCTCATCATTTATGGATGATTGTCTTTAATCTTGGCATTTGAAATATATTAGTCATGTACTTATGGTTTGGCATCTTGGTAAGTGTTGCTTACTTCCTTGGATAACTTTGAATGTGCTCTTGAGTTCTACTGAATTGAGTTTGTTATATTGTACAAGGAGCTGCGTACTTCCTGTTTTCTTTTAAGTATATTACACTCTCAAAAGTGTTTCCTGGCAGCATTTGGGAAAGTTATTTTTGGATCCTACAGCATTTGTTTAAGCTTGTAGCCATGCGTTTTCGAGATAATTTTACATAGCTATTAACTTCGTTACTGTTGTCTATAATTCTTATGGGATAGATAGTTGTCCCTAGTTTCCAACGAGACCAAGTTTGCAATATTGCGTCGTTAAATGAATTTTGTTTGAATTTGAAATATACGCACTCGAACACATCTAATTTTCTAATTTTTGTCGTATACTTGCAGTTTTAAATCCTTGTATTCACCTTCTCATGGGCAGTATCACCACCTACTTTGGATTGCAATTTATCTCATCATTTATGGATGATTGTCTTTAATCTTGGCATTTGAAATATATTAGTCATGTACTTATGGTTTGGCATCTTGGTAAGTGTTGCTTACTTCCTTGGATAACTTTGAATGTGCTCTTGAGTTCTACTGAATTGAGTTTGTTATATTGTACAAGGAGCTGCGTACTTCCTGTTTTCTTTTAAGTATATTACACTCTCAAAAGTGTTTCCTGGCAGCATTTGGGAAAGTTATTTTTGGATCCTACAGCATTTGTTTAAGCTTGTAGCCATGCGTTTTGCGAGATACATGACTCTACTATAGGACTGTCAGGCCTTAATTGGCACCCCATCTACGGATGGCAACCCGGAAGACCGTTTGTTTGATAACGGTGGCTGGTATCGGACTACCCTGACAACGGGTCGCCGAAGGATTAGTAGAGTACCTTATTTGTTATTTACAGTTCCAAATTTTTGTTATCGATTGATTTGTTTAAGGATTTACATTTTGGTAAATTATTATACCTCCTGCTCTTGCCTATGCCTTTATATTTTTATGTCAATATTTCGTACTAAACTGTTATATCCCCTACTGAGTTGTGGCTCACTCCTTTTAGTTTTGTTTTCCACAGAGTACGAGCGGAGCTTGCAGCCGTAAGCCGAGTAGAGCTTACAGCAGGCGTTAACGCGTCGAAAGTTAGTACTTTGTTGTTTATAATTTGTATATCACGGGGTTTGCTGGGGTAATTAGAGAAGCAAAACATCCATGCCTATTTTCTTGTCGTTTTATTTTGGCATTGTAGGCTTAGCCCATGTGTTGATGTGAATATATAAGCTAAGATGTTTGCAAAGTTTGTAAGTAAGAATTCTGAATATGTAGTTTTCATCGATGTCGATCCATGCCTTTCTCATTTTGTTTAGCTTTGATGTATCACAGACCTTGCATATTTGGGGTTACTACGGACCTTATGTATTTGTGGTTTCTACATATTTGGGGTTTCTACTTATACGTTCATCACTAAGTTATGGATTTGTTTTCAAGTGTACTTAGCCGTGTCTTCCTCTTTATTGTAATTTAATGAGTTTGTTAAACTGCCTAATGCTTGCATACTTTCTCCACCACTTTGGCATTTTTCTGTCTATACTGCTAACTCTTTAGATCCCTACCACTTAGTACCACTAAACTAAGTTTTCAAGATGTTATCGAAATCCACGATAGTAGACGGTGTTTAATTTGTTAAAATGTACTTTGTGCTTAAAGTTTCTTTTAAAATGAATTGATGTTTACTGTGTATTTACTATGTCATTCTACATTAAGCATTACTTTTAGATTTATTTAGTCAAAGCTTAGAATCGGACCAAATGGTTTCCCTAAAATTTTCAGTGTACATTTTTAAAGATCCTGTTCTGGTTAAGCTGCTTAAACACGGTGTTGTAATTCGTCCATATGAATTGTTGCTTTGTGAGAACAGTACCTATTTTTTTTTTAATATTTTACTAAGATAGCTTATTTGTGTGTTCTTGATATATATTTCCTAGTACCCAGTATCAAAATAATAATAATTGTAAAGATCTTTTGGCTTGCCGTAGCTGCGACAAGAAATTCTCAATTCTGTTTTTTTGTTTATTGGTATCAGTCTTTGGGACTTGTTAAGTACTAAAAATGTATATATATATATATATTTCTTTTTTTGAGCGACGTACCGTGAGTTTGGCCTTGCTGATGGGTTGAAATCCAACCCGTTAGAGGTTAAATTTGCTGTCCGTCACATTTACCGTGTCTACCAAAAATTCAGCTTTTCTTGTGGAAAGCAATCAATGAGGGTCTACCAACCTTCTCTCTCCTACATCACATCCATCTGACCAACTCTGACATTTGCCCCCAGATGCAACGCTAATTAGCAATCAGCGCCTCACCTTCTAATTCACTGCCCAACAATGACTTCAGCTTGGAACACCTTATTCACTCAGCTATCAACCTTACCAAACTCCAACTATACCCCTACATGTCCTTTAATGCCTCAACAACCATTTCCCAAATCCCACAACAATCAGCGCCAGTATCTGTCATCTCTTATGTCTGCTTTGTATTATGGACCTTATGGTTAGATAGGAATGAACGAATTTACCGCCAAAAGCAAACAACATCAGAAAAAATCCTAGCTTGGGAGAAAAAACAACAAGAAGAATATTTTGTGGCAATAGAATCATTACCTCCAGTGCTACCAGGAGATTCACCAGTAATTAACCCCTCATGAAATGCCAAAAGGATCTAAACAATTTCAGTAGGATGGTTCACACCAAACTTTAATTGGATTAAGATTAACACAGATGGAGCAGCTAGGGGGCATCCGGGATTCGCTGGTGCGGGTTTCATTTGTAGAGATTCTGAAGCACGAACAATTATGGATTTAGCTCAACCTCTAGGAATTACAACAGCATTAACTGCGAAAACTTGGGCTCTACTTTTGGCAACAAAAACATCAACAAATGGCCAAAAAATCTCTTCGAGACAGACTCAGAAAACCTTATGCTCTTTATCACATCCGCTACTGAAGCCCCTTGGCACATTTCAGCGGATGGCTTGGCCAACCAAGTGGCTGACGGAAAGTCAAATGGGAAACTTTTCAACCAAAATTTGGGACCAGGCAATCCCGGTTTGTATTAGTCAAGTTATCTTCCATGACTTTATGGGTACCACATACCCACATCAAATTGTAACCTAACCTTCTCTCAATAAAATGCATGCTTCAATAAAAAAAAAAATGTACAATGACAATGACCAAAAACCGTGGTCTAAAACATAAAAAATTTAAATCCCCGTTCTCTCTCCCGGAAAGCATGTAAGGTGGGAGGGGATTTACTAAGAATAATCGCTTCCTTATTTTTTTTTTAACTTTTATAATAAACAAAATCTAAAAGTGGACTCACTTTATATATTTAAAAATATTAAAATTTATAATAAAGATATTTAAAAATACCAAAACTCTTTAAAAAGGAATGTAACATATTCTGGGCGAGGAAATAATCTTCGTCTGTAACTAAATTACCTCCCGCACCGCTAGACTCAGTCCTCAGTCCAACATGACATGGAGTAACTGTACAACTACTGCCTTACCTCCTCCACTAGGCTTAACCTTAGGTCAACTCCTATGGTATGGAGGTAAAAACATCCATAACTTGAAGAGTATCCATATATACGTCGATTCTCAGTAACTAGTGGACTCAAATCTCACTATGGAGAAAAACAAAACAGGTTAGTCCATCCGGTCCCCCATGGTCCGAATTTCAAAAGAAAATATAAACTTTCCGTTCTTGGATGACCAATTGAGGTGAAGTTTTGGTTTAATCTTAAAATTTAGAATTTGCAACGCTTCTATTGCTAACTCAAATAACCAGTAGCTATTCTTTAGGAATCTATCCTTATTTAGACCATTCAAAAAAGTAAAACTCTCAACTGGTCATGAAGTAACTGGATAGAAAAAAATATTTGTTGCATCCGGTCATTAAGTAACCGGACAAGAGAGAAAAATTAAAAAAAAAAGTTATCCGGATATTAAATGTACGGATGACATATCCGGTCAGCCTATGAGCGGATGGACTACTCCTTAACCAACCCCTCAAATATGTGGAGTACCATATGGACTTTAGAGAGATGTGGACCTAACTATTATCCATAGTAGCATTTTTTATCCATAAAATGTGGATCATCACAAAGATATGGATGAATTTTCGCTCCACAGGAGTTGCCCTTAATGAAGAGAAAAAATCAATATTTTAACAACATTTTGAGTAGAATGGAAAACCCCTTGATTAATGATTTTACTTAATAACTAATTTATATATGATTAATTTTCAATTGATTAATTGATGTTTAATTTTGTTAACCTAGATATTAACCATTCTTAATTCATCATCAAAACATGAGAAAAAAAATAGAATTAAAAAAAAATCATCCAAGAATCGGTGGATGTTCGTGCATTCGTAGACCGATTCTGGGCTGATATTTTTATTTGCGAAGAACACCCATAATCGGTGATAATACTTACTACATAGCCCGATTGTAAGAATTGGCAAGCACGATACACACACATAGACCGATTCCTAACACTCCACTGAAGAGTGGATTCATACAAGTGCTTAAAAAGAGAACAAAGTTCTAAGTTAAATATTATATAGAAAAGTTCCACATTTTTCCACTAATAATCGGTTTATGTGGACATTTACATGAAACGATTATGGGCTTAGAAATTACCAAATCAAAGGCTATATAATCGATTTATGTGAACACTCACATAATCCGAATCTGGTTGTAGTTATCTAAAATCGGTGAGTGGTTAAAGGTGGGATTCTAGGGTTTGTGAAAATGATTTATGGGAGGTTGAGCACGAACAGTGTTTTCCTAAACTACGCACAGTGGCCTTTCAAAGACTACTTCAGTCACGGGGAAGAAGACTTAGGGCCGGTCTTAGGGAGGAAAGCAGGTGAAGAGAGAGATAAGAGAATTCTAGTATTCGAAGAAGAATTACTCTGAGAGTTTTATGAGAAAGTTGTGTGTTAGCTTGGAAAAATAGAGGATCTATTAATAGTTGAATTCTCTAATCTCGGGTTGGTGAAGATAGGGATTGCTTGTCGTACGGGGCGATTTTCCCGCTCTTCAGGAATAATAGAGATGAACTAGGCTGCGTTTATCTCTTTATTCCACCACCTTTACTCTCTTCTGCGGTAATAAATAGGCCAGGTATTTCTCACACATGTCGTAGACCGCCAAAACAAAACCCTAATTGAAATTCCCACATTTGTGTGAAGTTGAGTCAGCATTTGTTATGATGTGTTGAGAGAGATATATATATTCTCTTTAGCATAGTTGACCAAGATAGAGAGATATTCTCTGATTTATGAGAATGAATAAGATGTGTCACGTGAAAAGACATGGAATGCCTCAGAAATCGTGTGTAGAGTGTGCGAGAACCTGAGGTTGAGCTCCCTCTATCCATGGTCGGTCACATATGTCATGTAGAGACCGTATTGTCGGTCCCTTTTTTGAGAATGCGGAGCTCAAGGGAGCTTATCCTCGTTTTTAGATAGACATGTACAGTTCATGCCCAATTTACTAACCGTGAGTGTGTTTGAGACGCTTAAAAATAGGCTTGTGCATGAGTCTTGTGCATGTATAAGACTCTTCAGACGAGTTGGCTCAGCTCGGATAAGGCCATTTGAGGTTTCTGACGCGACTGAGGCTATCTGAGATTTATCCGATACGATTGAGGTTGTCTGTGACTTAGATGACACAACTGAGGTTGTCTGAGACTTGTCTGACATGACTGAGGTCGTCTGAGATTTGTCTGGCACGATTGAGTCTCTCTAAAGTCAGCTGGGACATGTTCGGGAAAAAAAGAAAGATTGCACACCTAATAATGTCTCTGCGAGACTTCGGCTCACTTTTATTTGACCAACGTATCTTGCAGTGTTAGGATTCAATTTTGTTCATATTTTGGAGCCGATGTGAACAGTGTATCTCGAAAGGATGTTATGGGAGTCTGTCGAAAGGGACCAGAGGCTGAATAACCAGTGTATCTCGTGGGGATGTCCTAGGAATTATTCGGAATCCTCAATAACTTGGTTCAAATCCTAGATTAGACATGACCAGTGTATCTCGCGATGATGTAATAAGAATCAGTTCTTGATCTCAAATGGGGTGAGTCGTGCTTACAAGAGACACGTAGGTCTCCGCTCTGGGTCATAAGTCCGTCGAGGACGTTTTTATACATCTACAGTGCCTACATGACCAACAATGTCTCGTCGAGGATGTATACTAGGAATCATGGCATCACAACCAGTTGCGTCTTGCGAAGACATGCTGGAATTGTGGTTGTTCTAGTTCATAAGTCTGACGGGGACGTTTTATGCTTTTTAGAACCTATATGACTATCAGTATCTCGTCGAGGATGTACGCTAGGATTCACGGCATCACGACCAGCAGTGGATCGCGGGGACATATGCTAGAAATCGTGGCTATGGGTTCCTTGAGGGCCAAGGGTTTAATCTCTCCCGTTATAGTTGAATTTTTTCATATGGTCTTGAAATGATACTTTTCCCCGCTTATCCAAATTTCACCATTTACATTATATCCCATACTCATAGTAAAACCTTGGTTGTTCTATGATGAGTATATAGATGGTGATGATGCAAATTACAATCCACTCATTCTTTTAGACTTGTAGGGACCCCGAATCGATTCTTAGTCTTCGGTTCTGAACTTGAAATCGACTATGGACTTGGAATCCTTCCGGGTGTTTGCGTTGGGAGGTGTTAATGGCGTGATGATTGTGACTTGTGGGGATGACTTTTCTATCTTGGTTGAATGGATTTGCAAATTGGGGTTTACTTTTCCCAAACCCTAATTTTCTTTCTCTTTGTGTATCCTTGAGCTTCCGAGTTTGTGCAGATGAGTATTTGGGGAATATAGTGCTTTGGAAGACTTCTATATAGCCTCGAGGTTGGTGGAATACCATGATAATGAATAAGAACTTACTTTTGAAGTTACTGGGTCTAGATCCCAAGTAAATTCTTAATTAAGGCTTGTATTGCACCTAAACCCTAATTTATCTTTTGTTCGTGTCTGACTCCTTAAGACACTCCTAAGAGGATTTGCGAGTCTTGAAAGGTGTGTGTCTGTCTTGTGGGGTCGGCACCTTGTGCGGTGAAAGCATGTTTAATTCCTTGTACGTGTTAGAGAATAACTTGGTTGAACCCACCAAGCGTTGGTATGTCAAGTTTGGTTGTCATATTTTAGTGAACCAAAACTCATTTAAAAATTCGCTTGATTATGTACTAGAGTCAACTTCGTATAGGTTAGCTTGAAAGTATTAGGATATGAGACATTACAAGTATTACGAAGACTTGAAGAAGTGAAGAAGTAAGGAGATACAACGACAACATCATCCTTCCACTTGAGGTTAGTGATATTTGACTTGAACCGTTTCATTCCCTAACGTATTTTTCAAGTCGTGCAAATTGAAAACAAAACTGCGAAGCATGAATGATTATACTCTAGTTAGACATAGTATTAAGGAATACAATACGAGGTTTATTGCTTAACCATTAAACTTTGTAGATAAGACATCGACATAATCGTATGAATTCTATTATGATTATGTATGGGTATGAGGTAAAGATTTCATCATAGGAAACAATGTTTTACATTCGTTTAAAGGAAGTAAATTCATAAACTTGTTTTGTGAATCGAAAGGGAAATCGCCCGGCTTATTGGTATTGTAATTCATTGCATATCTTTTGAACTACCAATATGTGTGATTAGTATAACCGCTCATGACTTGTTTATGTTCTTGGTAAAACTATTCACAAAGACCTGACTTTTGTATTGGTATAACTTTTATTAGTGAAACCGATCTTAAGTAATCACCTGAGATGGTATGATCGATTTAGTATTATTGGTATGACCAACTCTAGGCAAAGAGGAACCGATCCTAGTGTTAGAGAACTGCTCGGTCAAACTCGCATGCGTTGCTATCTCAAGCATGTTTTGTCATAGTTAGTGACTGATAGGTGTAGAATACACCGTATTTACTATCTAGAGTTTATGCTTTCTTTGCTATTTTTCGTGTGAATTGTGTATCTTATGTGTGTTTTTGAGTTATTAGGTACTTTGGAGTCACACGGAGGAAAACAAGAAGAAATCACCCAATTTGAACGAAAAAGGAAAAATTGTCATTTCACGGGCGAACACTATCTGGAACCGGTTAAGGTAAAGGGGCAACTCTCTTTTGGAGGCGTGATTAAAGGCAGCCAGCTGTAGTTAAGGGGTTGTCATTCAGGGTATCCCTTATCATTTATCAGAGGGTGTAATTATCATTGGGTGTAAGTATCCGTCCACCCCTAAATTGAGAAATATCTCCTCTCAATCATTTGCAAACCTAAAATCTGAAATTAAGAAAGAACGATAATAGCAGTGGCTGTGCTGTTAATTCCAGATCGAAACATTCCGAGAAATTAAGAACAGAAATTGAAGCAGACATGGATTACTAGTTGAACTACAGAATGGGCGAGAGATGGAAATGGATTTGAATCACAAATTGATGAAGAACAGATGAGTTGAGATCGATGAGAGTTTTCAATCTGTGCAGTAAAGAACGAAATGGTGACGAGAAGATTCAGAGAAGAATGAGGGTTGAATCTGTACGAAGATGGAGGAATTGATATGAATCTAGAGATTAGAGTGATCTTTGTAGGTGTTGATGGTTCAGATCGATGAGTGAGAGGAGAAATTACCAGGAATGTGATAAAAGAGATGCTGAGACGATGATTGAAGTTAGGGTTTTGATTGTAGTCTCTGCAATGAGCTGATGGGCTGAATGAAGCTGGTGATATGTGCAAGTGATGCAGCTGCAGCTGTGGTGGTGATATGCAGAAGAATTCGAAGACGGGCTTGTTCCAGATTTGTTGCTGCCATGGTATGAGTTGTGTACAAGAAGTGTGTGCAGGTTATGAAGACAAAGAAGCTACAGATGATGCAGCAATGAGTTATATTTGGTGGTGCAGAGAGTAATGAATGTTGCTGGAGATTGAAGCAACAAGAAGATCCTGGTGTTGAAATTCATGGGTCCATGTCTGGTTTACAAATGACATTGTGTATGAATGTTTCAATGGAGGTTATGTGAATGGGTTTTTATGTAACAGATGACCAAGGAGATAGAGGTTAAGAAGGTAGGATTCGGGGTAGATCCGAGTTCTTGCCGGGGAGATGGTTTAACTTTAGATGAATTGTGTGGGCGATGTGTTTGGTGGTACTAGTGGAATTGCATGAGTTGTGGCTAAGAAAAATGGGTAGAAATTGTCAGTGCTGGAGATTATAAAGCTGTAGAAAGTGGCAGTGAAGTTGGTGGTATTCAAATGAGGTGCCATGTGCAGGTGAAATTGCAATTGGTGCTGCTGAACTACAGACTAGTTGCTGCTGTGGGTTAGTGATGATGCTGATGCAGATGGCAGAGTTCAAGGACATGATTTTGCAGAGAAAGAGCTGCTACTGGTGGAATTCATGGATGAGAATTGATGGGCTGAGCAAGATTATAGGGAAGTGATGATGGAGTCTGTAATGGTTTTGTGTAGTGGATGTGCAACTTGTGGTTTATGAAGTGCAGGTGCAGGCACTGATGCAATTACAGAGCAGTAAGGGTGATACTGGAGGATTAAAGGGCATTGGTGGTGGTTGATGTTGTATGGAGAAAGGAAAGAGGTGAACTGTACTGCAGATGATGCTACTGGAATGAAATGAAGTTGCACTGAGGTGATAACTTGAGGTGATGAAGTTCGAGCTGCGCTGGTTGTGTGCTGGTTGCGACTTAAGTTGGAGAATGCTAGGAACGTTGCGAGCTGGTGCTGTTGGCTTGGAGCTGACAAGGTATGAGGTTGAGTTGAAGATCGTTGTCGGATGCGAAGAGTTCAAAACCCAGGGGATGGAGATTGAATTGGTGCTGGTAAGCTGTGTTGCAGCAGTTAGATTGCAGGTGCTAGTGGTTCTGAGATTGTAGTAGGTGGTGCTCTTCTTGGTGGTTTGGAACTGGTTAAGCTGAAGCAATAGAAGTTGGAGCTGTAGATGATGGCAGTGATGTGGTAGCTGAGAATGGTTGCAGCTGAAGTGCATGTTGTGTTGCAATGGTTGTGAGTTGAAGCAGCAACAGGAAAGGGGAAGAATAAGATGGTGTTGCATTTAGGGATAGAGATTGCAATGATGGTGCAGCACTGGTTAGGCTTTGCAAATGGCTTAGGCCTAGGTCTGGCTCAGCTGACTAGCTCTCTAACTCAGACCTGACTCGTCTGACTAGACCACCTGACTCGGTTTGACTCGGTCTGACCGAGTTGACCCGAGTTGACCCGATGTGACTCGTTGACCGGTGACCGGGTGGACTTTGCAGGTCACCTGAGATACTTTCCGGTGCCGGACTCCGACCAATTTCCGTCCATAATCCTAGTTTTCCGGCGACGGTTTTTGGACATAATTTTACATGGGTTTTTTCTCACACATGGGCTTGGTGGACCACTTGGAGATGGGTTTTGAGAAGACCTAATATTGGAAGGAGTATCCTTTATGGAAATTGAGAAACATATAAAAAGAGAAATCTTTGATCTTTTATCTTTATCTATTATTCTTTGCCTCTACTTTGTTTTTTAGGGTTTAGAACCATGAAGTCTTTTCTCTTTCTTCTTGTTATGAACTCCATGAATATGAGCTAGAGTTTTCTTTTGGTTATGGATTAGTTGGATTTCCAAATATGGGTTTTATTTCAATAAATTAGTTTTCTCTCATATTATCGTTTATGATTCACCATCAATATTGTTACATGAGTTGAATGCTATTTAGTCGAGTCGCGAATCGATTGAGTTTCTTTTCATCTCTCTTGCTAGATTAGGATTTATTATACGCAAAAGTGATAGATTCCTGATTACAAGTAGCATAATTGTGATTATTTCTTGTAGTGATACATCCTAGTAGTCATATGTGAACCATAACCTTTGTTAAATCGGATTAGTGCTTTTACACGTTCGATTGCTTTGATTGGCCTGATTTCATAGAACTTAACGCATCTAGGGAATTAAACTTGATTAGTGCTTTTACACGTTAGGTTGTTCCTTTAGGTAGAATTCATATTCGCATCTTTTAATGTGTTTGTTGATGACATGAGGAGATTTGCGGGATATACTTGCGATCAAGGTATTCTAGGGCCTTTGATAAAAGTTGAGATTAAAATATCAATTCTAGTTATTGTGTTGAAAACATGTTTGTGAATGAAAACTAAATCCATGACCAATATTTTCACATCCTTGATTTGATTTGTTTACCTTTATTGTTTGCTTTCATATTATTTTAGTTACATAAAATCAGAAAATTCCCCGTGTTACTTATAAGATACCGAAACAATTTGACAACCTAGACCTCTCTGTGGGAACGATCCTTTCTTGCCCTTGCTTCATTATATATTTTGAGTAGTAAGAAAGTGTAATTTATTTTTGTGTCGGTGACAACTAGCCAAATTTTGGCGCGTTAGATTCTTGGGAGGCAATGGTTGTCAATTGTTTTTGGTTTCTTATTTTTGTTTTTTGCTTTTAGTTTTTATTTTCTGGTTTTTAACCTTGGTTTGAGAATCTTATTTCAGGTACTTGTTTCTCATGGAAGTAGCATATTACATGAATGGATACGGTTTTCAACAACCTCAACAATATGACAACTACCAATTCCAGGGGTATAATCAAAACCAATTCATTGGTTATGACCAATATTCCATGGAACCTTATGGTTTTCCTCAACAACCTTATGGCGGCTATGTGTGTGAACAACCACAAGGATGGAGGATTCTTATGCTCGTGAACAAAAAGTCTCTAACTTTATAGACAAAGTTTCCAACTTTTTACAAGAGGAATTTCAAAAAGCTAAAGAGACTACAAACGAGCAACTCCAAGAACTTCGTGAAGGTATTGCTAGCTTGCGAAGAGGCATTGATCAATGCAAGGAAGATATGGATAATTCTAATGAGCATATGGTTTGTGATGAATATTTGATTGATGCTAATGTTGAAAAAGGCCAATCCTTGGGCACTTTTGTTGATAATTGTGTAGTGAACTCAACTCTTGATCGTAATAATGATCATTCACCTATTTAAAAGGATGAGTTCGAGATTAGCAACACTAAATTCAGCGAGGACCCATCTTATATTGACTATGATAGTGACGGTGATTATGATATATTGCTTGAAACAACTCATGGTGACATCCCCGAGGAGTGTACAATGGAGTCTTTTTGGGATCAAGATGAAGACGAAGAGGAATATGTCGACACTTGTGTAGATTACTCAAGCATTGATCTTAATAATGATCAAGAGCCTATTCAAAGGGTGGAGCTTGAGGATGATGCATTTTCGAGTGTTCTAGAAAAGTTTCTTATAATAAAATTTGGATCCGCAAAAGAGTATGTGCCTTACAACAAACAGGAATATGTTGAGAATGTGACCGATATGACCAATATTGTGGAAGACTCGATTGAGCTTGCAAATGATTGCAATGATGATGTTTATGTCGAGACTTTGGTTACGGCAGAAACGGACGAAGAATGGTTGCAAGGTTTGATAGAGGACCATGATATACATGAGGTGAATAATTCACTTGAGTTTTTCAAGGATGAAGAGGATTCCGTGATACAAGAGATTGTGCAAGGTTTGTCTAACCCGTTGCCTATTGTTTCTTCTCCTTTACCTCTTATTGGTTTGAATGTATATGCTTCGAGAATATTGTTGAATGACTTTGTTTCTCGTTTTCCGCCATTAGAGATACTTGATTCTCATACTATGCAGGTTTTGGAACAAGAAACCGTGGAAGTACCCGACTTCTATATTATTTATACACTTCCAAGTGTAGACAAGAATAAGTGTGGGGGAAGCTTTTATCGGTTAATAGCTTCACTTTTGTTTTATAGTACTAATATTTGTGTGAAGCTAGTGTTTGCAAAACAGGTTCTATGGAAGGATCCTCAACTTTTCAGATTGTTGGTATACGGGGAATGAATCTTGCAAGGATATAGTCGGGATGACGACTTTAAACCAAGCGCTATATGGGAGGCAACCCATAGGTTTTGTATCTCTTATCTTTTAATTTTTCTTGTCTTGTTTTTACTTTTTCTTGTCGCATATTGTTATAAGATTTCCCACCTTGACTTTCTTTGGACGATTCAATTACATTGAGGACAATGTAAAGTTTAAGTGTGGGGGAGTGGTTAAATATTTGCTTTGTAAATTTTTCAAAATTTTTCAACTTTTGTGTAAATAGTGAATAAAAACTCCAACTTGTAGTTAGTTTAGAGTCACATAGTATACATGTCGCTAAGATTACATCGAGATTCTCATAAGAGTGACTGAACTTAGAGATGACAGAGAACATGATCGGGTTTCTTACTTGTTTGAGAGTTAAAGTTGGATTTAACCATGCCAGTGGCAAATAAGGTGCAGACTGAATTCGGTATTAGAGTAGTGATCCCTTATAGTGGAGACTACCCATGTTACATAATGTGAGGCACCAACCTTCAATTCTTTGTACCTGTCTAAATTTGTGCTTTTAGAGTGTGTGTCACCGTACGTAAATTCCGGGCAGAATGGTGAGCTGTCCAACCTCCCACCATAGAAGCACTATTTTGATCTCTTGAGTGCTATTTTTATCAATCATGATGGTGACATCGAATTGCTAACTTACATACCACTTGTAATCTTGTTCGCAATTAGCACCATCCACCTTATCTCTCTCTACACCAACAGGTCCATAGAAACACCATCATCATCAACAAGAGGAGCATCACAAATTCGAAGGAAAGTTGAAGACGTTCAAGGTTTACAAGCAACAATACAAGGAGCAGAATTCTTACGAGTTGAAGACATATATACAAGAGCGAAGTTTATAAAGATGAGAGTTCGAGAAGTTTATGATATCAAGACATACAAGTTGTGAAGAATCATGCGGTAAAATACTTATACCATGGTACTTATTTTATTTTCAGTTTGTGTTTATTTCTCTCAAAAAAAAAAATGAGGAAAAAAAAAAAATGAAAAAAAAGACAAGAGAAAATGTTTATGATCGTTAATAGTTTTTTATTATTTTGTTTTGTTTTGTTTTTATTTTGTATTTATTTTTTTCTTGTCTCATAAAAAAAAATTGAAAAAAAAAGAAAAAAAAAAGACAAGAAAGACAAGAAAAATTCATTGTATCATATTTTGGGGTTGTATAGTTCATTTTTAGTTTCTTTCAATAAAGCCAATGGAAAGAAGGAATATCTATAATGAAGTTTCAAGCAACAAGGAATTTGAGGAAAGAATCATATTGTCAAGAGGAGATTTGCGGGATATACTTGCGATCAAGGTATTCTAGGGCCTTTGATAAAAGTTGAGATTAAAATATCAATTCTAGTTATTGTGTTGAAAACATGTTTGTGAATGAAAACGAAATCCATGACCAATATTTTCACATCCTTGATTTGATTTGTTTACCTTTATTGTTTGCTTTCATATTATTTTAGTTACATAAAAATCAGAAAATTCCCCGTGTTACTTATAAGATACCGAAACAATTTGACAACCTAGACCTCTCTGTGGGAACGATCCTTTCTTGCCCTTGCTTCATTATATATTTTGAGTAGTAAGAAAGTGTAATTTATTTTTGTGTCGGCTGACAACCGGCCAGTGACCAAAACTATAAGTCTTGATTTCTAGCCTATTTATAGATGTCTCGGACTATGACATAGATAGTGTAGTTGAGCTTAGATTTCACAGAGTTCATCATTTGAAGACGAAGAACTACTAAGGGGAGATTGTGGAACTTCTTCGACAAAAGGTATGTGGAGACTTGAACTCATCTATCACTTGGAAAGTCTATTTCTACCATCTCCTATATTGAGACATAAGTCGTGTTAAGATATAGTTTTCTCTATACACATTTGAGATTTCGAGTTGAGTGTATCCCGCTTACATATTTCTCGAAATATGTGTTGGTAAGCTTTCGCTTCGACCAAGTTCATCTTATATCATGAGGAAATTTTTGAGTAACATCTCACATGGTTTGTGTGATACAATCATTTGATGTAGGCTTGGAATATTTCGATAATGATTATTTCAATATCTTGAAAATTGCTTTGATGCTAATAGTGAGTGAAATCGGCTATTATCATTATAAAAGAATGTTTCAATGATTGAAATAAAGAGTTTAGAATCTTGTAACCATCTTTGGATATAAGCATAGTGTGTTCGCGCATTAGTGTATAAGTCCAAAACCGGGAACCTAAAGTATGCATACTTATGTGTATACAAAAAGGTTGTAGGAGACTGGGTAAGTATGCGTACTGGCGGAAGTTCACGTCCGTGAATTTCTGATGAGTTTGAAAACCAAAACCAAACTCATCCGGTTACCTAAAGTGCACGTACTGGCAGAAAGTTCATGTCCGTGAATTTCTGCTGAGTTTGAAAAATAAAACAAACTCAAATCCGGTTACTTAAGTACGCATACCTGTACGCATACTTAAGTGTGTTACTAGTCTAAAATCGGTTATACGTGAACCTAAACATTTATCAATAAGGAATGCAATCTTTTCAAACCGTGGCTATAATGTTCATGTATTAATTTGAGTGAATCAAACAGATTTTGCTTCAATTGTGTTCTTGTATAATCCATGAGAATATAGCAATTGAACAACTCTTTAACTAGTTTCACTTGAGTCATTTGAACTAGTTATGGTTAAGATGAATAAGGTTGATATGAGAGTAATCATATGGCTAAACTTGGTTAACTATTTGTGAACCAACATGGTGTACACGTTTAAGTACGATTACATAAACCTAAATGAGGGTACATTTCATTTGTGTGTAACAAGCTAAGTTCGATCTAACGGTTGAAAGATATTAGCTTGGAAGAATCAGGTTTTTCATCTAACGGTGAATATTGAATGCTTTGTTACCAAGGTAACTTAGATTGCAAACCCTAATTTGAAAACAATATAAAGGAGAACTCTAGCAACTGGGAAACCTAATCCCAACACCTCCTGTGTGTTACTAGTTGCATAACTAGAGTTGATTCTCCTTTAACCTTAGGTTTCTTCTCGAGACCCCGTAGGTTAATGACTTCATTGGGATTATGAAGCCAGACCCAACTATTATCTTGTAGTTGCGTGATCTGATCTTGTTGTTTATATCGTGTTGAGTACAATTGGAATAATTGACTCGAGATTTTATATCACCGATAGGCAAGATATAAAAGTAATCACAAACAACTTCGTCTCATCGTTTGTAATTCCACAATATCTTCTTTCGTTAGTCGATTAATATTATTGTGAGATGATTGATAATTCTAGGCTGTTCTTCGGGAATATAAGTCCGGGTTATCGATTGGTTCCTGTTCACCTTGATTTATCAAAATACGGAACAAAAACTCTTGGGTATTTCTGTTGGAGACATATTTATTCAATCCTATAGACTTTTATGTGTGAGACATATTTGTCTATCAAGTCTCCGACCTTGGGTCGTAGAAACTCTTGGTTGTGGGTGAGATAAACTAAAGGAATAATCAAGTGTGTAGTATCCTGCTGGGATCAGAGACGTAAGGAGCGCAACTGTACCTTGAATCAGTGTGAGATTGATTAGGGTTCAACTACAGTCCAGTCCAAAGTTAATTGGTAGTAGGCTAGTGTCTGTAGCGGCTTAATACAGTGTGGTGTTCAATCTGGACTAGGTCCCGGGGTTTTTCTGCATTTGCGGTTTCCTCGTTAATAAAATTCTGGTGTCTGTGTTGTTTCTTTTCCGCATTATATTTTGTTATATAATTGAAATATCACAGGTTGTGCGTTAAGATCAATCAATTAGAATATCCAACCTCGGGTTGTTGATTTACATTAATTTACACTTGAACATTGGTCTTTGGTACCGTTCAAGTTACTTCTCTTATATTCAATCGGGCTCACAGATTTCTATTTGCTGATTGCGGATTGAATTAAGAGTTAGAGATATTAAAACTCTTTGACACACTTTATTCTAGATTGAGTCTGACTGTCTAGTTGATTCTCTAAAAAGTGTATTGGAGTAAGTCCTCTCAGATTGCCAAACGATTTGTTGGGTGTGGTTGTTAGACCCAGCATTTTCAATTATGTTTGTAGCGATCTGATATGGACAAAGGTGTTATCTCTATAAACGTACCACCAGTCTTCGATGGCTCAAATTACTTGTGGTGGAAAATTGCTATGCGTGCCTTTCTTCAAGCGCGTGATTTTCAATCATGGGTTTATGTAGTTAATGACTATGATGCTCCCGTTGTGGCAGTAGAGAATGCAACCATTCCAAAGAACATTGGTGAATACAATGCTGCCGAGATACTTGTTGCAAAGCAAAATTCCGACGGTTTGAATGCCTATCAAATCCATTTCTATCTGTTCAGACCTAAAAAGAGTTTCAGAAGACCTTCCCTCTCGCAAAGGAGAGGACCAAACATCTGGGGTTAAACTCAAAAGAAAGCCAGTATGTGTTAGAGCACAAGGCAATGACTGGATCAAATCAAACCCTGAATCCAAGATTTTTATTCATGAGAAAAAGTCAAATTATCTGCTAGAGTTGATAATTTTCGAAGCTATGACACCATTAGCAAGCATATAATTCTTGAGTTTAGCATTGGAGACTACTCTAAGATCTCACGATTGATAATTGGAAAAGGTTCTTTGTATTGGATGTTGTAACTACCGAAAAACCGATAATACACCCAAAGTATCAAAATATAAAGCAAACTAAGACATGATACTAACTTATAAAGCGAAGTGATGAACCTTTTATGATCTTAATGATATTATCTTAAGTTTACAGCACAAACCCTAACATAGAAGCTAATAAGTCTCTCTCACAATATAATTATCACCTTACAAAATTACTCAACCCCTCTTACAATGCCCTAAGAGCAATTGCAGTGGTGCGAGTATAACCAAAGATCAAAAAAAACGACCAAATTTAGTTTAGTCTGGTGTGTGACGCTACGGGTAGAAGTCTAAATTTGGTCGAGCGGATACTATACGTTCGCTTGGTATGGGGCGGGGACTATACGTTCGCCCGATGGGGGGAGATTTCAAAAAAAAAAAAAAAAAAAAAAAAAGGGTCGGAGGTATAAAGCTCGCCCCACTATAAAGAAAAACAAAAAAAAAAAAGAATGGGGCGGAGGTATAAACCACGCCCCACACAAAATAAAAATAAAAAAAAAAAAAAAAATAATGGGGCGGAGGCTATACGTTCGCCTGGTGTGGGGCGTACACTATACGTTCGCTCGACTATAGTTTGGGTTTAGTCTTTGGTCCCCGACCAAATATAGTCTGGGATTTGGGTTTAGTACGGTCTTTGGTCGATGGTCCGTCCCGCTACGCCTGGTTCTTTTACCAAATAAATGGGTTTAGTCGCCCCTTTGCGGTTGCTCTAAGGCTCCTTTTATAGGCATTTAGTGAACTGGAATACAACTCACATTACTTCGCTGATAATCACACATTTCACGTGATTTTACCTTTTATCTCGCTACCTCAGTTTTCATCATAAAGTGCCATTACTATGTCGGCGACAACCTCGGTTTCTTGTATGTACAACTGTCACTATTTCTTGTTCAACAATTTTCCTTCGCTAGGGATCATTCTTTCTCAACTCAGATATTCTTCGCTGGATGGATTAGATGAGTTTTCTTCTTCGTTTAATTATTTCGTTCCCTTAATCTTTGTTTCTTCACTTCGTTACTTCAACTTCACAACTCCTATTTTCGTAAAAGTTCCAATGTACTCTTAATCGAGTTGATTTGACCTATCGAGCATCTTTAATAAATGCTTTGTCTCGATATTTGGTAATGATATCTTTAAAGGAGATTTTACCATTGATTTTGTTCCCTCACGGGCTTACACGTAAGGAAGATATTTTATGCACCCACATTTTTCCTTTTCTCTTTTGCTCGATTGTAAATAGAGTAAAAAAGAGAATTACTTTTGCAGTTATTGCAACTGCCACGTCCCCGGAATTCTCGTTGTTCTGTCTTCCACGCGTTATTAAACTCCCTTTATGACCTGCACGCGTCAATCTTAACCCCTCTTTTAACCACTTTGGCCAGTTGGTCTTCCCATACACCATATATATTCGTTTTGAGAGGAATTTTTACTCATCTTTTCCCATTATTCTCTTTCAACCTTCTCTGTTGCTACTTTCGACTTTCCCTGTTGTTGTTCTTCATCTACTATTGGATTAAAGCCTCCCTTTTACTGTCTTTTCAAAACCCCTTTTATCTTAATTCTTCAACCTTCAGAACCTAATGGCCCCTAAGACGAATCCATCGCAATCATCCTCTAAGGGTTTCGAAGATTTTGAGTGAATTGGCAGCAAAGGGTTTTACTCTTAGTCCCGCTCCGGGTGCGAAAGAACATGGAACCGCATTATGGGTGGATTTCCAATGAGTCTTGGTCTTCTTCAAGCATGTTTGTCAATGTTAGTGATCAAAACTATAAGTCTTGCTTTCTAGTCTACTGTAGCTAAGTCTCGGACTGGGATAAAAAGTGTAGTTGAGCTCAAGAACTCCATTTTATTAATTGGTGTTTCATTAATTTCTCATGATAAATGATTCATTACATCATAAATGTCCCTTAATTAATATTATTAAATATTTCCATCAATAAATAATTTTGACACAAATTATTACAATATATATTAGTGGTGGCGGTGGTAATAGAAGAAGAAGTAGGTGGTGGAAGCGGTGGCAGGTGTTACTAAGTGGTGGAGACGGTAAAATTAGTTTTGGTGGAAGAAATGGTAGCATTGGATGGTTTTAATGGTGGTGGTATTGGTTTTTTATTTTTGAATCAAAAATAATAATAAAAAAAAAATACATGATGGATAACAGTGTATTGTGAAAAATATATTTGGTTGTTTTTGACACAATCAATAAAGGCGTGTAACAAATATTTTTGGGATGATACCAAATCATATAAGACAAAATGGTTGTTTTTGGTACCACTTCTATCTTTGGTAACCATTCGTACGCATGATTTTCAGTATTAACAAAAAGCGTATAGTTGAATAAATTAATTGACGATGTAAGTTTGTTAAACCTAAACTTTATACATGACGTCTAAGATTAAAACTTATAAGTGTGCCCAATATTATACGAGGGATGGGCAGTGGTGGTGGTGGAGAAAGAAGTGATATCTGGTGGTTTTGTGGTGCTGGCGGGTATTGATGAGTAGTAATTGACTATGTTAATTATGTGCCGCTACAAAAGGGTAACATTATAAAGTAGAAATGTGATTGATCGTCTTAATGCTAATATGAACTCGGTTAAAATACATGAAAATTAAGAGAGAGAAAAAACATTTGGATGTCACGTTATATATTAAATACTAAAAATTACATATTTAGTATCAAGGTTTCTCCCTCCAATAGATAAATCTACGGTTGTATTGAGATCCCGTAAGCAGAGCGAGAGTTGGTCTTGGATTTCTGAATGATAAATGAATATAATGAAACGATCCTCTCGGTTTCTCCAATGAAAACCGAAACCTTCTAAAAAAATAATCAATCGAACAACACTTAGATGGAGCGCATCACCACCAGTGTAAATTTCTCTGAATTGCTACATATCCAGTGAAATTTTTATAGATTAATTTGGTGATTTCGTCCTATCGTAATTTTTAACGAGGCATGCAATTAAATCTCTGATAGTGATTTTAAAGGTATTTGATAATGATTTAACGAGGCATGCAATTAAATCTCTGATAGCCGTACCCAAATTCTCTTATAAGTTTTGTTTATGCAAGTATTGATTTAACTTGGATTCTTTTATATTTTTGTGTTAAGTTGGTGACTTTTTAATTTGAATACATGTTTGGTTAACAAAATTTGATACATATAAGGTATTTTCTTTGTAACACTAATGTTAGTCTTTCATTTTTCCCATTAGCACTCTGTTTCGATCCCGTATTTTTAGGAATTATTGGACTAATGTTGGGGTATTTGTTTAATCTCAAGGACGATTAAACCCAGTGTGTGTTCTACACATTGAAGGCGACATAAGTTTGTGTCGGATCTACCTTGAAACTAATAATTTTTACTCAGAAGGTTAGTTGAATTTATGTACATACAAATATCAATATGACTATGCTCTTTATTGCTTCAAATTACTTGAGCAACACTAGATGTGAGAACGTCATTCATGCACTACTTAGCATAGTTGGTGTGAAATCTTTTTATCCACAAATTTCTTCAATTTTATGTTATCAATATGATTGAGAAAGAATCTTACACATGTTTTGATTTACTTTTATAAGTTTGTTTTTTCATGTGTATCCCAGCCTTCCAATAGTCGAGGGTTATTCATTTTTATAACTCTCATATTTGCAAAAATAAAAAATAAAAATAAATAAATACTCCCTCCGTCCCAATATTAGTTGACCTACTTTATAACTAAAGTAGGTCAACTAATAGTTGGACGGAGGGAGTAGTTTTTATCTATAGTAGGGAAATATTATGAGTTTTTGCTTCACTCCTTAGAGCCTTAGTTATCAATAATTTCGGAACCAATGTAGTCATAAACATCATGGAGTTGGATCGCCAGTTTAGGTATATGTACATTTAAATGAAATATTCTTTTTGAAATTTAAAATTATGGTGTGATGGAACAATAAATGGGAAAATACCTTTTTATTTTTATTTATTTTTCATGTTGGCACAACATTATTACTCCATCCAGATAATAAATTGAAATAACATGCTTAAGTAAAATAAAATATCAGGTAACCCATTATTTTTCTGCCCAAAACCTACTTGAATATCAAAATAATTACCCACGAAAAAATGAAGCTAGAGGAATGTGAACAATACGTATTAGAGACAAAATATTCTGTGTCGTTACGGCATGGGTTAAGACCTAGTTGAATATAAAGCGGGTTTAAACCCAAACCCGCCCAACCCGTAGCGGGCGGGTAACAAAACCCGCCCGCTATTTGTGGGTGCGGGGTTGGTTATGAAAATAAAAACCCGCAGTCTGTGGGTGCGAGGTTGGTTTTAGCTAATACCCGCCCAAATCCGCCCATGTGCAGCCCTAGTTGTTTACATCCATGAACCTGTGACTATCCCATACTTGTTCAAAAGTTCTCTAATATGTCGGTATAATGTATTGATAGAACATAGAATGAACTTTTGACATTACAAAAGTTAAAGCCTTTTATGTCATTATTTTGATGGAAGAAAGGATAAAGCTTTTGTTTACAGGGATTAAGTCTATTATATGTCATTGTGCAAATGGTGATGGAAAATAAAACGAATCCTTGTTTATTCCGCAGTATTGGTCGATCTCCGATCCACATTTTTGTGCATATACTGTGTTGCTCCATAAGACCTCTTATGTTTGAGCATGACCAACTAAATTGATCATTCTCTTTTGGTTATTTTAGTTGTTGCACCATAAGTTCGCTTATGTCGAGCATGATCGACCAATTGAATTGATCACATTGTGGTTAATTTGGTTGTGTATTCCAATCATGGATTTTTTTGTGATTAATTTGGTTGTATTTTTCGATTGCATTAATCATGGGTTCTCTTGTGGTTAATTCAGTTGAATATGTTGGATACAAATTCATGTTTTTCATGTGATTTGATTTAATCCAAAAGAAGTCCTTCTTTTCTCGTTAAAAGCAAGGTCGCCTTTGTTGTTCTTTCGGGATGGCATTTTATGGGGGGAGTTCTTTTCGAACTTGTGCTTAATTGCCAAATCTTTGTGGGGAGTGCGAATGTGGAATATTTAAGGGGTTATCTTGTACCTTTATAAACTCCTTGATGAATGCATTTAGCTTCGGCTTTATGATGGCATCTAAATAAGTTGATATGGTATTCTCTTTTGGTCATGAAGTATCTCTGTGAAAATTTTATGAGGATCCCACTAGTTTTCGTACATTTACCAATTTATATTGACAAAAAGGGGGAGAATTAATGTGTAATGTGATACTACAAATACATATGGTTTACGGATCATTATGTAAGGGGGAGTGGTTTTCATGTTGAGATGAAGTATTGACTAAGGGGGAGTGATACATATCACCATAGTATTGTTGTCAAAGTTGTGATACAATTGAACTTTGATGTTGTGTAATAATACTATGACACTGTATAACAATGATTGAGATCATTTTGTTTTCTCATTGTTATCGCTACGGTTCTTCAACCACTATGATGTTGAACTTACAACCATTAAGATCAGGGAGTACTTGGAAGTGACGAAGATTTTAAGTCGCGTTGAAGATGCCAAGGAGATCAAGCATTTGGATGAGAAGCTACAATTTTTATCTATTTTGGAATCCATATGTATTGATAGTCTTGTCATTAAAATTGACAAAGGGGGAGATTGTTAGAGCACTGCTCGGTCAAACTCACATACGTTGTTATCTCAAGCATGTTTGTCAATGTTAGTAATCAAAACTATAAGTCTTGATTTCTAGCCTATTTATAGATGTCTCGGACTAGGAAATAGATAGATAGTTGAGCTTAGATTTCACATAGTTCGTCATTTGAAGACGAAGAACTACTAAGGGGAGATTGTGGAACTTCTTCGACAAAAGGTATGTGGAGACGTGAACTCATCTATCACTTGGAAAGTCTATTTCTACTATCTCCTATATTGAGACATAAGTTGTGTTAAGATATAGTTTTCTCTGTACACATTTGAGATTTCGAGTTGAGCGTATCCCGTTGTTTGTGGGTGAGAATGGTTTCTGCTGATTTCGGTAATTTTGGGTGTGTGGTTGAGAAACGAATTTAAACCCTAAACAATATACTGCAATGGAGTAATTTAGATTCGAGAGATCAATCTGTACAAGTCCGACCTAAACCAAGAAATGGCCGTTCCAAACTTGCTTCAGTCACAAAGTGAAGGTGAATTGGTTGGTTTTGGGGAGGGAAGCAAGGAAAGTGATGAGACCAGAATAGTTAATTCTGGAAGAATAGTTGTGTTACGACTTGTATCAGAAAGTGGGAAGCTAACGTATGAAAAGCTAGCAAACGTTTTCTGTGTGGTGTATGCTCCTGACTGAACCTGTCGTTCGGTGGAAATAGGTAAGACCTATTTATACAAGTCGAAGTGAAACGTACTCTGGTCTCATTAAGGAATGGGAAAATGGGAGGAGGTGGTAACAGTTAACGCATGGAATTGAAGTTCCATAAAACCGTTAACGCATGGAATTGATGTTCCATAAAACCGTTAACGCATGGAATTGATGTTCCATAAAAACCGTTAACGCATGGAATTGATATCCCATAAAACCGTTAACGCATGGAATTGATGTCCCATAAAAGAGCGTTTCACCATTAACTCCCTGTATTTACTAACCGCCTCATCCTTATGACACTTCCTTATGACGGGCGTAGTGTACGCCGCACGCTGTAAACCCCCAAACCAATACCCAAAGAGGATCCCCCAGTTTGTGATATGTGTTGATGTCTCGAATGTTTTTGTGGAAAACATGTAGTATATTGTTGTTGCTGGAAAGTCGAGCTTGGGAGACTTGCTAGCAGTGACCTTCGACGGTCGAGATTTTGCATCTTAAGAGGAAAGGTAGCCGTTGATCGTCGCACGCTTTCGTTTTTTGGTGGCCGCATAGGGAAGGCCAGCATGGTGGCGTGGCTAGGTTGGCATGGCATGGTGGCGCGGCTAGGTTGGCGTGGCCAAACTAGGGTTTTGGGTCAAAGGTTACCATGTGTTGTCTGGTAACCTTGGACGGCTAGGATTTTCTCCTGGGATTGAAGGGCGACCGTTGATTGTCGCACGCCTTCGTTTTGGTAGCCGCGTAGGGAAGGCCAGCATGGTGGCTCGGCTAGGTGCATTTGGCATGGTGGGGCCAAGGGCTTAGCATGCCGTTGGCACATGGTGCGGCTAGCATGGCTAGGGCCAAGGCAAGGTGAGGTTTGGCTTGGCATGGTGGGGCCAAGGGTTTGGCATGCCGTTGGCACATGGTGCGGCTAGCGTGGCTAGGGCCAAGGCAAGGTGCGGTTTGGCTTGGCATGGTGGGGCCAAGGGTTTTGCATGTCGTTGGCACATGGTGCGGCTAGCATGTCTAGGGCCAAGGCAAGGTGCGTTTTGGCTTGGCATGGTGGGGCCAAGGGTTTGGCATGCCGTTGGCACATGGTGCGACTAGCATGTCTAGGGCCAAGGCAAGGTGCGGTTTGGCTTGGCATGGTGGGGCCAAGGGTTTGGCATGCCGTTGGCACATGGTGCGCCTAGCGTGGCTAGGTGCGGCTGGCACGGTTTGCCATTGACACGGTGGTGCGGCTAGCATGGTTGGCATGCCTTGGCGCGGTAGGTGTGGTTGTCACGGTTTGCCATTGGCACAGGGGCGCGGCTAGCATGGTTGGCATGCCTTGGCGCGGTGGGTGTGGCTGGCATGGTTTGCCATTGGCACATGTGGCGTGGGAATTAGGGTTTTGGCCTATCGAAACCCTAATTATTAATTAATTAGAAAAAAGGTACCACAGTAATTTTTCATGAGACATACTAAAGGGTTCAATAAATGCGTTTAAGCCCTGTGACGTTACTGTCTGGCTAGGGTTTTACGATTTTAAACCTAAGCTAAAAACCACCATCAACATTAAGTCCCCTGCTTAGCTCGGAACAGGGGCGTTGTTGCGAGGTAAGCATAAGATGGTAATAGACAAGGACAGAATCAAAACGTAAATCATGCAAGATGATCAGGAAGATCCGCCTAACCTTTTCGAGAGGTGAAGAGAGTTTGTGCTTCCCATGTTGGCGGCCCTGCATAAATTGTGGTGGGGATGCAGACCGTGGAGTGGTGAGACGAAAATTGCTGGCTTGGTCTGGCCGTACATTACCTTGACTAGGCTAGGGAACATCATGACGCTGACTTGGCGGATCTGTTGGTATTGGCAAGTCATGGCGTGGACGGCTTGGAGAGGCAAAGCACGTGCAAACGGTTTAGAGAGGCAAAGCACGACAGACGGTTTTGGCATGATGAGGCCACGACAATGGAATGGAAAACTCGGCGCGGTGCGGTCATGGTACGGTGCGGTTCGGTGAGGTGTGCACGGACGGCTCGGCGTGGTGGTGATTTGTCTTTGCGGGCCCGATTGCCTCTCTTCTTGTGTAGCTTGAACTGGGAACTTTTTTTTTTCCAAAACCCGAGAGTGTTATGTCCATAAAAGGGGCGTTACTCT
This sequence comes from Papaver armeniacum, assembly GCA_023531295.1. Lineage (NCBI taxonomy): Eukaryota > Viridiplantae > Streptophyta > Magnoliopsida > Ranunculales > Papaveraceae > Papaver > Papaver armeniacum. The sequence continues at coordinate 40,263 of JAJJWW010004400.1, forward strand.
TTCTTCTCATGTTACGTTGTCGGTTTTGTTCCCGAATCTCGATGCTGGTGGTCAGAAAAGCAAAACGCGAGCAAGCACGTCTCAAAACACATACTTCCACGTTTTCTCACCAAACCCTTATTATATCGCATATCCAGGCACGAGACTTTCCTTTTATATTTGCTTGGTAGAATAGGTTTTAATTAAGACCGGACATCACGCCTTAATTCTCAATTAGTAGAAAGCTTTCGGGGTTGCGTTATTCTGCCGATAAGAGATGATCTTGGATCCTTCATTCGCATAGTTTGTCTTGAAATCGTGCTCGCCCTCCTTGCAGGTATCGTCTTGTGTTTTCTGGTTTCCGTTTTGGCTTCCTCCTTATGTATGCTGCCGGTGTAAAATAGGGTAAAAACTTGCCTACTTTCTCTGGTTTTGTAGTGCACAATGGGATCTTCCGGAGGCGGCCGTACCTCCAACCATTCGGAGAGAAGCTTTGGAATCGGCGAAAGCCAGTTTTCTTCTTATGAGGAGGCGTTAGATAGAATTGAATCTATGTTCCATGAAGCTTGCAGAATTATTCGGGGCCTACCATCCACCCACCTAGGTGAAGTGCGGGTGCGTGTTCAGACCTTCTTAGATTCAGTGAACATGGAGGAGGAATGAGAGAGTAACGAAGCGCCTTGGTGTGCTGAGAGACCTCAGTGTAGTAAGACTTCTTCACGGCCCAATGCTAGGGCGGTACAGCCCGCTTCTGGGTTGAAACGACAGAAAACTGAGCCTACGAAACTTTCAGGGGAAAGCTGACGTAACTTCTTTGTTCAGGGTGGTGTCACAATTCTCGATTCGAATGCGGATAAATCGGGAAATTCACCTCATAAGGTTGCTGAGAAAACCCTCAAGGAATACACCTTTGATGAAACTGAGACAGCCTTCGGGGTAGGTGCCGAGACTGTTGTTAGCGACATCGGGCGGGTCATGGTGGCATATGCTGGACCGGTTGTTGATGCGAGTGTCGGGAAGGAGACGAGTGCTGTTGCTGCTGAGGCGGCTTTTGGATGGGATGTTGAGGTTGCTACTGTTGATGCGGCCGTTGGATGGAACCTTTGTTGCCCGAGAGATTGTTGGGGAAAGTGCTTGAAAGGAGTTTTGACTAAGCCGACTCGTGCGTCAACTTTCGATGACTATCTTCTCCTTTTATTGTTTCTATCTGTTGTGTAGTTGTCCTGATGCTTTTCAAACTCATCTTTACCTTCTTTGTATTCGTGGCGAAGTTAGGGCTTTGCCAATTAGCATCCCGTTTGCAATTTCTTATTTTCGAATGATTGAATAGGGTATTTCTGACACGGCTTTGGCTTTCTGGTTGTGATATGATGGTTAATGGCTTCTCAATGATTTTGGATTGGTTTGGTATATTTTAATGAAATTTGGGAAAACCCACTCGGAAGGAAATGCATGTTTTTTTTTTTTTTGAACGAAAAACGAAACCCGGAGAAGAATACAAACGGTGTATTCATCTAGGGAAATACCAATATCAAGAGAAAGCTGTTGAAGGAAATACTAAAGGGAGAGTGGTGGAAAAGTACGGCGTTTTAGGGATAGGAAAGCTTGAGCCATCGCGAGTGAACTATCACACCTTCCGGCTTGTCTGCGTTGATGAGCTTGCAGTATCCTCCTAAAAGAACGCCTGCCACTAGATAAGGTTCGTCTTCTTTTTCCTCAGGCAAACCAATCCGAACGCTATCTTTACCGTCATATTCCCAATTTGAAACGAGTTCACTTTGACCACTATATCTCCAATTGAAAACGGGTTCAGGTGTTGTGCAACCGTTTGAATCTTGGTCTCGTTGGTTTCGATGGCAGCTTCCAAATTCTTTGCAAAGCGTTTGAATGGCCCAGCACCCCATTCACATCTCTTGACAGCGTCCGCGCTAGTAATCGCGCTGAGTCCCCATGACGGAATGCGGGAAGAAATGACTGGTTGTAGAGAAGATCGTTCGGCCAGACTTACTTGCGTTTGGAATCCACGAGTTAGCGCCAACGGGGGAAGAAATGACTGGTGAAGCCGCCTATTCGGAGAGGAAAGTAACATAATTAGGCGAAATCTCTTACAGCCGCTCGGTTTAAAGACTTCTTTGGGATTGAGAAGCTCTATTAGTACCGTTGGTGGGAAACTAGATAATTACGGTTTATTATTAGTTTTTGATTGATTTGATTGACTAACGGTTGTTGAACTTTGATTGCACCTAGTTTGTTTATGCTTGAGAATCTTCTCTTCTGATATAAGATTCACTCAAACTAGATCAAAGTTTCGACGGGGATCTTTAGACTGTTTGTAGATCTAAAGACGTCTTGTGATAATCCATTGTTAACAGACTTCGTTCTATGCGTGATTGATCACAAGAGATTCAAGTTGATTGTGTGCAGGTGTTTAATGAAGATCTAAGAAGATTTGAAGACAAAGAAGACTTTGAAGATTTCTGATTTGGGTTCATAATCTTTGGTGTGCACAATACTTGTTTCAGTTAAAGAGGATCCAACTATAATCGGTTAATCCTTGTGATAGATTGGAATGATTAGTTGAGTAGATCGGCATCAGAGCAGGCAAACACGAAAAGATCTAACAGTCTATCTTTGGTGCGATCCAACCTATAAGAATGAACTCGAGTTCTCAAGAATCGACTTCAATTAACGTACCGCCAAGATTTGACAGAACAAACTATCTATGGTGGAAATCTGCTATGAGATCTTTTCTTCAATCATGAGACTTTAATACATGGCTATTAGTCGTCGATGGTTATATTCGTCCAAATATAGAAAATTTGGAAACTGAGTTTAAACGCTTAGTAGATTTTTCAAACGAAGAAAAGGCTCTTGCAAAGCAGAATTCAAATGGTTTGAATGTTATAATATATATTGTGAGTCGTGATCTACAACATCATGTATCAACATGTCAAACTTCGAAAGAAGCTTGGGATAATCTTCAGATCATATTCGAAGGAAACACTTTAGAGAAAGAAGCTAGACTTCAAACTCTTACGCCCGATTGGGAAAAATTTCGAATGGATGACAACGACACTTTTGAAGAGTTCGCTTCTTCTGAAACATGTGAGATTTCACTGTTGTTAAACTTAGTCATGAGCTTTTTGAAATCATCTTGAAATTTCCATAGTCTCCAAGGTGGTTTCTTCGTAATCCCTGTGAGGCATCTAACAACAATTTTGCAATCTCCTTATATAATTATATTGTGCAAACCCAGGTGGTCTGCCAGTTCAGCCGCAAGAAGGAAACCATCAGCTTCTGCCAACAGAAAGTTTTTAGATCTCCTAATCCGAGTGCCATCTCCACAACAAGATTTATTATGATCTGTTGCAATAGCAACACATGCATAAGATCCATTTTTCCAAGTCGCATCCACATTAATCTTAATGAAAGGTGTCATCATCAGGGACTTGAGCTGTAACATCATCTGCCTCAGTTTCATCTCTGCAGTTAGAGGATTGTAGTAAAGGTTGAACTAGAACATAGTTATTTCGAGAGCCCCATAGATTGTGTTTTGTTTGTTTTCAAAAACCTTTTCATTCCTTATCTTCCATATGGCCCAGCATATGGCCATTCCAAAAGAGACTGAGTAATAGTTATCATTCCTTTGCATCCAATGCTGTATGAGATAGGAGAAGGATAGAGTGTTACTACCTTGGATTCTCAGTCCGAAAGCAGATGCAAACCATATAGCTTGTGCCATATCACAATGAAGAAGAAGATGATCAATCGTCTCAACTGCGTTGTTACACATGCAGCAGTCCATAGAGACACCATCAACATATCTTCCAACCTTCTGAGCTACAACAATTCCTTTATGTAAAACTCTCCACATGAAGTTTTTAATTTTGGTGCAGTTTTATTGTTCCGCCAAAACTTTTTCCTTGGAAATTTCGATTCCCCATGACTGGAATTTTCCCCTTGGTTGTCTTGAATCAGTTTCTGAAAAAACTGTGAAGTGAAAGCTCCATGAGGAGTGAGCTTCCATATTAACTAATCATGAGAGTGAGCATTTATATGGAGAGAAAGGATCTGTCTTGCAGTGAGAGGATCTATCAATTCTTCAATGAGATTCACCTTCCAATTGAAAATGCGGGGGTCTAACAACCACACCCAACAATTCGTTTGGCAATATGAGAGGACTTACTCCAATATACTTTCTAGAGAATCAACTAGACAGTCAGACTCAATCTAGAGAAAAGTATATCAAAGAGTTTATATCTTTAACTTTAAATTCAATCTACAATCAACAAATATAAATCTGCGAGCCCGTTTGAATATAAGAAGAGTAACTTGAACGGTACCAAAGACCAATGTTCAAGTGTCAATAAATTTAAATCAACAACCAAAGGTTGGATTAACTAATTAATTGATCTTAACGCACAAACTGTGATATTTCAATTATATAACAAAATATAATGCGGAAAAGAAATAACACAGACACCAAAATTTAATTAACGAGGAAAACCGCAAATGCAGAAAAACCCCAGGACCTAGTCCAGTTTGAACACCACACTGTATTAATCCGCTACAAACACTAGCCTACTACCAATGAACTTCGAACTGGACTGTAGTTGAACGTTAATCAATCTCACATTGATTCAAGGTATAGTTGTGTTTCTTACATCTCTGATCCCAGCATGATACTACGCACTTGATTCCCTTAGATGATCTCACCCACAACTAGAGTTGCTACGACCCAAAGTCGAAGACTTGATAAACAAATCTGTCTCATACAGAAAAGTCTATAGATTGAATAAATCTGTCTCCCACAGAAATAACCAAGAGTTTTTGTTCCGTCTTTTGATAAATCAAGGTGAACAGGAACCAATTGATAAACCGAACTTATATTTCCGAAGAACAGCCTAGTATTATCAATCACCTCACAATAATCTTAATCGACTAGCGAAACACGATATTGTGGAATCACAAACGATGAGACGAAGATGTTTGTGATTACTTTTATCTTGCCTATCGGAGAAATTAATCTCGAGTCAATTATTTCAATTGTACTCAATACGATAAAATCGGGCAAGATCAGAACATGCAACTACAAAGAGAATATTTGGGCCTGGCTTTACAATACCAATGAAGCCTTTGAAGTCGTTAACCTACAGGGTCTCGAAGTAACCTAAGGTTAAAGGAGAATTGACTTTAGTTATGCAACTAGTAACACACAGGTTGTGTGGGGATTAGGTTTCCCAGTTGCTAGATTTCTCCTTTATATAGTTTTCAAATCAGGGTTTGCAATCCAAGTTACCTTGGTAACAAAGCATTCAATATTCACCGTTAGATGAAAAACCTGATTCAACTAAGCTAATATCTTTCAACCGTTAGATCGAATTTAGCTTGTTACACACAAATGAAATGTACCCTCATTTAGGTCTATGTAACCGTACCTAAACGTGTACACCATGTTGGCTCACAAATAGTTAACCGAATTTAGCCTTATGATTGCTCTCATACCAACTTTATTCATCTTAACCATAACTAGTTCAAATGACTCAAATGAAACTAGTTAAAGAGTCGTTCAATTGCTCATAGAAGTATACAAGAACACAATTGAAGCAAAATCGATTTGATTCACTCGAATCAATACATGAACATTATAGCCACGCTTTGCAAAGATTGCATTCCTTAATTTATAAATGTTTAGGTTCATGTACAAAACAGATTTTAGAAAGTAACCAACCGATTTTAGAAAGGTTCAATACATATGGATTACAAAATAAATAAAAATTTGTAGCTTCTCATCCAAATGCTTGATCTCCTTGGCATCTTCAACACGACTCGAATTCGTCACTACCAAGTACTTCATGATCCTAAACGTGTTCAACTCAGCATCATAGTTGTTGAAGATCCGTAGCGATAACAATGAGAAAAAAAATGCTCTCGATCATTGTTATCAGTGTCATAGTATCATTACACAGCATCAAATTTCAATTGTATCACAACTTTGACAATAATACTATGGTGATATGTATCACTCCCCCTTAGTCAATACTTCATCTCGACATGAAAACCACTCCCTCTTACATAATGATCCGTAAACCATATGTATTTGTAGATGAAACTACATATTAATTCTCCCCCCTTTTGTCAATATAAATTGGCAAAGGTACGGAAACTAGTGTGATCCTCATGAAATTTTCATAGAGATACTTCATGACCAAAAGAGAATAACATACCAACTTATTTAGATGCAATCATAAAGCCGAAGCTAAATGTATTCATCAAGGAGTTTATAAAGATACAAGATAACCCCTATAATATTCTACAGCCCCACAAAGATTTGGCAATTGAGCACAAGTTCAAAAAGAACTCTCCCCCATAAAATGTCATTCCCAAAAGAACAACAAAGGCGACCTTGCGTTTACAAGAAAAGAAGGATTTCTTTGGATATAACCAAATCACATGAAAACATGGATTTGAATCCAAGAATCTCAATTGAATTAACCACAAAAATGATCAATCCAGTTGGCCATGCTCGACATAAGAGAACTTACAGAGCAACATAGTATATGCACAAAAATCTGTGGATCGGAGATCGACCAATATTGCGGAATAAACAAGGATTCATTCTATTTTTCATCACTATTTTCACAATGACATATAATAGACTTAATCCTTGTAAACAAAAGTTTTATCCTTTCTTCTATCAAAATAATGACATAAAGGCTTTAACTTTTATATTCAAAAGTTCATTCTATCTTTTATCAATACTTTCATATCGACATAATAGAGATAACTTTTGAACAAGTATGGGATATCCACAGGTTCACGGACGTAAACAACATATCCCATAACAATTTGCAATATTTAAAATCATAAAGATAAAAATTGCAAAAATCATCTTCCAAATAACTTAGAATTTAAATAAATAAATCTAAAAACATTAAAGATGAAAACGTTGGAAATAGCTATGTGTACTCACAATAATGGCTATTCCAAACCCTAGTAATCATTCTAAAAACACAAGAAATAAATTCTCATAAGAAGTTTCCTAGACAAAAGACAAACTCGTAATGCACATACAAGATGATTTGTCCTTAAAGGGTAGAATCAATCTATTTCGCACGGATTTACACAAAGAATAGCTACCAAAGGTGTATAAAAATATTTTCTTAACAAAGAAGAACATACAAAGTTATTAACGACCATGCACCATAGTTCTCAAAGGATGATTGTGAACATTCAAGAACCCCATAGCAATGCGTACTACTGCTCATTCTTGAACTTACTTCTTTTTGATTCACCAACAACATTCTTGTAAAAGCTACAAATTAGCTTAGAAGAGTAGTACTCCAAGAATACAAGTGCCCAAGTCCAAGAGAAGTGGAACAAGTGCGACGAAACGGAGCAATACACTCAAAAACAAGAGACATGAAAAATGCCAATCTTAACTCATCCAAATTCAAGGTTTCTCATCTCCATTTTGAAGAGAATTCAAATAGGAAGATAATGCAAAAATAATGAGGTCATTCCAAGTTTGGACGAAGAAAATACGGCCAAAACAAGTTTACCGAATGTCGACGTCTACATGAAAGTATGCATACGGGTTTGCAAACGAATTTTCATGACCTGGGGTAGTATGCAAACGGGTATGCGTACTAAAATCCTTGGATTTTGATTTTAAATGATGGTATGCATACTTTGTATGTGTACCATGAAGTCCAAACATCCCGAACTACTATTTTCATACCTAAACATTAAAGAACCTTAAACACAGATCAAGTTAGGTAGAAATGAACGATAAGCAAGGTACATGGATCATTATAAGTACTCTAAGCAAATAAAAACACAAATCTTGCTCAAGTTTATAGACATACATTTTTAGAAGAATCCAATCGAATTCTACAACCTTACCGAACATAATCCGTGCGCCCCAAAACTCGTGCTTCCCTCTCCGTATACATAACAGGGCATTCCTTGGTGAGGATGCACTTACAACACAATCAAGTTTTGTTGAGGTGCACAATGTCTTGCTCACCACAAGTGACTTTTGGATTATCATGAAAGAGCTCGCTTTTAGAACCTTTCACATCCAAATCCATCTTTCCAAAGAACTTTTTAAGTTCCAACATCATGGATACTTCCTTCTCCATAGTCATGGAATTTTCTGGGAGATCATTCTTTTTCACACTCAAAACATCATTAACTTTCTTTGGTATCCACTTCTAAGTGCATTTAGGAACCACCAGAACCTTATTCCCATTACTCTCTTCTATAATTCTCGGAAGAGAATTGGATTGACTATTCTTTTGCAAGTTAGTCTTTCTCCAATTTGGAGCATTGGATCTTGTCTTCGTCTTTACGAAGTTATCCTTTTGATAACCATTACGATTGTGAAAAGGATTCGTATGACGTTTATAGGCAAATCTAGGTTTATCACAGAACTGATTCCTTTGCCTAAAGGTTGGACATTTACAACTGTAACGTTAAGGGGATTAGTCTTAACATATGATCTTGGTTACACAACTTCTTGTGATACCCAAACAAGAACATCATGAAGTTTCTCATTCCTTATACGGAAACGACATCTCCTTTCCAGGTGACCTTTATTTCCGCAATAGTGGCAAACATAAGGAATGTTCTTACCTCGATCCGTGTGTGCTGACTTTGGAGGTTGATATACCTTGCTCTTTTGAACCTTAACTTCCGGTGAAGGTATTTCACTTTTGCCATCAGTGGAAACCTTTTGTTGAGAAGAATCACTAGCCTTGAAAAATTTTACCTCTTTGCTAATACTTGGAGCATCTATTCCCTTATAGCCCAATCCTCGTGTATCACGATGATTTTTACTTGCTCCTAGGATAGTGGTTAATTTGCTTGAACTAGTATTGACCTTTTTCAACTCATCTTCCAACATCTTGATTTTATCAAGAGCAACAGCCAAATCAGCCTCAAGACGTTTTTCTCGAGCGAGAATTTTTTTTTCTCTGTTATCAAAATTTGCTTGGTGGGAGTTAATCCTTCCTTCAATTTCTGCAAGTTTCTCTTCTAATAAGAAGTATTTTTGATAAAAACGATCACATTCAAGTGACTTTCTACTCAAGTTTTCCTCGGAATCTTTGAGGACCGATTCACAAGAGCGATTCCTACCATAAAGACCTCCATAAATCCTTTTCAATTTCTTGTTTTCTCGACATAGAGGAGTCAAAAGAGGTGTAACATGAGAAGTTGTAATCTTCTTAATTTTCAACAAATCCAAAAACTTAACATACTCCGAGACTTCCTCATCAACATCTCTATCAATATCTGAATCACCATCATCAGAAATTCATCCAACTGTTCTTCTAGGAGTGTTTCCTAATCAACAGTTTTTATATTCAGAGAATGTTTAGATATTGACTTAGATGTGACAGTTCTCTAGGGTGAATTCAATCTTTGAACGTCATCTGGTAATTTCTGACCTGGTACGTTATTAGAGATAGACTCGTCCATAATAATCAGATTGCTACAAACACAGACTTATGAGGTCTCTAACGTGTTTGCCTGCTCTGATACCAATTGAAAATATCAGGGTCTAACTACCACACCCAACAATTCGTTTGCCAATCTGAGAGGACTTACTCCAATATACTTTCTAGAGAATCAACTAGACCGTCAGACTCAATCTAGAGAAAAGTATATCAAAGAGTTTATATCTCTAACTCTTAATTCAATCTGCAATCAGAAAATAGAAATCTGCGAGCCCGATTGAATATAAGAGGAGTAACTTGAACAGTACCAAAGACCAATGTTCAAGTGTCAATCAATTTAAATCAACAACCAAAGGTTGGATTATCTAATTGATTGATCTTAACGCACAACCTGTGATATTTCAATTATATAACAAAATATAATGCGGAAAGGAAATAACACAGACACCAGAATTTTGTTAACGAGGAAAACCGCAAATGCAGAAAAACCCCGGGACCTAGTCCAGTTTGAACACCACACTGTATTAAGCCAATACAGACACTATCCTACTACCAATGAACTTCGGAATGGACTGTAGTTAAACCCTAATCAATCTCATACTGATTCAAGGTACAATTGCGTTCCTTACATCTTTGATCCCAGCATGATACTACGCACTTGATTCCCTTAGATGATCTTACCACAACTAAGAGTTGCCACGACCCAAAGTCGAAGACTTGATAAAATAAATTGTCTCACACAGAAAATTCTATAGATTGAATAAATATGTCTCCCACAGAAATACCCAAGAGTTTTTGTTCTGTCTTTTGATAAATCAAGGTGAACAGGAACCAATTGATAAACCAGACTTATATTCCCAAAGAACAGCCTAGTATTATCAATCACCTCACAATAATCTTAATCGACTAGCAAACAACATATTGTGAAATCACAAACGATGAGACGAAGATGTTTGTGATTACTTTTATCTTGCCTATCGGAGAAATTAATCTCGAGTCAATTATTTCAATTGTACTCAATACGATAGAATCTGGCAAGATCAGAGCACGCAACTACAAAGAGAATAGCTGGGTATGGCTTCACAATCCCAATGAAGTCTTTGAAGTCGTTAACCTACAGGGTCTCGAAGAAACCTAAGGATAAAGGAGAATCGACTCTAGTTATGCAATTAGTAACACACATGAGGTGTGGGGATTAGGTTTCCCAGTTTCTAGAGTTCTCCTTTATATAGTTTTCAAGTCAGGGTTTGCAATCCAAGTTACCTTGGTAAGAAAGCATTCAATATTCACCGTTAGATGAAAAACCTGATTCAACCAAGCTAATATCTTTCAACCGTTAGATCGAACTTAGCTTGTTACACACAAATGAAATGTACCCTCATTTAGGTTTATGTAATTGTACCTAAACGTGTATACCATGTTGGCTCACAAATAGTTAACCGAAGTTAGCCATATGATTACTCTCATATCAACCTTATTCATCTTAACCATAACTAGTTCAAAAGACTCAAATGAAACTAGTTAAAGAGCCGTTCAATTTCTATATTCTCATAGAAATATACAAGAACACAATTGAAGCAAAATCGATTTGATTCACTCGAATCAATACATGAACATTATAGCCACGGTTTGCAAAGATTGCATTCCTTAATTTATAAATATTTAGGTTCATGTACAAAACCGATTTTAGAAAGTAACCAACTCAAGCATGCAAACGTGTACGCATACTTAAGTAGTCGGACCGAGTTTGGTTACGCCAGTACGCGTATGGGTGTGCATACCAATCAACACTCCAAACTCCAGCAGAAATTCACGGACGTGAGACTTCCGCCAGTATGCGTACGGGGACACATACTTGCACAGACATCCAACAACTGCCAGTACGCATACGTGTATGCATACTTCAGGTTCCCGGTTTTGGACTCACAAATGTGATAACACACTATGTTTATATCCAAACATGGTTACATGATTCTAAGCTCTTTATTTCAATCATTGAAAATTTCTTATAGGATGACAATAGCCGTTTTCACACACTATTAACATCAAAGCAATTTCAAGATATTGAAATAATCATTAACAAAACATTCCAAGACTACACCAAATGATTATATCACACAAACCATGTAAGATGTTACTCGGAAATTTTCTCATGATATAAGATGAACTTGGTCGAAGCGAAAGCTTGCCAACGCATATTTCGAGAAATATGTAAGCGAGATAAACTCAGCTCGAAATCTCAAATGTGTATATAGAAAACTGTATCGTAGTACGACTTATGTCACAATATAGGAGATAAAGTAGAAATAAACTTTCCAAGTGATAAATGAGTTTCAGTCTCCACATACCTTTTGTCGATGAATTTCCACAAGCTCCCCTTAGTAATTCTTCGTCTTCAAATAATGAACGCCGTGAAGTCTAAGCTCAACTATATAATCTATGTCCTAGTCCAAGACATCTATAAATAGGCTAGAAATCAAGAATTATAGTTTTGATCACTAACATTGCCAAACATGCTTGAGATAACAACGCATGTGAGTTCGACCGAGCAATGCTCTAACACCAATGACCTGTATCGGGATCAATGATTTGGTTAACTCTTATGATTTCTGGATGATTCTCAGAGTTTCTAGCTGACACTGATATGGAGCTGTTAAAAATCTATGGATCAGAGAAAATATTGATGTTCTCTCCATTCCCAACTAACCAAACACATCCTTTTTTTAAATAGATACCAAAAATAGGTATCCATATGGTCCAGGTGACATTAGAGAGACCATCTTTTTAACAACACCAAAAATTTCTTTTGCACTTGGAATTACACTTAAAAGCCTGCGGTCATCTTGAGAAATTTTATTAGCAGAATCAATCATGTAAGAATTGGGTATAACATTTTCATCCTAGGTGAACATTGTTTGAAAATGAGAAATGATAGTTTCTTTTATTTGCTCATGATCAGATATCCGTTCACCTGCTTGATTTTTTAAAGCAAAAATCTTGTTTTTTCTTCTTCTATGATCACAAATACATGAAATACCTGGGTATTTTTGTCAATGCAAGGCACCCATTTTGACTTGTTTCTTTGCTGCCAGAACATCACATCCCTCTTCTCAAGGCAAGCAATTTTGTTGCATATGGCTTTCTCCTCCTCTATTGTGTCAGTCAGATGTGTTGTAACCTGCAAGTCAGCAAGTTTTTGTTTTTCATTTTCTATCTCTTTTAGAGCTGTCAACGGGGCAAGCTAGGGTCAACCCGGCCCTAGCTTGACAAGCCATGGACGGGTTAGGGTCAGCCCTAGCCCTGGTACTGTTCATGTACAATCCCAAAACCCCAACCCTAGCCCTAGACGGGTTGGCTCTGACGGGTTGCAGGTTGGCTTGTCAAATAGGATGGATGAAACGTAAAATCACTTAAATATATAAAAAAACTCAGTGGGCATAGGGATTCGAACTCATCCCACCTTGGTTCATATCTGAAAACTATAAACACTCTTCCATTTCGTGGTTGTTGATTACTTTTGCTTGTTATTTTATATATAATTGTATATTTATGTTGGTCAATGCTTTACAAAACGCTAAGAAAGCACCCACTACTCCGTAACCCTAAATCAAATGAAATTTTAGATTATATTAAATCATTTAAGGAATATGTGACTTTGATTTCTAGTACAAAACCCTAAAATCATCCTAAAATTACTAAATTAGTAACTCACAGGAAATTGACGGGTTGGCGGGTAACCCGCGGGTTGACCCTAGCCCGACTTGTTTTTACTAGGGCTAGATATGACAACCCTAACCCGGCTTGTTTAGACAACGGGCCAAGCCAAGCTGGGTTGAAACAAGCCAAGCTAGGTCCAACCCGCGGGCCGGGTTAGAAATTGACAACTTTAATCTCCCTCCTTGTGTAACCAAAAGTGTCCTAACTCCACTTCTTCAGCTTTTCACCTACATCTTGTAGTTTCGTTGTTGTATCTCCTGTTGAATTGTCCCAGCTGCTTTTTAAAATGTCTCTGAAATCTGGATGATCAGTCCAATTCAAACTTGTGATTTGGATTTCTTTTTGGTGGTTTCCTCATTGTGTTGAGAATGATTGGAGCATGATCACTCCCAATCCTGGGAGGTGTGACACTGCTTCATCTGAGAAGAGAAGTCTCCATGTTGTATTACAGAGAGCTCTATCTAATCTCTCAAAAGTTGGTGGTGATTGAGAAGCATTATTTGACCAGGTGAAAGCTGGACCAGCATAACCCAGGTCTAAGATATCTCTTTCCCTGATCAAAGTTCTAAATTCACTGCAGCTGATATCCGTGTCTGAAGAACCTCCATGTTTTTCATATGTATGCATCAGTACATTTAGATCTCCAATTATGCACCAAGGTGCATTGATAGTAGCAATAGTAGTTCTAATACTTCTCCAGAAGCCATTTCTTTGAGGATATGCAGGAGGGCCATAAATGCAAAGAAAATCCCAACTTGGTATGCTAAGATGAGCTTCCACTGTGCAGTGAATTAAATTATGTGATTGAGAGTTAATCACCATGTTTACATTGTCTTTCCAAAGAAGTTCCAAACCACCACTTCCACCATTATCCGCCGCAAAAGTATAGTTCTTGTAATCCAAAGAGCTGCACAGCCTTTTACCGTTACTATCATTTAACCTTATCCCAGATAAAAAAAAAAAAAGAATGGAAGGGTTTAAGCTATGCAAGAATGATTTTAATGTTAGAACTGTCGTATCATTCCCTAATCCACGACAGTTCCATGAATGTACTAACATCTCCCTTGCGACTTTTCTAGGCAAGTCGCCACAACCTCTTTGTTTGAAGCTGCAGTGTTGCTTGATTTGTGGATCACAGTCCATAGGTTTAGCATGTCTCTTACTTACAATTTGCTCCAGGGAGATTGAAGTAGTAGAATCTTGGTTTCTTCTGGCAAGCCATTTCCACTGTTTCATCATTTTAGCTTGATAATCCACCATTGTGTTGGGATTGGGGGTAGTTGTGATGTTTTGGATAAGAGGTGGTAATGAATGTTGGATAGTTGTGGTGAGGGAAAGGACTGAGATGATGGTTTCCAATTCAACAATGGGATGCTTTGTGTTGGTTTGTTTCTTTTTTGATGAGGTGGTTTTAGAGTGGGTTTTGGGACTTGTGGGTTTAGTGGTATGGGTTTTGGCTAGGTCATCAAATATGGGTATGGTGGGGTGAGGTTGTTTTGGGTTCTGTTTATGGATATGAGTGGTGTTTTTTTGATGGTTGGTGATTTGGTTACCGGGTGGATTTGCCAGAGTGGACTCATAGTTATCTCTATTATCCTTCGAATTTGACTTTGAAGTATTCTCATGCATGATTATATTCTCTCTTAAAAGGTTGGTATTCTGCATGCACGTACTTTCCTTGTTGGTATGAGATATTGCCGAGGCTAAAGTATTTGGAGTGATATTCTCCAGCTGTTGAGTCAAAGGAGTTGAAGGATTATAGGTTTTTTTGGTAATTGAATTATGCTCATATTAACTTTATTGTGAATCTCAGCCGGGTAAGTTGGAGATGAGATGTCATGCAGATTTTCTGGGATCTAGGGTTTTGGTACTGGTATTGGACTTTGGGTTTGTAATTTGCATTGATTTCATCAGTGAAACGAGCAAGTTTTGAATCCTGCATCTTTTCCATGAAGGTCTCTGGAGTAAAGAAACCCATTTTCTCGCATTCCTTGGACAGTTCTGGACATAGTTTCATAATGTGCCCAAACCTTCCACAAAAGAAACATACTTTTAGAAGACGTTCATACCTTAATTTCACTGTGCACTTCTTCTTTGATGGGAGAATAAAGGACAACTCTTGCCTGATGGGTTCTGTTTCATCAATCTTCACTCTAACTTTGGAAAAACTTCCCCATTTTTCTTGTTCAACTGGTTGTATAGGATATGGTGTACCAATCTTCGCAGCCACAAATTCCACCATCTTATTTTTTGATTGCTCATTGATAATCCATGTACTTGAACTGCGAAATCTGCAAACTTCAACTCATACTCAACTCGTACTCATGTGGTTGTTTATCTGGATCGCACACCTCAAATAGAACAAGGTCTTCATTTAAATCCCATGGAGATCTTAATATGACATTGTTGTAATCACAACCAAGTTTGAATTTAACTATGTATATGGCTTGACTAAAACTGGATATCTCAATGCCTCCAGATGGTCTCCATGATCTTTGGAGCATATTATAGAGAATATTGAGCCCATATTCACGTCTCGTGATGGTGGTGATGATCATGGTGTATTTGTGTTCATCACATGGTTCAGCTACATCTTCCGGTACTTCAAAAAGCAGATCGTCCTCCTTCAATAGAGATGCCATCTTAGTTGTGATGTCATTATAATCTTCCTCTGTTGTAGAGGATGTTTCAGTCATGTCTTCAAGGAAAGCACATCTTACAAGTAGATTGAAACCCTAATCTGTAATCCACGAATGATGAGACGAAAGAGAGATCAAGGAAACGATAGCAAACTCAAGTTAATCTGCAAAATCACAAAACAAACAACTAAATTAACACGTTAGTAAGAGAGGAAAATCGTCCCGAGGATGAGATAAATATTATCCAGAGATGAAAGAAAATCTCCTTTTTTGAGGAGAGAGAAAATCGTCCTATAGACGAGAGGAAAAAAAATATTAAAAAGTTATCCCCCATTTTAGATTATCACTGAGCGTATAGGATCTGTATTCTGTAAATTAGACTTGCATAGGATACGAAACCAAGGCCAGTTATGGAAGCATGAAAGGAAGACGAACCATGATACACACTATGTTGTCATGGACGTAAGGCACCGCACGGTATCAGGTGTAAAATCCCGAGCCGCACATAACAATATTTCCCACACAGATTTTTATATAAATGGTGGACGAATATAATTATCAAAAATAATTAATACTAATGTTGTGTGCTTGTAAATCTTAATGATAAAGATTTATAAAGGATTTGGAAAGATTTTTTTTCCTTTTACTAATGTAATACTTAATAAAAAAAAGATTTTTAAAAGGTTTTGGCAATATTTTTTTTCTTTTTTACGGCAGAAAATGCCATTTTGGCGCCCAACAACCTGGCGCCTTGGCGCCTAGAAAGGCAACGCCTGGGCGCCACTTTTAAAAATGGCATCTCCTCACACACTGCGTAGCGCCCAGTTTAATAGTAAGGCCATTTTAGCGCCTAGGCGACGCCTTTGACAACAAAGGATACAGATACTAACAAAGAAGAGCTAAAAGAATCAACTAAGAAAAGCAAATATTTATATTGTTCCAACAAAGTTGGAGACGAATATTAAAATTACATGAATCAAGAAAATTAACTTCTCCTTTTTCTTTTTTCTTTCTTTTTTTCCTATTGATATTTCCATTGCGATGGTGGACAACACCTTTTCCATATTTATTTTTTTGCGCATCAAGTTAGCACAATTTAAACCATATTCTAATACTAGTAGTACAATCATTGATGATGCCAACAGGCAACAGGTGAAGATTCCAGCTTTAAGAGTTCACAGCTCCATAATTCCCAAGTAATAATGATTCTAGCGGCTCACCTGTGCCTCTGTGCAATGTATAAACCCTGCAGCAAATATTTACCTGTTAAAACCCCAAAATACAAAAGCACCTTCTACCTGAAGAAATCATAAATCCAACATACAAGGGGAAACTACAAAAGAATGTAGAATAAGGTGAGAAACCAGAATTGTTGCTCTTTAACCATCCATGTGTTCATTTTCACACGAATATATTGCACAAATAAGTAAATGACAGCATAGACTAACCATTGGGGAGTTCATTTGCATCCAATATTAATGCATGAATAACAGCAGAGACGGAGTTCTGATTTAGCATGAAAGATGCAACCTTCTATTGAAAATACTAATCCCCATTCTATTTCGATTGCGGACACTTTAGACTTTCTAGATAATGGTGACTGCTGAGAAGAGGTTCCTTCAAACTTGTGACTGGTGAATTAATATTGAATCACAGTAATAAAAAAAAACTGACCAATCCGTGACTCCCTATTTACCCTTGAACTCGCCACAAATTAGTTCATAAAAAAACAATGTAAATTTTGCCATTAACTTCCAACCAAATTCTTTGGGAAACAATTGGTAGATACTGGTATAAGCAGTACCTTTAACAAACATTTCTCGTCGCTTAGGGAGTTGTCAAAACCCAATTAGACAAGCCACCCTACTCCGGTATTTTCTGCATCAGCTGATAATTTTCTGATGTAGTTCTATGTTACAAACCAAAGCATGTAAACAGATGATTCCATGCTACAAATTCAGATATCATAAAGGTGCCAGCTTCCCCTGACTGACGCATCCTTTATCAATCCAGTATTTGTAAATATATCTAGCATGTGATTATGATGTTGTCACTAACAAGATAGTGCCGACAACAAATATAGAAAAATGTTGAAGACTAGGACAGGAATTCATCAAAAATCTCTCAACCAAAAACCATGATAATAACTCTCGCTGAGGCAATGAAGACACGGAAAATGTGTTGGATAAGAGAAGAAAAAGATTTAGGACTAGGTAAAAGGTACTCTAATCTTCCACGCAAGCAAGCACAAGAAAAACAAGCAAAGTAGAAGCTGCCGAAAAGCAAGACGAGGAAGCGAGAGCTTACCCTGATGGACTCCACCCTTTTGTCCATGACTAAGAAGGTGGACTAATGTTCCCTTAATAATGACTATCTCTGAATAGGAGTGACTAATGATGATGACGGACACCTACACTGCTAATGGATAAAACTATAAAAGATTTCGTCATTTGCCATTTGGCTAATGGTGGAGCCCTTCCTTGCAATTCATGAGTAGGATATCAATAAAAAAATCCCTAAATGAAGAACTAACTAAAAGTATATGAGAGCATTAAAGCAACAGAAGTAAGCAACTCCTTAATTAGCACGATACACGAACTATAAGCTAAGTATCAGAATGACACTCAAGTTTATACACTTGAAAGTAAAGCAACATGGGAACTGAGAACCAACCTAAATTACCTTCTAGCCAGCATTTCATGATCAATGAGAGAAGATATGCATTAAGCTTGCCATGCTTCACTGGTATCGAGAACGATTTGAATGACACCAGGAGAGAGTACTCTTGCACACGACCATGTTCTTTGTGTGAGCGTGGAAAAAAGTGCTCTAATTCATCAGCCTGCAAAAATAAACAAAAATGGAAGCAAAGATATATTTGGAATCATATGACTGGTCTGTAGCCGACTAGATTCACATCAAAATTCAAGGAAATCAGAAGAAAACTTTATCCTCTTTTGAGTAGGCAATCTCATCCGGTTCTATGACATCTGGCTCCAATCCCTAGTTAACGTCTATGTAAGTTTGTGCCATCCAATTATATTAGAAATAAAATCTTTTTAACCTCTTTATGACATGCCATTAAAGTTCCACCTTGTCTGCAGGCACAAACATAGTCGCAATCGCATAACGAAAGCTGAAGAATTATAATACAACAGAAAGAACAAAAGCATGAAAGCATAAAAAAAATCTACGGATACAAACGGCAAAAAGAATAACATGAAATTCTATAGAGAATGATTTTGCTCTAGATTGGAGACAACATATTACTAATTTTAAGGAATCCATGGTATACATTAAGGGTCTGAAAATTAAAAGACAAACATATTACAGTAATAATTTTATAACTCACTGGTAATTTACTAAACTGCAGGAATATAGCAACACCAAGAACCTATAACATATTCATTTTCCCCGGTTTTTCTTTCTTCTGAGACTTAATCTTCTTCGGGTTCTCTTTATTCCTCTATTCGCCCTTCTCCCACAACATAAGTACGAGACTTAAGAGAAACTAAACTTTCAAAATAATTAACGGCAAGCCTGGTGAAATTACTATGTTTATTCAGCTCTCTAGCACTTCTATGTTCTGGGTCATACAAAACTAGCTTACCGAAGCTCTTGAATAGAATCTTACCATTCTCAAAAGACCACAAAGGACTTAAAAATATAATATGGTTCAAGATGATGCTCTCATGAGTAATGATATATCGTCTAGTCCAAGATTCTTGAACTCCATAAACCTGCATCTTCCATACTTCACGATGAATCCTAATACCATTAGCATATGAGTCGACAAGTATGCAAATGCAGCCTTCCAACACTCCCAGAATCATACATGTATTCTTATTCTTCTCCGAAAGTTCTTTTGGTAGTAGTTTCAGTTCTTTGAAACTCTCATCACTGATATCAAAAGAGGGTAAGAAAAACTTATCTTGAGCCAAGGCTAACCAGTGAAGGTCTCCATTAAAAAGCACTCCACCTCTTTGCATAAACAGATAATTAGGAAACCAATAAGGTACAGTTTGCCCAGGTTTCCATGAATTTGATGCTAATGTGTACACTTGGACTAGAGTAGTATCCGTGGTTCCCTGAGTCACACCTATAGCCAATTTGTAATCATCATTCTTGTGATCATATCCCAGAGCACAGATGCTATTCATTTTAATTGGTGAGTTGGGTAATTCCTTATATTCTCTCGTGGCCGGGTTCCAAAGACAAAGAAAATCTCCATCAGAATGAACCACCCGTATGCAAACCAAACCATTACATGATCCCATCAATCGAACACCATAATTATTAGTAGATTTGAATGGGTAATCCATTTCAATAACAGCATCTTCAAATTCACACACTGATGATGCTAATGAATCATAACCAATGGAGTAAATGTCCTTATCAGAAGAAGAACCTTGAATCATGAGAATAGGGTTGTTTTTTTGGGTAGTAAAATGAAGGTGCAATTTAACAAAATCAGAGGTTGAGATCAGGGCATACCAATCCTTGCAAACAGACTTACATACAAGTAATGATTTAACTGGTAACCTCAAGAGAATTTCATGGTAGATTTCTTCCGGAATGCTCGACATTTCTCAGCTTCTAATTTCTTAACGGAGAGAAAGTTAGGGTTTATGTTTGTTTTCTGGTAAAATGAAATGATTTTTTTGGAGAACAAAGAATGTAGCGGAAGTGATGAATCGTTTTTGCAAACACCCCCAATCAAATTAATCTTCCATTTCTGATTTTCGGAGATTGGGGTTTCAAAATTTCCTAGGGGAATGAATGAGAGAGAAAGAGTCAGAGAGAAGCGGAGGACCGTGGTGAGCCGTGAGCCTATGGGACATTTGGAAATGAATATAGCAAAATTTATTTGCGCAATGAAAAGATAATGCTCAGAATCATATTGTTACTCTACAAACATTAGCGAACTTACGTCGCATGGGGACTTTGAAATATGAATTCCTGGCTTTCTATCATAATAACTAGATAACTGCTGCAGCAGTGGGGGCCGACCAAAAACTCAACCAAACATTTTTTTCCGAGTTGCACAGAAGGTCGGTGTGAAACGAACAGGTTTACAAATATTTCCAGCTAGAACTATACCATGTTCGGCGAATGACTCTCCAAAAATTTTCTACATTAAAATGGTGTCTACTCTTGCACCATGGTAAATTCAAGGAGCGGCTGAATTTTGAAGTGTTGATATACCAACTTATTTTTAATGCGGGCAAAGCCGAACCCATCAAAATAAAAGTAGGAAAAGGTCCCTAGTAAATTCAAGAATCATAAATCCTAAATCATTTTTTAAATTTGTTTTGGATCAACTAGATGTAACACGTATCTACATGCAATATGGACAGATGGCACTTTGGATTAACCACGTACCAAACTTACCTACACATGGAAGCAGCGAGCATGGCTTTTCTTTGTTGTAAAGAGCTTATGGAGTAGAAAGAGTTCATAAAAGAAACCACCACATAAAAGAAAGAGTTCTAGATTAGCTATGGAGGATAACTACGATCTCACTATTTTGTTTAGCAAGAGCACTTCCAACGACAACAGGGACAACAAGATCCTGCTAGTGGGAAGATTATTGGTTCACGTTATTACCTTAGAGCAACTGCAGTGTTGCGATCAAAACCAAAGACTAAAGAGTAAAAAAAAGACCAAATTTTGGGTTTAGTTGGTGTTCAAACACTACGGGGAAAGAGTAAAATTGGTGGGGCGCAAGTTGCGCCCCATTTTTTTTTTTTTTTTTTTTTTTTTCAATTTAACTTTGAGTTACGCCCCAATCACGTAACTCTTAGTTGCGCCCCAATTTTTTTTTTTTTGTCTTCTATCGACGGGCGGAGTTATAAATTACGCTGTTCGGCGTAACTTTAAGTTACATCGACCAAAACCAAACTAAGGTCTGGTTTTTAGTTTTAGTCTGGTCTTTGATCTTTACTCCTTCTCCACTGCGTCTGGTTTTTGGACCAAAATTTTAGTTTTGGTCTCCTACTGTGGATGCTCTTACATCGCCTAATGTATGATGAAGAGAAATTGCTAATTGAGGTCATGTTGAGTGGTAGTGGAACTGTCACTTAATATATGTAGGCTTGAAAGATATCGTTTGTAGGCGTAAATGTATAATCAATTACTTGGTGTCTGTGCATTTTTGTGATGTGCTTAAAGTTATCTTCTTAAGATGTTAACTCATACATTGTAAATGTTCTGTATTTACGCAGGTGAAAGATCTTCGTTTATGGCCCAAAATGAGACAAAATAGCTTCAGAAGGCGTTTGTTGTATGGATCTGAAGAGACAACAAGATCCTGCTATAGTTTTATGAGATGTGGGTGGGTGTGAATTTGATTTGGGTTGTAGTAATCGATACGCCTCAATGCCTCATGCAATCATCAAATCTAAAGGAAACGGATCCAACACTAATCTCATCACAACCATCAAGAGCAGTATGTTCAAGCATCCATGGTTCTTCATAACATTTTTGATACAGTACATGGTACTGATTGAGATTTTATTTCCAAAAAAAAGAAGAAGTATTCATTGAGATTTGAGAGTTCAATTTCAGTAGATGTGACAAGAGAGGGGGTGTGTGACTCAGCCCACTCACTGAGTTGGTAACCGAGCTAAGGAAGAAAGCTGAAATGATGGGCTCGTGAGGTTGGGTGGAAATAATCTCTGGGCTATTGGATCAGGTACAGTTTACCCGACCCGTTACTCTCTCTTCTACACCCGCGATCAACCCGAAATATCTGCAAACTCTCTGTATCCCTCTGTTTTTTTATTTCCTTCTTTCTACATTCCAATTTGTTCAAATTAATCGTGTTTCATGACACAATATCCTGTTTCATGTCACAAATCAGTAATTCGTTCACTTATAAATGCGGGGTTTGAAATTAATTGAATAATAATTGTCTTAGTTATTCTAATTTGATTGATTACTTCAAATATTGGAAGATTAATTTTGTTCAATTCAAAATTAATAAATCTGATTCGATCAATCTGAAGGTTTTTTTGAGGAATTGAAACCTGTTAGTGCTGTATCTGATTGTGTTTAACATAAATTGAGTAAGAAGTTGATTTGATTAGCTCAAAATCGATTAAATTTGGTCAAATCAAAGAAAAAACTTGAATATGAAAAAAGAGGACCATAAAAGTGTGACGGACAAAATCCAAATAGCCACCATATAGAAGGCCTCCTAAAGTTGGCCAACTAGCAAAGAAGAGACAAAAAAAATCTCGCAAGTCGCTTGTTTTCATGATGCACATGCTTGCAACACTACACAGAAATAAAGGAAACTAAAAAAATAGTCAGAAAGCTAAAAGAATTATCTAAACAAAATGAATATTTATTTTTGAAGAAATGGTAATCAGACCATCAGTAGACAGGTTTATCAGCGAACAGTGGCCATAGTCATTTACATAGTTCCAAGTTCCAACAGAGTTGAATCAAGAATTTTTCCTTTTTTTTTTTCTATTGATATTATCAAGTTCAGTTCGCCATTACAATGGTAGACGACCCCATTTTCTTATTTTACTTTGCCCATCATTGGAATGGTACAATCCTTACTTGCAGATGCCAACAAGTGAAGATTCCTGGGATTCCAGCTCCCACAGTTCACAGTTCACACCGTGCAATATAAAAGGAAACACTAGCTTGACCTAGGGTTGAGTCCAGCCAATCATCCAGTGTGACACAACCCTGCGGGAACCATGGGCTCAATCCATCCCCCTGCTAAACCACCCACCATAGTTGTTCACCAAATCAGGAAAGTCTATGGTTG
>JAJJWW010004401.1:0-141465 GCA_023531295.1 Papaver armeniacum
AAGCATGAATTTCAATGCAAACCAAAGAAACGAGTCTAAATTAACCAAAGCTACATATAGTATAATGTTAAATACAATGTAGAATGTGAGAAACCTAAAATAAAAGATACATTTATCAACAAAATGAATGCATAATGATGGATCACTTGATAAAAATTAAAAAACATGGATACAAAATGAAAAATAGTAAAAGGTTAAAAGTCATACGTTGGTTTGATTTTATAACGACCATAACACCACCCTTGAACTTCCCGATGAGAAAGGTACTGATCGATAAATAGCATCGGACGGCATTAATTGTTGAAACCGAGTTATGGAATCTTCAAAAGCAACAAAAAACCTTTTGAACGAGCGTCAAACTATCATACTCAAACTTGACAACACTTCCAGGATTATCTTTGTTGAATTGCATCTTTATACCAAACTAAGTCTGAATAGGACTTGGCGTCATCACCCCAAATAAATGTCTTGGTGAATTGTAAACCGTGATATGCTCGACTATACGTGAGGTCAACTCCATATTCCATTAAGTAGTAAATCTATAACATCGGCGGTCTTCTTAACTTCGATGCTCGTAAATCATCGATAATATATTCTTCATAAGCGATTTTCTCATCCTAACTTTTGATGGATCAAGAAGAAGCTAAACTACATGAATGCTTCTGCGATATATTTCTTTCATTTAAATACACCATTCGAATTGGCGAGAGAGGCGTGAAACCTCCAAATGACAATTTTCCTTCTCTTTGAACTTGCACTCCCAGTGTATCGTACAAAGTCACTCTTAACTAATTTATATTTGCGAACACTACACATTTCATACTTTGTAATAGAGTCCTTAACTTCCTCAATACCACCTTCAAACATTGCCCTACTCGGTTAAGATGTTGACCCAGCCGTCCAGAGACTTCTTCGGGACCTTTTTGATCAAATACGCATCATCGGTGGCGTCTTCCAAAATAGCTACCTCGTCGCTTGAAATACTAACTTGATGGCGGCGAAGATGCGGGGAGTGAGCAAAAGAAGATGATGAAGAAATAGAATCAACGCTGAGTCCTTAACTGGATTTCAAACTTATCAAGTCAATCCCTTGTGAGCTGGGTGATAATGAATGAAAAATCTCAAATCCAAATCGTGATTGATGACATTTGAAATCCATACTGCGGTGTAACCAAAGAGAATGAGGTCTTGAGGAAAATAAGGCCACTTTTTGTTTCACCACACTTATCATCTCCTTGGCAGTAGTTGATCCCCGGAAAGGGATCTGAGGAATGTCCGATTGCAAAATTTGAACTCTGCGACTACCATCTTTAGCCTGCAACAACCATAACATATAGTGGTGTTGAGAAATTTGGATCACTAAATCACACTTGATCGATAAAATATGTGTAAACAATCATTGTTTTGGATCAACAATCACAGTTGATCCAATAAATATGTGTAAGCGATCCGCGATCGATTGATCCAATAAATCTTTGTAAACAATCATAGTTTTGGATCATGATACAATTGATCCGATAAATATGTGTAAACAATCATAGTTTTGGATCAGCGGTGATTGATCGATAAACTGTGTAAAATATCACATTTCATCGATAAGAGGTAGTTAAAGCATGAATTTCAATGCAAACCAAAAGAAAGCGATTATAAAGTGCCCAAAGCTACATATAGTATTACAAGCCGCACCTCGCTCAAGGGCTACGCCGAGAGTGAAAGTTAAATACAATGTAGAATGTGACAAAACCTAAAATAAAGCTACATTATCAACAAAATGAATGCATTATGATTACCCGCAATCTACCAAAAAATAAAAACACAAAAATACAAACATTTTGTGTTGGAGAAAATTGGATCAGCAACGGGTTGATCCAATAAATAA
Source organism: Papaver armeniacum (assembly GCA_023531295.1). NCBI lineage: Eukaryota > Viridiplantae > Streptophyta > Magnoliopsida > Ranunculales > Papaveraceae > Papaver > Papaver armeniacum. The sequence continues at coordinate 1,880 of JAJJWW010004401.1, forward strand.
ACTAAATATCAACTTATTTTTTGTATGTGATCAAGGTTGATCCAAAAATAATATCAACATCTCATCAAAAGCATAATCAGTAGAGTGTCTAAAATACATCATCAACATTTCAGCATAAAATTTGGATCAACAACAACAGTTGACACAAACAAAATTCTTCAACATTTCAACATAAGCAGGTTGATGAAAGCGATTTAAGAAAAGAAAGTGTAAATAACACATCATAAATTAAAAACTGTTTAATAGATGAATAAGAATCTCGAGATCAAACTATATCAATATCAATCAATCTAAGGAATAATCACGAAATCAATCTTCCAACATAAATCACGATCTCTGCGTCAAAGCGAAAAACAAAAATTATACATAAAAAACAATGAAAAAAGAACATGCAATCATCAAAAACAACTATATGAATCTTCAAAATAACATCAACATTACCAATTTGTTTGAAAAAGCGAGATCAATGATTTTGTTAAATGGAAATTTGATTAAGCGAGCTAAAAATCCGGTGATTTAGTTGATTGATTGATGAATCTTCTTCGAGCAGAGATAATGAAGAAGATGGAGGAGAAGATGAATTTCAATCTTGTGAATCGTAGATTGAAGCGAAAAAAAAATTCGAAGATTTTTTCTCACAGTAAGCCGAGTTCTCGATCTATTTCTCTCTCTTCGAGTTTTAAGTTTACATTTTATAAGCCTTGAATTTCGTTTTGTTATTCAAATATATACGGGGGTATATTTGGAAGTCCAAAAATTGTTATTGGGCCTTTGATGGGCTTGTATAAGGAGATGAATAGAATTATTATGTGATAAGGATATTTGTATAGTCCATCAAAAGTAGGGACAATAATTAAATTACCACTTGTAGTATTGTCTCAGATTATGGTAGTTCCCAAATTGAAAAACTTGAGATTTTTCAAATATCAATTTTGGGGCAACTTCATGTCGGAGACATGGTAAATAAATACCTTTAGATTGTAGGTTTTTTCAAAATAACAAAACTTTCAAACTACATATGTACACAATAACCTCCGATTATCCTAACATCTCCGATTACGTAAATAAACTACCGATTGTGAAGGGTATATTTGTCATTTTAAAAAGTTGGAGATAAGGGGTGGCTTTATTTTAGTTTTGGGTGACCCTATTTTATCTTATATGTCGCCTCTAATTCTTTAGGATCGCCCCTAATGACCTTGGAGTTCATTTATTGCTTGTGGATTATTGGTTTATCTTGATTCCATTAGCTTTGAGTGGACATCAATTATTGAACGAGAAGAATGTTTAATGAATGAAATTTTATAAATCGTCGCAATTGGGCACAAAAACAATTGGGGGCCTCCCAGCTCTGAGGACAAAATAGGTCATTAAAACCTAATTTGAGTCACCGCTTAACCAAAATATTTTTAAATGGCTACATTGCCCCTGAATGATTAGTATTAAAACTTAATTAACTTAAGTTAATTGGGCCGACCAAGCGAAGCGAGGGAGGACCTTTATATGGCCACTTTTTTGTAAATTTAAGTGATCAATTACCACAAAAAGATTGAGAATGGTTAGGGCCGAAAAACCAAAAATGTCCCTCCCTTTTAGTCTAATTACTATAACTCTTTTTGTATCCTATCTTTTTCAGGGGTATAATTGGAAAGCAAACTTTAATATAACATATCTAAAAATCCGTGCCTTGGAATTTTACAAAATTTATCTCGTTGGAAAGATTATAAAAAACTCTACGAAATAAGTACAAACAACAATATCAAATTTAGAGTTTTTACGAAAAATTTGGAGGTATTTATCATTTTAGGTACAATTTTAGAAAATTAAATGTATATCCATTATGCAAACTACCACGAGAAGATACATAATATTTTATGTAGCAAAATTTTAGTTTTATGCATCAACTAATTTTCCGTTGCAACTAATAAAACGATGTACTCCTCGTTTCAAGAAAAATGATACTTTAATTTTAGGCACAATTCTCGAAAATTGAATGCATAGCCATTATACAAACCACCACAAAGGATGCATAACACATCATGCAACTATATTTTGGTTTATGGATCGACTAATTTTTAGTTTCTGAAAAAGTGATACTTTCACTTTAGTTTTAGAAAAAAGTGAAACTTTCGCCTCGTTTCCGAAAAAGTGAAACTTTCGTTAGTTTCGGAAAAGTGATACTTTCATCCGTTTCGGAAAAGTGATACTTTCGCCTAGTTTCGGAAAAAGTGAAGTTTCACTTTTTAGAAACGAGTAAGTATCACTTTTTCGAGAAGCGAGCGAAAGTATCACTTTTTTGAAACGGACGAAAGTTTCACTTTTTCTAAACGGGTGAAAGTATCACTTTTCGGCGGGGTGAAAGTATCACCTTTTCTTAAGCGGGACCCAGCTGAATGGAGGCGAACCCATGTTGATTCTTTTTTCGGTCGGCCCTCCCGTGTGGCGGTTATACTAGTTAGTGTGGTTAGATTATGTTAGATTAAAATCAGATTTTAGAATCAAAATTTGATATATATATATATATATATTTTGTTTTGTTTTTGTGTTTTTGTGAGTTGAGAAGAAGAAGAAGAGGTTATAGAGGAAAACTTAGGGTTTTTAGAAATGAGTAATTCAAGTAGGGGAAATGATGTTGGGGAAGGTTTAAGCAACAAAGATGATTGTGTTGATGGTAAGGTTATCTTAAATTCTTCCATGGATTTGATATATGTCACAACACAGAGAAAGAGTCGTCAATGTCGAGGGATGTATACCCCAATGACTCTATAAAGTCGTCAATGTATTGACACCAAAAATGACGACTCAAACCTGCAACTTTTCTAGGTTATGAAAAATCGTCAGGGTAATATGATATACCCTGACGACTCTTAGCTTGAGTCAGAAAGAGTCGTTATTTTGTCTGTTTATACCAAGACGACTCTGAAATTTTTTGGGACAAAGAGGATGTTTGTTTTTCATCTAGGGTCGTTGACGTTTAAAAAAGGGTCGTTCATAGAGGATCGTCATAGGTTTCTATATTATGTTAACGACTCTAATCTAGGGTAAAAAATATGAAAACCAGAAATATAGTCGTTATCTTGATCATCATATACCCTAACGATTTTTTATGGTCTCTACATGCATATGAAAAATCGTTAAGGTTTAGGCTTGTCGAATTGACGACCCTTTTACTGTAACTGAAAATTTTTGGGTGAAGATTTTTTTTCTTTTTCTTGGAGTCGCTAATGGAGGAGAAGGGAAGAGTCGAGAGGGTGAGACGGGAGGGAGTGATTTTTTTGTTTAGAACTATAAATGAATTGGGGCTTATGATTAAGGGTTAATAGGTTTTTAAGATTTATTTTTAGTGAAGGGTAAAATAGTATTTTCACAAAATTTAATATACCCCTGGAAAATTTGGGGTGCAAATAAAATGGGTGAGGCCCCTAATTGGTTTTCAGGGCCCCCAATTAAACGACGTTATAAATGTTTGGCTACCCATCATAGAGTTGCTTATGATGATAATCTGGCTTAGAAAATCTTACCCTAGGATCCTTTTTTTAAAGAAAATTTACGTTGAATGAAATAATAGGAATGGAGAAAAACCAAAGAAACAAAAATTATCGGCACTTAGCTTAGTGTTTTTTTAATTGAATGTATGTGAGGATAAATGTCTAAATCCATATAGGATAGATATTCATTTTCCTAATATTCTCCTCCAACCCCAACTTCTTAAATCAATGTGAAGATGACATGGCTTAATTTTTGTTAGACATTGTCAAGGTGAATGTCTAAAACGGCGAATGTCTAGTTTAGACATTCACCTTGAGGATGTCAAACTATCCTAGTAAGCTTTTGCTTAACTAAAATTAATTTCAATATATTAAATAATTATTTTAACTCTGATAAATCTTAAAATTACTAAAGATAAAATTTACATTTAATAAAAGATGATCACAAACAACACCGTTGGAGATAAATTATTTTTTCCCTAAACCGAAGGAGAAACGGAATGAGGATGTCTTGTTTGTGTTTCCATTTAGGAAACACACACAACAACCATTGGAAAAGCTCTTCTATATATAGTGTATAGAGAGAAGATCCATTGACAATCTTATATGAATACTATGTTACAAGATTTGCATTAATTTTTTAATATTTTAATGAATATGTTTCTCTTATTAAACTATAGATAGATTTCTACCAAAATGAGCAAAATTCGAGATAATAAACCTCACTATCTACCAATTTTAATTCCGATAGTTAATCTTCAACGATTGATTTTCAAAGTGCTAGATGGCGGTTTTATACATCTCCGGCTGCGCTCATTTTCTGTTGGATTGTCGAGTTACATAAGAAGAACATGTCACCAAAGTATTGGCTTGAAATTCATTGTCGTTTGGATTCTAAGGAAATATTTGGTCAAATCTTGTAAGATAGCTAGCATCTATGAGAGCAATAGTTTTGTGCACCCTACGACAACCAAATTTTTATTAAATTGAGCATCAAGACTAACTGGACCATCCAAAAGTTTCACACCCTTAGAAGGCACTCGCTAATATTAGGAGGAAATACACCGGCCATCAAGCTCCGGGGGTCAGGAGAAGGCCAAAAACTCGGCCGTTATATTCAAATGCAACCCCCTATCAGCCCCTTCATCCTGTATCATTTTCAAAGCCTTTGCAACCATCCAAGTATCACCAATCAAGGTACCAGGCTTGCAAATTAAGCTCACATTGCGCAGCAATTTTCGTAATCAAGGGATGAAGGGTAAGGGTCTGTTAGAGCACTTTTTCAAAGTCGAAGTCGCATGCGTTGCTATCTCAAGCATGCTTGTCAATGTTAGTGATCAAAACTATAAGTCATGATTTCTAGTTTACTTATAGCTAAGTCTCGGATTAGGATAGAATGTGTAGTTGAGCTTTAGACTTCACGGCATTCATCAATGAAGACGAAGAACTACTAAGGGAGCTTGTGGAACTTCATCAACAAAAGGTATGTGGAGACTTGAACTCATCTATCACTTGGAAAGTTTATTTCTATTCTATCTCCTATTGAGACAAAAGTCATATAGCTATATAGATTTCATAATATATACATTTGGTATTTCGATCCGAGTTCAACTCGCTTATCTATTTCTCGAAATATGTGTTGGTAAGCTTTCGCTTTAACCAAGTTCATATTTTATTTTGATTTAAAGTCAAAAGATGATCATGTGAAAATCGCACAGTAACATATTATATTTGTGTGAGTTAGTCATTTGGTATAGACTCGAAATGTTTCGTATTGATCATTTGATCACTTGAAAATTGCTTTGAAGCTAATAGTTTGTGTGAGACAGCTATTGCCGTCTTCTAAGAATGTTTCAATGATTGAAATGGGAGTTTAGGATAATTAATCTTTGATTGGATATAGCACAGTATGCGTACTTGTATGCTAATTGTTGCAAGTTATTCCAAGTACGGGAATCTAGTGTGCATACCCGTATGCGTACCTGATTCAAGAATTGAAGTCCGGGAACTATAGTATGCGTACATGTTTGCATACCAACTTCAACTGAGTTCGGTTGTGAACGATAGTATGCGTACAAGTTTGCATACTAACGAACACAGGCCAAGTCTGGAACTCTAAATATGCGTACCCATTTGCATACTTGAGTACGTTAAGTTCTAAAATCGGCTAAGTCATGAACAAACATATTTATATAATAAGGAATGTAATCTTTTGCAAACCGTGCCTATAATGTTCATGAATTGATTCGAGTGAATCAAAACCGATTTTGCTTCAATTGTGTCTTGTATACTTCTATGAGAATATAAACAATTGAACAACTCTATAACTAGTTTCATTTGAGTCATTTGAACTAGTTGTGTTAAGATGAACAAGGTTGATATGAAAGTGTTCATATGGATAACTTAGGTTAACTATTGTTGAGCCAACTAAGTGTACGTTTAGATACGGTTATCCATATCTAAATGAAGGTGCATTTCATTTGTGTATAACAAGCTAAGTCAATCTAACGGTTAAAAGATATTAGCTTGAATCTAATCAGGTTTTCATCTAACGATGAATATTGATTGCTTTGTCCCAAAGTATCAAACCCTGATTTGAAGATTACATAAGGGAGAACTCTAGAAACGGGAAACCTAATCTCCACACATCCTGTGTGATACTAGTTGCATACTAGAGTCGATTATCCTTTAACGTAGGTTTTCCTAAAACCATTATAGGTTAACGACTTAAAGAATTCATTGGGATTGTGAAGCGGACCCAACTATTTTCTCTGTAGTTGCGTGTTCCGATCTTACTTTGTTCTATCATATTGAGTACCATCTTCTCTAAGATTTGCTCGAGACTTAATCTCTGGGTAGGTAAGATAAAATGTAGTCACAAACATCTTCGTCTCATCGTTTGTGATTCCACAATATCTTGTTAAAGCTACCATACGGTTAAGATTATTATGAGGTGATTGATATTACTAGGATGTTCTTCGGGAATATAAGTCCGGTGTATCAATTGGTTCCTGTTCACCTTGATTTATCAAAAGACGGAATAAAACTCATAGGTATTTCTCCGGGAGACATATTTATCTATTAAATAGGCTTTTCTGTGTGAGACAGATTTGTTTATCAAGTCTTCGACTTTGGGTCGTAGCAACTCTTAGTTGTGGGTGAGATCGGCCTAAAGGGAATCAAGTGCGAGAATTTGGCGTGGTTCTAGAGGCGTAAGGAACACGGTGTACCTTGATCAGCGTGAGATTGGTTAGGGCTCAACTATATTCCAGTCCAAGTTAACTTACATTAGGATAGTGTCCTTGGTGAGCGGCTTAATACTGTGTGGTGTTCAAATCTGGACTAGGTCACGGGTTTTTCTCGTATTTGCGGTTTCCTCGTTAACAAAATTTCGCGGTGTCTGTGTTATTTCTTTTCCGCATAATATTTTCTATATAATTGAAATATCACTTTGGTTGTCACGTAGTTCAATCAATTGGTAAATCGTCCTTTGGTTGTTGATTGAAATTGATTGACACTTGAACATTGGTCTTTGGTAGTTCAAGTTATTTCTCATATCAATCGTGCTCACAAAACTTCTTCCTTGTTTGATTGCATATTGTATTGAGAAATTGAGGTACAACTCTTGGATATATTTCCCTTTGATTGAGTCGATTGTCTAGTTGATTCTCTTGGAATTATATTGGAGTTAGTCCATACAAATTGCCTAAACGAAATATTGGGTGGTCATTAGACCCTAGATTTTTCAAGGGAAAACAATAATGACCTAAAGGATCACCTTCACGCACACCCTAGGATGAGGAGACAACATGGTCCATGTAGTATAGACGAGAAGGTGAAGCGTAACAGAATTCTACCAACGATAAATCGATGGGCACAATTTATGTACCTCAAAAAGCATAGCGATTCGGTCGAAGAGGTTAAACGCATTGAAAAATCTACAAGTAGCATGGACCAGTTTATACGAGTCCCCCTTCTCCTCAAGCATACGATTAACAACATGCACTGCATCTCCCGACATTTAGCGCCAATACATTGGTAGTCTCCTAAGTACACGTTAATCTCTTTACCTACATGGGTTGCAACACATTTGGAGACAAGCCTTCTCCATATTATGCCAACCAAATGGGACGCAAGCCTCCACTAGGCTTACTCGGTGGGGTAAGAGGTGCACTAGCTACAAATTCACCCAAAGCAGGATGGGCAAAGACCGAGAAAGCCACGGGTTCACAACGTGAAACATTAAAGATGTGTATTTAGTTGTGAAACATGAAAGATGTGTATTTAGTTATTTATAACATTAAAGAAATAATAATTATAAAAGTAAAATTTCATTCATATTTAACTTAAATGCGGGTTGTATTTAGTCACTTTCCATATGTGATACCCGAATCTTTTAGGGAAAATCCATGGACACTCTTACATGCATACTATTTCATATGATTGGTGTCATTTTCCCCATAAAACTCAAACGATAATGAAGTCAAAGCTAATATCTTGACGATACGTTCTTTTTACAAGACTCCATATTCCTACCAAAAAATGAACACAATCCAAAATACCAATGTTAATTTCAACCGTTAATTTTTATCTGCTGATTTTCAAAGTGTTGGTATTTTTGAGTGCATATATAACATATACGAGTGTCTACGAATCCTCCCTCAAATTAATTAAATGTTATTTTATGTAGAATCCATCCCACAAAGAAAAGAGAAACGAGTAGAAGATCCCTTTCAGTCTGATTTATGTTTTAAATCGCGGCTCATCTCAAGTTACAGTATAAAGAATATGAAATCTTATAGATTTGAATCATTTCGCAGAAACATGAGATACTCCACAAGAGATTAAAATAAAAGATAAAAAGATTCCCTGGAAACTGCTTGGAAGATACCATAATATAGCGTACTAACTGGATAGAAGTGCACTGCAGAGAAGTAAACCGAAGTTTATCACGAACGATACCAAATTCGAGGACTGCATGCTCATCTTTGGTGAACCGGACGACGTTCCTCCTGTGTTAAGGTAACATACGTTAACAACACTTCTAACATTCAAAGTTCACAAAAGCAGAAAATTCAGTTAAAAGAATAAAATTCAAACTTTCAAAAATTTGCCCTCAAAATATGTAGTACTTAATGATGCACCTCGTTTCGTTAACCATGTTTCTTGAGAGGGTCCAGCCGATTGTTGTATCCCGTGTATGCACAAGACCACTCGTTGTGCTTCCCCTCAATATCACTGCAGCGTGTATCATAAATACTTCTCCCGAGTTGAACACCCCAATTATTTCCTAACTCGATTTCTTTTACACACATGATTGTAGGACATTCTTTCCAATTGCGAACCTTCACCTCTGCAGGAGGTGCCTCACAGTATAACCTGAATTCAGTTCAGCATAAGCAAACTTTACACTAGAATTAAACTTGAATCTATTAGTTAACAGAAGTACCAAGCCAAAACAATTAATAAAACGTCTAAAGCGCTTACGTCCAATTTTTGGGTTCTTGAAATAGGTTCCAATATTTGCCGCTGGAGTCACAAGAGCACCTGACACAATTGTTAGCCGTAAAAGTGTAAGTCCCATTCGAGAGAAGCAAAGGATAATCCGCCGAAGTATTTCTTATCATAGAAGTACAAACTGCATTCCAGAATAACTTGCAAGTTAGCAACTAGTTATGAGCACTCAATCTATTTCAGTAGATCAGAAATTTTGGGGTACTTCATTTTGTCTAAAAGGAAACAATTAAAATCAAATAAACAAATGAGTATTGAACAATATGTAATGTAACCACTGACCTCTTAATGGAACATCAAGAATTCATTCTGCTTCGAGTTGTTTAGCATCGGTAAGGTTGTTGAGTGTCAATAAACTCTCTTCTGTAGCCCCAAACTCCTTGGCAATCATCTCCAAACTTTTATTAGGAGACACTTTGTGTGCATAATGAAGGACTTGATTTCCATCTACATAATCACAGTTGCAAGGAAGTGGGATCCGCAAAAGTTGATCAACATCAATCAAGTCAGGATTACTAATATTATTGACTGCTGCGATGTCGTCTGTAGTAACTAAGAATCCAAATATATCCGTGGCGATGTGATACAAAGTGTCTCCTGATTGCACTTTATAAATCGGACCCTTGTCAGAAATTCCAGTTCCGTTCTTGCAAGAACAAGTGAAGGGGATTTTGATAGTTTCCTTGGCGACCTTGATTTGCTTGGTTTTTGTTCGTGTTGGTAAATTGTTAGCTCCGAGCAATGAATTGAAGTCTGTTAATCCAAACAGGCTTACGATTCTTGAAAGAGTTGTGGCGTTGGGTGATACATAACCAGCTAGAGACTTACATTTGGAAGTTGAATTAGACTTACAAGTGAAACCTAGAGATTCTGCTTGATGAAAGAGTTAAAACAAAAAGGATTAAGATGCGCGAAGAGGAATTTGCTTAACAACATTGTTTACAATGGAGGAATTGTGTTCTTGAATGAAATTTTAATGTAACAGGATGCGAAATTGAGCAAGTGAGGGGGGTTGATATTATATGCAACTTGCCATACTGGTTGGTTTAGTTTGACTATAATTTCCCCACGATTTCGATGTCATTTGGTATGGTCAACAACTCAGGAGGAGTATGATTTTATACAAAATCATGTCATCTTCTCATAATATCTATACTACTAGTAGTAGTATATTAAGGTTTCTTGGTTTATTCATACTTGAGAAATGTTGACTTTAAGTTCATCCATTGACATTTACAGAGAAGATTAACACGAGCATGTGCAAAGAAGACGCGCTTCATTCGATTAATATACAAAGAAGAAACCATGAATACAAGCAACTGCAGATAATGGTTTTTTTTATGACACGATCATTGTAATATCTTGGTTTAGAAACTCATCCTTCTAATATTTTTATATAAGTTTGTTGACTAAATATTTTTAATTTTGTAAAAATGTTCATGAGTAATTGATTGACCTTGAAATATGTAGTTGCAGGAAATCCTACACTACACCCCTCGCTATATCTTGATAATAATTTCTAGTTCTAAACATATTAATCATCTAAATCTCAAAATATAAGTGCTAGAAATTTAAATAGACACATAAGATTTTTACGTGGTTCGATCAATATGATCTACATCCACGATTCTTCACTATGATTGTTGAGGTTACATAAGAATTACATTTAGAATCTCCATTAATGGATATTTTGTAGAGCTCTAGATCTAATTTTAGGGGAAGAAGATGATAAAGAAAATAAATCTCTCTAAAAATCTCTTTCCAAAAATCTCTCTCTCTCCTCCTGCACTATTCCCCTTCTCTCTCCCCGCTCTCCTCTTTATATAGTTTACATAGTGGATGACACTCATGTACAACTAATATTTCCCTTAATTTTGATTTTCTCATGAGATCCTCGCGAGAGTATAAATGTTAAATCTCGCAGACACTCTAGTTTTCGCAAGATCTTCGCACTTTCTTCAAGTTTACGTTATCTTCATTTGTTATGTTATTTCGAAATCTCTTTGCGACGGTTTCGCGGCGTTGTTAATGAAGATTCCATAAGTGTGTTGTTGTTGCGATATTTGGATCCTACATCTTGCCTCTTTTTTCTTGAATATTGCTTGAAGAGCGATCTTTAAGAAAAAAAAATCATTGTCAGTAGTCTTTGATCTTTGTTGATGAAGGAACGAGCGAGAGAATACTAGACTTGAAAAGTACGTACTTGCCTACATTCTTTTGCGAAGTTCCGAAGCTTTGCGAAATAAATTAGAAGTATCAACCCTGAGTATAAGAAGTATGAAGCATCCTTTGAGAAGTATAAGAAGTATCTTGTCCTTGATTGCGAATAAGAAGTATTGGGAAATTATTACTCCATGCTCTCGCCTAATGCAATGCTCTATTTTTTTGCGAAGTTCGAAACTTTGCGAAGTGAATAAGAAGTATTAATCCTTGAAGTATAAGAAGTATTGCCTCTGTTCATGGGTTATTATTCCATTTTTGGTGAGGATTCTTGTTGTTCATTGGTGAATATCTTCTTTGGAAGTGATTCTTACCGAGAAGATAAAGAACATAAAATGTTTTCTTGGTTATCCATAATTGCCTCTGTTCATTATCTATGAGGGTATAATCATTGAAAAAGTGTTGAATGAGCGAGTTATTTCTTCATTCTTATCTTGCCTCTGTCTCATACTTTGTTCTCATGTGATAGTATAATCTCTTCAAATTGCTTATAATTGTGAGAAATAATTTGGCGAAATAATCACATTCTGCGAAACTCTGAATAATTCTGCGAATTTTTGTAAAATACTTGTGCGAATATAATGTGTATGTAATGATTATGTTAGGAAATGTGTATGCGATGTTTATGCCATGAAATGCTTATGCGATGCTTTCATGATGCGAGTATAATGCTTGTATGATGAGAATGCTTATCTACTGCAATGTATAGCTAATGTTTGTGTTACTTAGCTCATTTTGCCGTTCTAAAATTGATGCAGCTTTAAATCGCTTCCATTCTTCATTTCTCTGATTTTGTCTCTAGTATATGCATTCCTCTTTGTGTATTTATTGTTTCTCGCAAGTTCTTACTTGTGCTTCATCTTTCTTATTCCCGCACTATTAGTATCGCATAATAATATGATCATAATATCAAGTGTGCGGCATTTGCATTGCCTCGCAGTCCCATTATCATGTATATGTTCGCAAGCTTATCATTTAATCATTTTCTCAAGCTCGCAAGCTTATCATGTAATCTTTTTGCGATAAAAGAACCGTATTACCTTTATCCAAATTGTTTATGTTGAATTTTGTCATTGCGACAAGATCGCAGACGTCTTTACATTTTCATGTAATGACCCATTGATCTTGCCTTATCATTTATTATTCTGTGTGGTCTTATTTTGCCTTCCTAGTTAAAGGTCTTATTTTGCCACCTCATTATTGCGACAATATGACAGCCTAACTATTCTCGCGAACATAAAGCCCCATGACATTGCCGTCTTGCGACGAAATCGCATGACGTCTTTACACTTTCATGTAAAGACCCATTGATCTAAATCTTATCTTTGTCTTTTGTATTATTGCCTCTTCAGATCATCGCACAAATATGACAAGCCTAAATTTCCTCTTGAAAATAAAGCCTCATGGCATTTGCGTCTTTTGACACTTATCGCGGCTCCCTAATGGAGGGTGCCGCCCTTATCTTCTCCCTGGTTGCCCCTTCAAGGAGGCGTACATCGCCATACAAGACTAGCTCCTCCCATACGATCTTAACAACAACAAGTTGTTTTCGGCCTCTTATCCCTTATACCTATATGGTTTATGGTTACAAGACTGCACCCTAAGTGGAGTTTTCCGGGGTCGCAAAGATATACCAAGACTTGCCAAGAATGGCCGAGACACTTCAAATGCCCTGTGCACTCTTGGCTCAACCGTGTACCCCGGCGCCTTGAGCATACATCGACTCCTTGGAAGAGACCCTCGGGCGTCCAACCTGGGTATAACCTTATATATAGTTGGAAATCCAAGGTACCTCTCCCGGATAGGCTTTCATGGGCCCCAAATCTTCATGACTCAGTTCCAGGAGCGGTGTAACCTTTTCCCCGAGCCATGTCAAGAGATACCCCTTATATGACGCACTTTAGGTCTTACATTTGCCTCTTACGAAATATCATTCGCGAACTAGGGTGTACGCCATAAAGGTTCGTCCCATTCACTCACTCATTCATTCTTGTCAATTCGTTCAATCATTCGTTTTTGATTATCTCTTCTCATTATCTTTGCGAAATTATCGCATTTCTATTATTTCTGCGAAATTATCGCATTCTTTCATTCATCCTTTCATTCATTCCTTCATTTCTGTCATTTTCTTCACTCATTTCTTTCATTTCTCGTCATTTCTTTCATTCATTCTCATAATATCATATCATTTGAAGTAAAGTAAATATTCAAGAGAAATATATAAATTAATCGCGAGATTTTCTCGAATCTTTGAAATCTTTAAGATCTTTGTAATTTAGAAATCTTTGAAATCTTTGTAATTCTTTATAATTTTGAATTTTTTTTTTTTTTTTTTAGAAATCTTTGAGATCTTTGAAATCTTGAAATCTTTGTAATTTTGAAATAATAATCTTTTATTTTCTGTAAAAGTAAAATGTTCAAAGAAAGTGGTACTTAGCTTTTGTGGTTTGTTGTTGTTGTTGTCTCTTGCAAAGTATATGACTTGCTTGCGAAGCTAGCATCCTCTTGCATATTCTCGCGCCACACCAACTGTTCTAACCCTTTCTTGCGAAATTAACTTGCGAAATTATCATCAACTTTCTTCTCGCGAAATAACTAAAGAAATATCTTTGCGAAGTAAACATCTGTATGTAGTATTTGTTTGCACTGCGAACATTCGCAAGGTAGACATTTGCGTAAGGAATGCCTATGATATAAAGCTTTGCGAAGCAAAAATTCTTCGCGAGGAGGGAGATTCGAACCCAAGTCCTTTGGTTTGTACTCGCGTCTTGACCATCCGCACCAACTCGTTTTGTGACAGATAATCATACTTCACGTGCTTTTGTAAGTTCTACGAATTATAAAACAATCCCAAATTGAAACTTATCTTCTCCGGTGACCACAAAGTTGTTCTTTGTTTGGAACTCTATCGAAGTAAATCTTTTCCATATCTCTTCTTATCTAGCTGACTTTTGTACTACAAGTATGAGTTTGATCGTTCTTTGTGGTCGACAAGTCGTTGATGATGTGATTGCGAGAGAAGAGTCGGGAATTCCTACGGTGGTCCGATGGTTGAGTCGCAATGGAAGATGGGTTTGGTAGTTGAGTTCGTAAACAACGGTGTTCTTTGCCATTATGGAACCGGGATTTAGGGAATGTCGAGCTGGTGATGAAACTCGAGCTTGCCGGTGGCATTGAACAAAGGAGATGATGAATCTTTTGAGATGAAGGTCTCGAACTCGAGATGAACGAGCCTCTTGTGTTGCTTCCATTAATGACGATGGAGAAGAGAGAGTTTTGAAAAGGAAATTATGTTCGCAACTCATGAGTTAAATTTTCGAACTAAAATATTTATGTTCTTTTTCTTCTCGCTAATTGATGATAATCTCTCCGCTATTTGAACTCGAATTCTCCCGTGCGAGATGATCGCACTATCCTATTCTCTTGTTTGCGTCTATTGTTTTGCGAACTACTCTCTTGCTTGCGTCTATTGCTCGCGAACTACTCTCTTGCTTGCGTCTATTGTTTGTGAACTACTCTTGCTTGCGTCTATTGTTTGCGAAATTATAGTAGATATTTTGCTTGGTTGCTTCCGAAGTATTTGAATCGATATTATCAAGTTCATTATTCATGTTGTAACAACAAAGTGAACTTGTTTCTTATTCCTTTCCTCACCGATACTAGAAATTGGAATATTTGCTTTGCTCTTGTTCGTGAATAAGGCTAAATATTGGGATTCCTTGCTAGGTTAGTGATAACGATGTCGATTGACGAAGTAAATTCTTTCGTCACCTTCCCTTTTGTAGAAAATGTCACCGCAAAATATGACGCCTACTCCGTATCCCTTCTCCATTGTTTGCTTCTTCCTTGTTTGTTGAGGATTCTTCTTTCACCTTCTATGAGATGTCTTCCTTTACATAATAGTCGATCGACCAAATTGATACGCCGCTTCATGCTTTTGCTTATCTTTTCATTATATAGTTAGTGAAATGTGCTTTGTTGATTTTGTTATCTTCAATTTACCCTCGAATTTTAACTTCGTCAAAGTCATTTTAGTTTTCACATTTTAACTTTGATTTTGAGTTGCTCAAGTTATCTTTATGACTCACAACCGAGTTTTCACTCTTCTTCGCTAGTTCAAGTTGATAGAGATTGGTGGTAATTATCGATTTTTTTGTCTCTGCTAGCTTCCTCGGTAGACGTAATTCACCTCTTCATCTATCATTAACAAATCATCTATTGCTCAAGAAGTTGCAACATTCCTAATGCTTTGCCGTTTATCATTGACGAGAATGAGATTTATTTCAACCTTCGCTGTAACATCAAGTAATCAAGGAGATGGTTAAAGCTCGCCGATTGATATGGAGAATTCCAAATCGTCTTAGGTTCGGAGAATTAACGTTTCCGAAATCAATTCAATGGGTTTGTAAAATGAGCTTTATAGATTGCAAATTTGTAATTAAATCTTGTTTTGAATCACAGTTTTGAAAAGGAAATTAGGCTTTTGTTAAATGATATAAAGATTTTTCAAAATTTCTTAAAATCAGATCTAAAAATTTCAAAAAGTAAATAAATGAGTTGGGAGTAGATTTTTCTTCTTGAACTATTGCCGACATAAATCCTTTCAATCTTGCACGATGGTGTTGTTTCAAGCAAGCATCTATATCTTTCTTCTCTCTGTTCTTCAATATCTCTATCTCTTTGGATTTCTTCCATTCATCAATGATACTAGTTGTCTGAAAATGATAACATTTCGCTGAAACTTCCAATTTCGTCCCTGTTTCTAGCGCATATGTAGTTGCAGGAAATCCTACACTACACCCCTCACTATATCTTGATAATAATTTCTAGTTCTAATTTTAGGGGAAGAAGATGATAGCTCTAGATCTAATTTTAGGGGAAGAAGATGATAAAGAAAATAAATCTCTCTCTAAAAATATATCTTTCCAAAATATATCTCTCTCTCCTCCTGCATTATTCCCCCTTTCTCTCTCCCGCTTCTCTCTTTATATATAGCGTTTACATAGTGGATGACAGCTCATGTACAACTAATATTTCCCTTAATTTCGGATTTTCCTTGCGATATCCTCGCGAGAGTATAAATGTTAAATCTCGCAGACACTCTAGTTTTCGCAAGATCTTCGCACTTTCTTCAAGTTTACGTTATCTTCATTTGTTATGTTATTTCTGAAATCTCTTTGCGACGGTTTCGCGACGTTGTTAATGAAGATTCCGCAAGTGTGTTGTTGTTGCGATATTTGGATCCTACAAAATATACACTTAGTAGCTAATGGTCTGCTTGTTTCGCGGATACCGTACTTGTGCGTGTATTAACAGCAACCTGAGATATGTAACCATGATTCATAGTTTTAAAGAACCGCTAAAAGAGCACGGTTCGGTTTGCACTGAAAGTCTGAAACCACAGTTTCTCAAGATTTTCAAATCCATATTAAGCCCACTTTTTTTAGTTACAGAACCAAAACGAATGACTAATGTTTCAGTAAATTGAATATCATTCTAAATAGTTTACTTTAATAATCAAATCTTAATTCCCACTTCTTGAATTTAAAAAAAAAAGGATAAAGTAGTAAATCTGGAAAACTGTACTGCCAAGTGCCAATGAACTTGGAAAAAAAAGAAAGCAAAATATAAGAACAGGATATGCATATGCAAATGTAGTAGCGTAGCACATTTTCAACGAGGCTCTAGTTCACTCATTGAAGTTTCATTTCCACATCTATTATCCCAAATCACCATAACAACAATCTATTAGCCTCTTCATATCCCTAACCATGAGATCTACCATTTCATGAGCCAATCAAGACACCAAAATACCAATTTACCAAGATACAGAGACTCTAAGACCCTACGGTACAGACCCAGAAAACCCTAAGATACAGTCACAAAAACCCCTTTTGAAGACTCCAAGTTTTGACGACTTTTTATCGGTTTCAAAGACACTGATTTCCAACTTGCTAAGAACCTATTTGATTCGAAGATGCGGTGTTAAAGACTCAAAGCCCTGTTCAATTGATTGAAAAAGAAGACTCTTAATCTCCTCTTTTGTCTAACTTCAAATCTTCTTTGTTTCCCTAATTAATTTAATTTTATTTCAATTTTAATTATATCTTAATTAGATACAACAGATTCTCTTATATAAATTCTCTTTTAATTGATTCGCAATTCCTCTTCTGGTCTCTGTATACTTTTATTTTGTTATCCTAACCGGTTTTGTTAGGCTACTTTTGATCTTACGTTCCATGCCTCGTTTTAGATCTAAGTTATTTTCCATGGATTTTTTCCCTAATTTAACCTCCCGTATCTCTTTCTCTCTTTCAGGTGTTTACCCGTTAGCTGTTATTTGGTCTGGCCACAGTAATCTTTCAATCTTTATCTACAATTGGAAGAAAAGAAAACTCGGTGGAAAAAATGCCAGTAATTTTCATAGTGATGCCAACAAGAGATACAAAGAGAGCAGTACAGAGGCGATAAGGGACGAAAGATTACTATCAACTAAAGAGGTAACTTTAAGCTCTATTCACCATAACTGCTCAATAATCTATGCTTATAAATTGTTCATATATGATAGAACAACTGGTGGCATAAATCCTATGAAATGTTATTCCAAATTTGATTTGTCTAACATATCTTTATTGTCCAATCTCGAAAATAAAATGGTGTCTAATTGCTTTGAGGGTAACCTTGTGCTCCCTGTTTTGGAATATCCCACAGTCTCCTACTTCTGGCAGTTCATCAGTGCTATTGCTTGGAATTGTCATGGGTTGGGAAAACCTGCTAAGATTGATAGCCTTAAGGATATTTTGAAACTTAATAATCCTGATATATTGTTCTTGTCTGAAACTAAACAACAAAATGTGGCAATGCGTAAGATTCTTAGGAGATTAAATGTAAGTAATTACTGGATTGTCTCTCCTAGGGGTACAACTGGTGGGTTATGCCTGATCTGGAAAGATAACATGAAATTAGATATAATTGATCACAATCACAATCACATAAATGTGGACATTCATTCTTGTAACAATACACCTAAGTGGCGTCTGACCTGTTTCTATGGTAGTCCCTATACTAGAGAAAAAGTCGAGTCATGGAACATTGTTCAACAATTAGCTAGTACTATTGATATTCCATGGATTGTTTTAGGCGATTGCAATGTAGTCCTTCATAAAGAAGAAAAAAAGAGTAGATTTCCATTTAATGAATCAGAAGCTATAACTTTTAACAACATTATTAGTAATTGTGGCTTGATGGATCTAGGATTTATTGGTTACACTTTCACTTGGAACAATAGGAGATCTGGTACAGATTTCATAGAAGAAAGATTAGACAGGGCCTTAGTGAATTCCCTCTGGAACATAACTTTTCCTAATTCTTCCATAAGACATTTAGGTAAGATGACTTCTGATCATGTTCCTATTTGTTTAAACACTCATAATACTTGGAACGACGGAGCTACACCCTTTAAATACTTTAGCGATTGGATGAAGCATGAGGACTGTAAACCTCTCATTCAAAATTGTTGGGATAATAGGATTCAAGGGTCCCATGCTTTTGTTATGACAAAAAAGTTGCCTTATGTTAAGAAAACCCTCAGCCTATGGAATAAATCAACCTTTGGCAACATCAGACATAACATATCTCTTATAAAGAACAACCTAGACCAAACAAATAGGAGACTTTTTTATATGGATAAGGCTAAGGACCTAGCTAAGCTGACTGCTGATCTATCTAAGTGGTACGCTATCCAAGAGAAATTTTGGAAAGTAAAGAGTAGAGACCAAGATATCGCTTTGGGAGACAGAAACACTAATTACTTTCATAGCAAGGCAAAAAAAAGATATAGAAGAAACAGAATAGAGACTATCCAGAATATAAATGGGGAGTGGGTAAATACTAGAAATGAAATTGCAAACTGCATAACTAGTCATTTTCAGTCCATAGCTACCTCTGTAAACCCTACTGTTGATATGAGCATGATCGACTTAATTCCTAATTGTTTAAATGATGTTGATAATATTATGTTGTGTGCTACACCTAATATGATAGAAATCAAAAATGTAGTTTATTCCATGGAACCGGACAAAAGTCCAGGTCCAGATGGCTTTCCCCCTAGCTTTTTCCAACAAAACTGGGAAATCATTGGACCTGATTTAATTCAAATGATCCAATCTTTTTTTGTGTCTGGTCACATTTCTAAAGAGATGAATGCCTCATTCATCTCGTTAATTCCCAAAACGCTTAATCCTACTACTCCTGAGGAATTTAGACCTATAGCCTTAGCTAATACTTCTTATAAAATCATTTCAAAACTTATGGCCGGAAGAATGAAAGGTTTGTTAGATAAGATAATATCTCCTTACCAGTCTGCCTTCATACCTGGAAGGCAGATTTCTGATAACATAACTATAGCTCATGAGCTAATCCATAAAATGAGAAACAAAAAGGGTAAGAAAGGTCTGATGGGTATTAAGATTGATATGTCAAAAGCTTTTGACAGGGTCGAGTGGTCTTTCTTAATCCAAATCATGAAAAAGATAGGTTTTAGTGATAAATGGTGTAACTTAATCCTTGAATGTATTTCTACTACAACTCTAGCTGTTTTAATTAATGGGTCTCCTACTAGTTTCTTCAAACCCTCTAGAGGATTGAGACAGGGAGACCCAATGTCTCCTTATCTGTTCTTATTTTGTATGGAAGCACTCTCGAGGACCATCATGAATGCAGAACTCTCAGGGAAAATAAAAGGAATTAAAATCTCGACCAATGCCCCTGCTGTTAGTCATTTACTTTTTGCTGATGACTGTCTTATTTTCTGTGATGCTAATGCAATAACTAGTCAAAATTTGGTCAAGATTTTCACTGACTTTGGTACTGCTTCAGGACAGCTGATTAATCTGAGTAAGTCTGGGGTTTTCTTTAGTACTAAAACTCCTCCTGGAATAAAGAAAGAGGTCACAAATGTTCTAGGGGTTCAACCAATTTCTATTAATGATAATTACTTAGGCTCTCCTCTTTTTACTAACAGATCTAAAGTTAAATGTTTTGAGCCACTGATTGACAAAATGAAAAAAAGACTGCTGAGTTGGAATAAGGAGAACCTTAACACTGCTGGTAGGACAGTAATGGTAAAAAATGTCACTTCTTCTTTATGTGTCTATCAAATGAATTGCTTTAAAATACCGGTGAAAATATGTAAAACCATAACTAAACTGCAAAGAGATTTTTGGTGGGGGAAAAATGAACATGGTTTGAATGAAAAGGGAAAAAAGGGAGTATACTTAAAGAATTACGATTCCATATGCAAACCTGTTAGTGAAGGAGGGTTAGGCCTCCAGAATATGAAACATTTTAATCTTTCCATGATAGCAAAAATGGGATGGAGACTCAAAGAAAACCCATCTTCTCTTTGTGCCACCATCTTGAAAGCTAAACATTATCCTAATTGTGACATTTTGCATGTTAATTCTAAACCTAAACAAAAAGATAGCTGGATTTGGAAAGGAATCTTATCAGGTGTTGATCAGATAAAGAAAAATTGCATATGGAGAGTTGGTAATGGCGAGAATATAGACATATGGGATGATTATTGGATACCAAATGTTAAACCTCCCCTAGCCAAGCATACTACGGAAGCTGAAAATTTTGTGAAGGTGAGTCAACTAATATCTTCTCAGAAAACTTGGGACTTAACCAAGCTAGCTGTCTGCTTTGATCAGGAAACTATCAACATCATCATGAGTATCCAGATACCTCTCACAAGTAGGGCGGATAAACCTCAATGGAACCTAAACAAGTCAGGTACCTTTTCTGTTAAATCTCTGTACAACTCCTTGAATTCTACTGGCTATGACAACATGGACTGGAGCAAAATTTGGAACATGAAGGTAACCCCTGCTGTTAAAATATTTGTATGGAAGGCAGCTCATTCCATACTTCCTAATAGTATGAGAGTGGCAGCCATATTGCCAAACATAGATACTCATTGTAAATTATGCAATAGCGGAGATGAAAGTCTTACACATCTTTTCCTGCAATGTAACTTCGTTTCTCAAATTTGGATGCACTTAAACTTTGATATGCGTTATGTCATTAATAGAACAAACAATTTTCATGACTGGCTAAATGACATATATAACAATCAGGATAGAAATGGGAATGTTATGGAATGGTCGGCCTTTTGTAGCATTGTCATTTGGCATGTGTGGAAAGCGAGATGCAACATTGTGTTTCAGAAACACAAACAAAATAGTGCTGAAACTGCAAAATTGGTTGTCAAGTATATTAATAGTCTCTTGAATGTTAGGAGTGCAAACTATAATATAATGCAATCCCTGTATTATAACCCTATGAATGATGACAACCTAATAATAACTACAGATGATCTTGATGACGATAAAAAATTCATGTCAGTAACTATAGACATTGCAATATCAATGATGATGGTAAGCTCTACTACTACTTCTAGTGTGGGTCTGACACTCCAAAACTTTTCAGGTACTTCAACAGAAGCTTGGGGAGTGCATACCGACAGCAGCACTAGAGAAGAGCTGGAACTGAAGGGAGCTGAAGCCGCTTTTCAATGGGCATCTCATTGGAATGGTCATAATATAATTTTCCAAAGTGATTCTGAGCCTATTCTCAAATTGTTGGCGGGAATGTATGTGAAAGCGAGAGAATATAGATTCAAAATTAGTGAAGATTTTGGCTATAATGCTAACAATTGCATAAACTTTAAAGTGCAAGGTTTCATTTTAAAAAATAGACTTCTAATCGCTCAAGCAGCTGATATCTCTACTTATTGTAATAGATTTGGTATCACCAAATATTGGAATGGGGAAAACCTTAGAACACTTATAAACAATCTGGAATTCCAATTCCGGAATACAAATGTAATCAACTCTTTTTCTCGTAACAATGAGACATTAGAGGTTCAATGAAATATATGAGGTCTTTACCTCCTTTTCAGAAAAAAAAAAGAAGTTTCATTAACACTCAGTACTGCGTATTCAGTAGTTGACATGTCTTTCGTAGTTCCTTGCCCTTCAGTGTGACCAGTAAAAATGGAGGTGGTGAAGGTACACCGTGAGTGACAGAGTTGCTGTTAAGCATTAGGAAAACCTTCCCCATTGTGGGCTATGTTGCACAGACACTCCAAGAAAGATGTCGTAACCGTGTCGGACACGTAAACGGACACGGCGTGGTTACGACACTTCTCGACACTCGATGGACACGCCACATCATGTGTCGCGTAAAAATTGTTATTGGACACTTTGCGGACACCAATTGGACACTTTCGGACACGTCATAAATGATTTATTTTGGTTTGGAAAATCAAAATAAATTAAATGAGACGCTAATTTATTCTTGTTTTAGTCATCTAATTTATTAAATGAGACGCTAATCAAACGGACACGGCTTGGATTTGACTCAAATCCAAGCATTATTCATGAAAAACTTTACCATTATTATATTATTATTAATTTTATATAATTAGTAATCCAATATTTTAAAAATAAGAGTAATTATTTTGTTGTGTAGATTGTAGTAATATTTTATTTTAATGATGTGAATAATATATATAACGTGTCCCCGTAACCCATTTTTTTGAGATTTGACGTGTCCCCGTAATCGTGTCGTGTCGTAACAGTGTCCCGTGTCCGTGTCCGTGCAACATAGATTGTGGGTCTGTCTGCAACATTTTCTTGAACACATAATAACCCAATAAGGATGCATCTCATCGCCTCATTTCCCGTGCATGTGTCCTTCACGACTGGATCTAACAATTCTAAAGCAGATCCATTTTTCCAATGTCTCCATGCCTGCATCAAATCCCATGTTAAGTATTTCATCCTGTTATTAAAAGTAAAGGAGATTAGATAATGTTAGTGACACTCACATAGCTTAGAAGGTCCCGAGCAATTTCTGAATTGTGAATATGGCTGTTTTCTCTCCACTAAGGATCTCTAAAATTAAGACACCAAAACTATAAACGTCTGATTTCTCAGAGAATTGCCCATGAAATATATACTCTGGGGCCATGTAGCCACTGCAAAACCCAATAACCAAACATAATAAGAATCTCAAAGATTTCTCGGGAGCAGTTTCGAACAATTGATTGTACAATGACTTAAGTTGATACTTACTGTGTTCCAACTACTCTTTTTGTACAAGCATGAGTTTGATCAAGCACAAAAAGCCTAGCCGTGCCAAAATCTGCAATTTTAGGATTCATGTCTATGTCGAGTAATATATTACCAGCTTTGAGATCTCGATGGATAATTTTAAGTTGCGACTCCTCGTGAAGATAGAGGAGGCCTTTTGCAATTCCTTATATTATCTTGTACCGTCTTTCCCAATCCAGATATGTGCGTTTAATTGGATCTACACATTCATGCAACCACAGTAGCCAAACTTTTAGGCTGTCGGTTTAATCTCAAAGACGTGCCTATATATATCAAATTACTGTATTTGCACAATGGTCAAATGACAACACACAGGCAGAGAGTATGAGGCAAACCGAATATGAATTGATCGAGGCTTGCATTTGGCATAAATTCGTAGATAAGTAATTTTTCTTCACCAGATAGACAGAAACCAAGTAGCCTTACAAGATTTCTATGTTGAAGTCTAGCTACTACGATAACTTCATTCCTCAACTCTTGTTCAATTTGACATGAGCTTTCTGATAGCCTCTTCACGGCTATTTCTTGGCTGTCCACAAGTGTACCCTGAGAACATTAAAAAAGGCCAAATTAGAACAGTTCGTATATTAAAACTTTGAAAGCCATCATCACCTATAAAATTTCATGCCCAATTCAGTTTACGTGTATATCTTTTATATGTTTGTGTAAGTACACTTATTTATCTCCATTGCCACGTGCACTACCAGGGTCCACGTGGATGACATTACTCAAAGGATGACACATAGGGGCATCCGTGGCACTCAGACAACGTGCCATCTGTCAAGACCAACGGTCAGAAATAAAGGGGCACCCGAGATAGGTAGTCCCGCGTAGCACCAAAGGATGGCCTTAACCCATCACGAGGTAAGACATGATCAACGGTCAGAGGCAGTCCAACTGACATAGACATGACAAGAGGATCGACACCACTCGGCCGTGGACTGGACCGCTCCAACCACCCGCATTTAATGTAGCTCAGAGAACACGCGTCGGACGACCAACGATGGAAACAAGGGTTGATCAGCGTGATGAATCGGGATATAGTCGAAGCCGCGGGGTAACATAGAAGTCCGCGGACCACGCCCGCGGGGTAATATTCAAGTCCGCGTACCATGCACTGAACACAAGAAGATAAGATCTCAACAGCTCATTGTCGTAGGGACCCACCAAATTTAGCTATAATATGTATCCCCCTCCATTGTGGGGGGACCGAAAAAGAGAGGAAGGAGAGAGAATAGGGAGAAGTTAGTGAGAGTTTTAGCTCAAGTGATCGATGAGCACAAGATCTTGTGATCATCTCTCAGAATCGTTTATCTTATAGTAAATCACCTCAGATCCGTGGATGTAGGCCTTAGTGCTGAACCACGTAAACCATTGTCTCTTTTACCTTTTGCACTGATAGTTTCATATACATACTCGTATCTCAGACCTATCGCCTTGGGGGATGATGAGGAGATCATGACAAACTAGAGGGGTTTGGAATCTATGAATTATCATCTACCTAGGGATATTGTACACTTCTCACACCTCAGTGCACGTAATCAGTTCTTATTTAGATTGTTTGTGATCACGTGGAGTTAACAACGATTTCCGTGTTCACAATTTGGCGCTAGAAACAGGGACCTTGTCCCGGTAAAAAGATTTATCTTTTCCTGTGACTTCACAGCCTCAACCTTAAAAATTTTACTTAAAAACGCATACAGATCTGTTCTTAGACTCGTTTTTCGCACATATTTATGTCTATTGTGTTTTCTACCAACAGATCCGGACATTATATAACCTTTAAACCAACAGATCTGGGTTTTAGCAAACAGACCTGTTCTTAGGCTCGTTTTTCGCACATATTCATGTCTATTGTGTTTTCTACCAATGAGATCTAGGTGTTAACCGGAATTTCAAGCACAATTCCCACCATGTCGATGTCCCGTAATCCGTCTATGTCTTTCGTACTATTCGCCAAACTAACAACCCGAGTACACACATTACCACTAGAAATCGAGTTTATGAAGTCAAATTGAACTAACAGACCAACCCGTGGACTTTTGGGTCTCGGATTACCTCCCATGTCCTTTGTGTGAGATTATTGCAATGGAAAGCAACAAAGATCTGGGAAGACAAAGATAACCCCAAGAGATGCTCCAAGGACCACACCAGCGGTGACAAGGAGCGAGACAAAAGGGCGAAGGACGCATGACCACGGACAACATGCAGACCGGGCGGAAAGCACATGGCTCTTAGATGCGGGCAACATCGCGATGGAAGCAAAGAAGGCTGCGACCGCAAGAGCACTGCACTAAACAAGGGGTTTCTCAAGTGATTGCTTCCAAAGTAACACCGCAACCAGGCAGTAGAGCCTCGGAGGCTATAGCCGAATCGGTGATCGAGAACCATCCCTACGGGATGCCGCCTAGGACAATGAACAAGACGAACAACTACCGGCAGGATCCAACGGAATAATCGAGCCGGACATACCGTTAATGGAAGAAATCAATACCACGGTCCCTGAGGGACAAGCTCAACTACAGGAAGGAATCCCCAATCAAGCGTCAAGCCAAACAGCGCAAATATTGGCGCAACTGGAGGAGCTACAGAGGAATCAGCTAACGTACGCGGATGCGGTGGCCCTGTTAGCTCGGGGAAAACCAAAGCAACTAAGAGAGAAGATCCTCCGAAGCTCCGAACTAGCGAATCAGCACGACGAAGCTAACTCAGCGGTACAGAACAGGGACCGAGGGACGATCTTCGAAAACATCCCTGCAACAACTAACCGAAGAAGGATACCCCAAAGAGATGCGCGGAATATCAGAAGGTCGACCCGGACTACCGACCGTAAATTCCGGACTACTACGACGGAGGAGGCCACGACATCACAACCCACAAGAAAGACACGGACTTCCATTCAGGACGAGCACTGTTTGGCAATGGAGAACCTCCGCGCGGAAATGCTAGCAGAGATCAATCAACTCAAGACCAGGCAAGGAGGGGGAAGGCTAGAATGCAGTTATGAAGGAGGCCAACACTACCCCCCTTGCACGACAGGTTGGCTACGGCTACCATTCCGCAAAAAATGTCCGGTCCCGACCTTTGAATGTTACGACGGGTCCGCGGATCCTCGGCTCATCTACGATATTACAACAGGGTAATGGCCAGGTGGGATTACGACGAGGCTATACTATGCGGATATTTCCCTTCAAGCCCGAAAGGATCGCGTTATCTTGGTTTGATAACCTCGAAGCAGGGTGCATTGAGTCATATGATCAGCTCACCGAAAAGTTCCTGGCCACCTACATGTACAACAATGTTGTGAACACAGGAATGGACAAGCTCTTCTCACTTGCAATTAAGTACAGGGAGTCCGTTCGAGAATACACGGATAGATGGCACAAAGTATGTCAGGCCATTGGACATGTGGATCCCGTGGTGAGTATTAACTGTTACAAATGGGGCTTGATAGGATGAGCCCGATGTTTGTTGAAATCCACGGTACTCCCCAACCACCGAGGGAGATTTAAGGATAATCATTGAAAAACATGCGAGGTTGGAAGAAATTCAAAAAGATAACCCCGAGCGCAGGGCACAACGAACCCCACGGACAAATTCCGCGGAACTAGTAGACAGGCCCACCCACACCAAAAGGATCGAAAAGACGATCACAAAAGGAGTGGCAGAAAGTTTGAAGACAGGGTCTATACGAAACTCAACACCAGCTATCCGCGCATACTAAAGGAGATCAAGGATCGCGAAGACTTAGATTGGCCCCCGGTCTAAAGGGAAACAACCACCGGCCTCGGCAGAATCTAAAGAGTCTTTGCGATTTCCACCGCTTCCTACGGACACACGACGTAGAGAAATGCAAAAATCTCAAGATAGCAGTACAAAAGCCGATAGATGCGGGGATCTCAAAAAATATGTGGAAAAGGCTGGAATGGAAGATAGAGCCAAACGCAGCAAACAGTCCAACTACCCGAGGGTAATCGCACATTGAACTCTATATCCCCGCTCGTAAAGCAAAGAGCCAACCCTAACGGCACAAATAGGAAAACGACCGAGAAAGCACTCGAAGATTCGTGAGCTTTACAAAGTATAAATGGGAAGGAAGTAGAAGAGCACGAGGAGTGGATGAACGCACCTCGATTTTTTGAAGCCGATGATATTGAGGACGACATGGAAGATCACAATGACCCATTAATCCTCACATTGCCAATCGCAGAGGATGCAACATAAGGAAAATCCTCATCGATGGAGGAAGCTCCGTAAATGTCTTGTTTTACGATACATTCAAACGCATGGAGCTTAACGATGAGCAACTCCCCGACTTCACACTACACCATCTACGGGTTCAATGGCACGGCTACGAAGCCCCTGGGGGATATTGTCTTACAAGTGGATGCAGGCCCCATGAAAGTCGACACTCGCTTTAGCGTGGTGAACACGCCTTCGCCCTACAATGCCATTATTGGACGAAGATGGGTCCACAAGCTCAAGGGAGTCGCAGCTACCTACCATCAATACCTTAGATTTCCCACTCCCCTAGGAATAATGGAGATAAAGGGTGATCAAGCAGTAAAAAGAGTGCCACGCGATGCAAATACAACTCAACAACGAAGAAGATGAGAAAAGGAAAACCCGCAAGGCTCGGAATAAGGCGGTATCCAAAGACAAAGCCATCGACGAATATCTGGAGGAAATCTCGGGAAAAAGCTTGTCTAAAGGGAACTCTGTAGGAAACACGGAGGCCTCAACATCAAAGGTTAATCAGGGCGAAGAATCCGAGGCTACCAAATAGCAATTAAAGAAAATTCCCCACCTGGGGGAACCAAAGCCCACTTTCACATCCTTGGAGGCAGTGAAAGAGATCAACATAGGGACGGAGCAGAATCCAAGAAAGATCAAAATAGGAACTCTAATGGACGGAGAACGCGAAGCTTCGCTGATAACACTGCTAAAGGAATACGCGGACATCTTCGCATGGAAACTATCCGATATGCCGGGAATAGACCCAAAGACGGTACAACATGAGCTGCGCATTAAACCCGGCATACCCCCGGTACGACAAAAGATACGAAAGGTGGCCACAGAGCATCACAAAGCAGTAGAAACGGAGCTACGAAAGCTATTAGAGGCCGGTTTTATAAAAGAAGTCAAATACCCCACGTGGATCTCCAACATGGTAATAGTACCAAAGAAAAATGGAGGGGTCAGAATCTGCATCGACTTCACCAACCTGAACAAAGCATGCCCAAAGGATAGTTATCCATTACCCAGCATTGACCAGCTAGTCGACGCAGTAGAAGGATATGAAGAGTTGTCATTCATGGACTGGATATTAGGATACAACCAACTATTTTTGGCGAAGAAGACCAGCAACATACCGCATTTTACACACCCCATGGTCTTTATTGTTACGTAAGAATGCCTTTCGGGCTCCGAAACGCGGAGCAACGTACCCAAGGATGGTGATGCCATTTTCAAGCCATGGATCGGCAAGACTCTAGAGGTTTACGTCGACGATATGCTCGTAAAAAGCGCAGTAAGAAAGAACCACCACCAGGACTCAAGGACATCTTCGGAGCTATGAGAGAGCACAACATGAAAGTAAACCCGGAAAAATGCACTTTCGGGGTGACCTCGGGAAAATTCCTTGGATACCCCAGTGACAAAAGGGGCATTGAGGTAGATCCCGCAAAAATCCGAGCCATAACAAACATGCCCTCTCCGAAGAACCTGAAAGAGGTACAAAAGCTCAATGGATCCCTAGCAGCTCTGGGAAGATTCATATCAAGATCCTCGGATAGGTGCAAACTCTTCTTCAACATACTGAAAAAAGGGACTAAATTTGAATGGACGACAGAATGCGAAGAAGCTTTTTTGGGCATTAAGCAATACCTAGCAGAAATCCCCATCCTTCAGAAACCGGACCCTGAGGAAGTTTTGGCACTCTACATTGCAGCAACAGACGACGCGGTAAGCGCAGTGCTCGTCAGAACCCGTACGAAGGAGGAGCAACCGATCTACTATGTCAGCAAGACCCTGAATTCCGAGAACGAAACTACACGAGAATCGAGCAGTAATCCTAGCCGTCGTGATGGTCTACTTTAAAGCTGAGAACGTACTTCTTAACACATGACATACGGATCCCATGTCGGGCACCCTTAGAGACCATCCTCAAAGGGGCAGGAAAGGTAGGACGAATAGCAAAATGGAGCACGTACCTCGACCAATTCAACATCCACTATGAGCTCCAACACTCCCGAAATCGCAGTATTAGCGAGACTTTCTAGCAGACACCGCCTTTGGACGACGAAGAAGAAATGCATACAAGGATGGAAGGCTATGGGCGCCCCGAAATAGAAAAACCAGAGCCAAATAATATTTTTGAGCGGTGAACCCACGACGGTGGGAAGTCTTTGTTGATGGCTCCAAAAATAGAGAGGGCTTGGGGATAGGCATCGTCATCACCACACCCACAGGGGACAGAATCGTGCACGCATTCAGATTGGAATTCGAAGGCCATACCAATAACATCGTAGAATATGAAGGAGTGATCCATGCTCTCCGCTTGATAATTGAATTAGGGATACAAGAAGTGCGGGTAACAAGCGACTCACAACTGATCATACGGCAGATAGGCTACGAATACAATGTGTACGACGAAACACTAATGGCATACATGGCTCTAGTGCAAACATTGGCCTCCCAAGTACCAAAAATCAGCTTCCGACATCTGCGCAGAAAGGAACTTAGACACGCGGATGCTCTGGCATATATATCGTCCATGCTTAAAAACGAAGATGTCAAAGCAATCAAGGTAACAAGAGTGTACGAACCATCCATCAAACTCCCAGAAAACGCACGGCTAACCAACGCAAACCTAAGGAGAAAGATATCTCTGACGAGGATGTCGGAGAATACATATTCGACGATTTTAACGAGGACATTACACGACAAGCGGAGGAAGGACGACGATTATAGTCGGGGAGGCGGATTGGAGATCGAAATCCACTCTTTCCTCAAAGAAGGGAAACTCCCCCAGGACACCAAACAGGCTAGGAAGGTGCGGTCAAGAGCGAGGGGATGTACGAGCTAAGAGACCAAGCCTTATACCGAAAATCATTCCTCGGACCACTCCGTCGCCGCCTATCCCGATCGAGAGGGACATATCGTTTTAAAAGATATACACGAGAGGAGACGCAGGGAATCACGGTGGAATGAGATCCCTAGCAGATAAGGCGAAGACGCAGGGCTACATTGGCCAACCATGATCCGAGATGCGGCGGAATGGCGAGAAGATGCGAAGAATGTCAAAGATTTGGTAAACGAATCCAC
Source organism: Papaver armeniacum (assembly GCA_023531295.1). Taxonomy (NCBI): domain Eukaryota; kingdom Viridiplantae; phylum Streptophyta; class Magnoliopsida; order Ranunculales; family Papaveraceae; genus Papaver; species Papaver armeniacum. Next base: position 32,607 of record JAJJWW010004401.1, read on the forward strand.
GCCCCACTACAAAGTTGAACTCGGTTGATAGTCCGTGGCCCTTCGGGAAATGGGGTATCGACATAGTAGGCCCACTCGTATCGGGGACGGGAAAGAAGATTCCTAATAGTAGCAACGGATTACTTGACAAATGGGTAGAAGCAAAGGCACCGGCAAGAATTCGGGATTCGGATGTCTTCACTTTTATTTTTCAAAATATCATCCGCAGGTTTGGCATCCCCACAGAGATAGTCTCCGACAACGGTAAATGTACTACAAGGAAAGAATATTGACTTCTTGTTCGACACCTTCAAGATTCGGAAAACAAATCCACCCCCATATACCCACAAAGCAACGGACAAGCGAAGCCACAAACAAAACTTTGGCACTCATTCTTAAAAAACAGCTAGATGAGTACAAAGGACGATGGTGTGAAAAGCAGTGCATAACGTTACATGGGCGTATAGGACGACTCGAAGATCGGCTACTGGAGAATCCCCATTTCTACTCACCTACGAGTTGAAGCAGTCATCCTGCGGAAATTCTACTTCCAACTACAAAGACGAAGCACAGGAAAAGAATCTCACCACGGACATGATGTTGGAAAGGCTCGACGACCTCGAAGAAAGAAGAGAAGCGACCGCAAAGAATGGAAAACTACCAACGCAGGTGGCGAGAGAGAATATAACAAGAAAGTGAAATTTAGGAATTTTGTAGAAGGGCAAGTATGTGTTGAGGACCATTCCCCAATACCAGCGAGAAAAAAAGTGGGGGAAAATTAGCACCAACTTGGGGAGGACCCTACATAATACATGACATCGCAGGAAATGGCTCTTACTATCTGCGTAATATGAAAGGGGAAATCCTCATGCATCCGTGGAATGCCAAATACCTCAAGCCATACTACCCATGACCAATCACCTGCGTGCGCATTTCAGAAGAAGAAAATGGACTTGCTAATCCACATGTTTCTATCTCTGACAAAGGAGTAACGCACCTTAATTTTTCAATCAATCCAAGTTTTCATTTTCAAATATCATATCCCGTTCATTACCCACGCACATTTCAATTTATTCAAAACCCACAACCTATATAAAACACATATCATATGAACCACATGTATATACTACTTACACAATGTACATTGAAAACCATGTCACATCTTAATAAAATATCGATGCAATTGTTACCCCGTGGATGTAGGCCTTAAGGCCGAACCACGTAAATCGTTGTACAATTACTATTATTAGGAATTGACATTATACTTAGTAAGAGGGATATCCTGCACAAAGCATGGATCATACCCACTACAATATACGGCAATATCCTGCAAAACACACACACGCAATATATCGGAGCATACACATGCAATCTCTCGAACTCCTCCGTAAATGTCTATAAGTGTATGACCGGGAGGTGACTTCTTACGTAATGAGATATCCGTGCAATATTACAAGCCGCGAACTTAATGGAGTACATCCTTAAACGTCGGCCAGACCCCACCGTCCAAAGTGATCCTCTCGCCAAGGAGTTAGGCGGACGGGGTGCAAGGTCACAAGACGATTAGGGGATACCAACCTACGGAGTTGCACGAACAATACGCTTTATCAAACTCAAAGATTGATATCCGCGGGTTACAAACACTACGGAATTTTCCATTATATTTAAAGATGGTAGACATAAATTCAACAAAATTCAAAATCAGATTTAAACACCAAAGTTTGATCTAATACATGCAGTTGATTACAAGCCCAGCAGGCAAAATAACAAAAACGCCAAAAAAAGGATAAGCAACCGAGATCAATCCCTAGCATACTAACTACGGTCTACTGAGTAGGAGTGTTATCCGCAGGTTTATCCTTCAGCGATGAAGGAACGCTACCACCCGAGGAGGGCCCAGAAGAACTTGATGGGAGCGCTGTACGGGACGCCGAGTATAATTCTTGGTTAACCCATGGTTTTTCTTAAGATCCAGCTCAATCTCACCAAGAATCTTATTAATCTCTTCGGCCAGTTGTTTGCGGGCCATGAGACCTATGGCTACGCTCCTCATCTCAGCCTGATTTAAGGAAGTACAAAGCTGGTCTATCCTTTGATTAGCTTGCTTCAACGTTTCATCCTGAGACGAGGCCAGACCGCGATGGTAGCTAACTTGACCCTCCAGTTGAACTACCTTAGCCTGAGCTTCGGCAAACTTTTCATCTGCAGCTTTAAGCTGTACTTGGAGCTCTGCGAACAGTAAAAGAGGACAGTGAGTTATGACAGATACAATACAAAGCACACTGATGAGTGCCAAATAGTGCATATTTATACACCTTTTTATTGGCATTTTACTCATCTTTTGCACTTAGAAATCGATATTATCCCATATTCTCGTGTTTTCTTTGTTTTCAAGAATAAATATTTGTATTAATTAATTTTGTGTTTTTAGGCAATAAATAAAGCTCGGAGAAGCTGAGGAGCCAAAGAGCGAAGAAGTGGAGTCGAGCATCTATGGAGCAGATAGCCAAAGCCCGCGCGCGAATCAGTTGCAAACCAACAAGGAAGACATGGGCTAGAGCTACCCACGACCCGGATCTGAGCCCGCTCACTCTGAGCCGTCGAGATCTCGCCTGGCTACATCCAACGGTCGCTCCATCGCTTACATCTATCTCTCGATGATCCCGTGCAACACCAGATCACACCGAGACCGCCAACCATCCTCGACTGTCAGATCTCCATTAACTTCATCCAACGCTCGGTGCAGCGTTCTTATCATCCCCCGTTGTTCGTGCCTCACAGCGAAGCACCCATACCCTATACCCTATCGACCCATACTCATTTCTCTTCTCCTCTTCTCTTTCTTCTCTGCAAAAACCCATCTTCTCTGCAACTCCACCCATTCCCCGACCAGCAACACCAACAACTCCATCTCCCGTCACCTCCATAGCCACCAAAAACTCTTCTCCTCTTCTCTAGGCTTAGCTATCTCTCCCTTAGCTTCTCCATACACCTAGAAGCTAATTTAGAGATAGATGAGAACTAGGGTTAGGTCACAACAACCCATGCATGGCGACTCGAGCCGCAGAGAGAGAAGTCGGTAATTCAGAGCCGAACAGCAGTATGGGTTTGAATTACTTTGCTCCCTATTTTTAATTCAATTAGGGTTTGGGAATTTTGAATGAGCTGCATGTATAAATAGAGAGTGAAGAAGATGAAATTGGGCACGCCTGGGTTAGCCAGTGTGTCATTTAGGTTTAAATTCTGTTCTTTGTTATTTTAATTTGATGTTTTAATTTAGTGTTAGGGTTTCATTGAAACCCTAATTTCCATGTTGTGATGTTAACTGTTTTTTGAACCATTCTTGTATGCTTAAACTTTAAAATAATTTCAATCCTAGCATCTAACATTCTTCTCTCACAATGCATGCCAACGCCATGGATGCATTGTAGTTAGGTTATACTTATGTTTAGTATCTTGCAGCTCATTCCTTAGAGTTATAGGCTAATTCCTTTGATTAGTTATACTTAATTAGATAACTAATACTCCGGGTTAGCACCTTAGCTGTGTATTGAAGTGTAACATGGAGAAACCCCTTAGATAGGTGGTGGGTTTGACACCCCGCCCTTATCGGGTCACAAGGCAAGAAAGCCTCAACTCAGTGAGCACACAAGAGGAGTTAGAGGTGAATTTGAATACCTTAGCAACCCCATTGTCACTACCTTTTACCTTAGTTTAGGTTTATTTCATTACATCTCAGCCGTTTCGGCAACCAAACCCTTTTGTTACTCTGTCACTTGAAACTCAGTTTAGGCAAGCCTTTGATCAATACAAGAGCACCACAAGTCTCTGTGGTTCGACTCGTACGTGCCCAGTTCTACAACCAAGACACCGTGCACTTGCGGTTATCACCGTAGGCCATAAAATTCATACACATCCGAGGCCTACCAAGTTTTTGGCGCCGCTGCCGGGGACTTGGGTGTGCCCTGCTGATTTTTGTGCTTGTCTTTACTGAAATTTATTCATCCCTGTACATATCTAGTGTAACTTTTAGTTTCCATAACTCAGTAACTTAGTGCACATCTCGCATCCGCATTTGCATCCGTCCACGATGAGCCGCATTCTCACCTGCACTCTAGGGTAGTTATATAATGTAAGTGAGTACTCCATCCGCATCTCATAAACTCCATCTTTGCCTTGTAGCTCGGTGTTGATTTGAAATTCTTGGTCCCCCGTCACCCAAGTCACTCTCGCAGTACATGTGCCGGTATTGATATTCATAACCCTTGCTCCATCTATGCATTCTGGGTACTAAAATTGTTTGTTGAGCAACAAAGTCTTTGGGTGTCTTGGCCGTGCTTGCCAAAAGGGAGAAAGACAAGGAAAGGTGCGGACTAGAGTGTGTGCCACCTGTGCTTTTGAGCTGCTAAAGCAACCCAAGGAAGGCAAGAAAAGCACAGCCTTAAGGTGAGTAACTATGCCGGGAATAGCTCTCGAGATCCTCCGTGCTTTCTGTCTTTGTTTAACCCGCAAACAACAGAGCAGACCACCGAATGCACACACCCCGAATGCATGCTTGAACCCAGACTAAAGCGCATCCGCCTGAGCCGAGCTGTACCATTAGAGAGCTCGAAAACCTCCAGCCCCCGACGCGTGAGGCTGTGTAGACTGTTATAACCTCAGCAGCCAACTTTGTGATAGCCTCGAATCTCAATGCTAGTCTGCCGAGTGTGCATTGTCAAGCCCGGTTCACCTGGTGAGCTAGAGACCCCGCCCGAGTCATCAACCCCGTGAACCAATACATTGGTTGAATGAATGTGTTATTGAGTTGGTGAGCCATCTGAAAACCTATACATTGCTGAAACTTGCCTTGGCTGAGTACACAGCCCTGTTGGCCCTGCAACCCTTGAGCTTGACCTGTGAATTATTGAGCTCCAGCCCCCTGAAGCTGTTGAGCCAATTTATTGTCAATATTCGCATGCTTGTGCGAAACCCTGTTGTGTTAGATTGTGCTACCCTGTGGGTGTTTACTCGTCAGCCTGTACATCCGCCCGTAGAGCCTAATTTTTGAGCCGCCAAGCCGTGAGTTGTGCATAATCGTGAGCTGCCAAATCTTTCTTGTGAGCTTTGTGGTGTGTAGCAAAGGCCGTGAGTTGTCCGTTGGCTCGCACAAACTTGACTAAAATCCCTTTGAGCTTAGCCCCGCCCGGATTTGAGCAATTGAAGCTCTCGGTTGTGAGTGAAAATCTAAAAATTTTGCTTGAGAACAACTACACTTGTTGACTCGAGTGAGCCGAGTGAAATTTGAATAGGAAACTTTGACTCACCTGAGTAAAAAGTCCACTAAGGCCGAGTGAGTGAACTGGTTCTCGTTCACCGAGTCAAACCGCCGAGTTGAGTTGCCTCCTTTGAATAGCTGAGTCAATCCTAACTCGGCCGATTTCTGAGTTGAATCGAGGGCCGTTTATAATCGAAGCCCACACCCGGTGGGCTCACTGAACCCATAACTTGGGCTTACACCGAACCGAGCCCACTTCAACCTAAACTGGGTTTTACTTCTAGAGCAATTTCAGCCCACATAGATTAGCCTCCACTGCTGGGCTGTGCAACAAAACTCAGCCCATCTCAACTTACTCTAGGCTATACTCATTCAATTGCTGGGTTACACTTAGACCTACCTGGGCTTCAAACAACAAATCCCAAACAATCCAAAACCCACATAAACCAAACTTTCCCACCAAAACCAAACAAAGCCCACATAAACCAAACAGAGACCACAGTTCCACTGGGCGGTATTTTCCCAACAAACCAAATTCCCACATAAACCAAAGCCCATTTTCATGTTATATTTGTTAATGTTTGTACATATTTTTTTTTGGGTTAACACTCAACTTTTTAGGACTTGTTAAATTTTCTTTTCTTGATCGGTTGAGTCTTCTTGTACATTTATTGTGCTAATCCGATATGATCTCCGTTGAGAATGTTGGATTCTAGCCTTGACTAGTGAAGCTCAAACCTCGCTCTCCGCCGACATCCAGGTAATCTCTTCCCTTTCTCTTATCAACATAGTTCTCTCGGTATGTGATTTGTTTAAATTTTTCTATATGAAGACACATTGAGGACAATGTTTGATTTCGGTTTGGGGGGTGCATTTGCATATTTTTGCATTTAGAGTTTTTAGTCTTTTATTTTACCTTTTATTTTAAATTAAAAAAAAAAAAAAAAAAAAAAAAAAAAAAAAATCAAAAACTTTTTTTTGTAAAAACCTCCAACTTTTAGAGATTTTAGAGTCACTAGCATGCTTCTAGCTATGTTTACATAGAGAATCGACCGAAATAACAGAACTTGGAAGTACCTAGGAGAACACAATCGGGTTCCTTAGTTGATTAGAGCGTTAACGTTGGATTTAACTATCCAGGAGGGCGAATTAGGTCCGTTTAGATATTCGGTAGTAGAATTGTGATCACCCATAGTGGAGACTACCCATTTTACATCAAGTGAGGCACCAACCTTCAAATTTTGCAACTTTCTAGAAAAAATTTGTTAGAGTGTGTGTCACCGTACGTAAATTCCGGGTAGGAATGGTGAGCTACCCAACTTCGCACCATTTTCAAAGACTACTTTGATCTCTTGAGTGCTAGTTTTTGTCAATCATGAGGGTGACGTCTAAAGATGAAAACTCCTTCTAAATACCGATTTGTAGTTAGCATCATTCTCTCTCAATCGGCAAGACCCATAGAAACACATCATCGTCAAGAACCTGAGGAGGAATCTGAATATTGAAAGAAAAATTGATATAGTCCAAGGTTTATGTGCAACAAAGAAAAGAAAATAGGATGAGAATTAATAAAAATTTTAAAATCAAGACAATACAAGTTGAGTGATAAAGTCCTTTGTCCATGGAGTTAGTTGTTTCATTATTTGTATTTATATTTTTAATTTCACTTATAATAAAAAAAAAAAAATATATATATATATATAAAAAAAAAAAAAAAAAAAAATTAAATAATATAAATAAATAAAATTAAAATTAAATTATATATAAAAAAATATATATATATATATAAAAAAATTAAATTATATATATATATAATTTCGCGATTTTGAGGTGATTTTGGTGTAGGTCGTGGTTTTCTTTGATCAAACCAGTCCTGCCCAAATCCTTCCCTCTCGTTTCTTACCTCATCTTCTTCCCCCTTTTACAAGCTTTCGATTGACACGCTTTTGCATCTCTACTGCTTTCTTTAGGGCTGCGCAGTTAGGGTTTTGTATGGGTTTTTGACTAGTCATGGTAAGAACAAGGGGTTCTTCCACCTCTGACACTACACAAGACCTAGCTGATTCTCCAGATGATGTACGATTCCATTGTCCTTTCTCCGGTTTCGATGGTCATGCTCTGATGGTGTTCGAGGTAGAGGCTATACCAAAGGCTCACTATTAACTCACCTGCGCGATAAGCATTACCCTACTGATGAGTGCAAAACTGAATGCCGTAGAAGAATCAGCAACATCAGCAAGGTTTACAAAACTTGGGAAGATACTCTGCGCCAATTGAAGATGTGGTTGTGCACTGCTTGCATGCGAATACAGGTCTGGAGGAGTTCATGTAGATCACATGGTGTTGTAACTAGAGGCCCGTTCAATGGAGTGGGTGTTAGTTTTCTGATTCATGATATTCCGTGCCCTGTAGATGCACTCCCCTGTGACAGTCCATCTGCATCTATTCATACGACTGATCCCCTGCCATGCTTGAGCCTGGAGTTACTGGACAACATGCTTCGACAACAGATCCAAACTGTTTCCAGTATACCGGCAAAATGTAAGCTTTCCTTTGCTAGAACTTTCAATACGGCTATTCAGACTGTCATTCATAATCCTAAGGACACTACACTGTGGATTAAGCTTATGCTCTTCCCTATTTGTGTGCTTCGAACCTACATTCCAAAGAGTAGTCAAGAGGAACAATCAGGCAGCAGGAAGAAGTTACAGATAGCAGCCATTAACTCTGCCCTGTCTATGTGGTCTGATGCTCACGGTTGCATCACCTTGGTTCATCGAGTTTTGGAGGAGCATAAGGCCTGGCAAGAGGAATTGCTAAAGATCAAAAAGAAAAAACCAGATAATCAGGAGGCCAAGAACTTACGGCTTTGTCGTAAGAAGATGAACTACGGCATGTACACAGCAGCCATCCGTACCCCGACTTCTTCAGGAGTTGCTCCCGCCAATTCCAGGGACCTTAGAGGAATTAAGGCGCAAGCACCCACTTGCCGCACCACCTACAATCCTGCTGAACCTCCCCCAAGCTGCACTTCTGACCTCCAAAGAACCGATTTTGAGCAAGATCAAGAGTTTCCCCAAGGGAACCTCGTGTGGGAGGGAGGGGCTGCGTGCCAAAGCATTTAATTGATGCGATTAGTGGCTCGGCAGCCGTTGTTTCGGATGAATTGATCACTTCCATCACTAGCATTGTTAATATATGGTTGGCTGGTTTATGTCCCTCGGAATCGAGTGTTTTCATTGCCTCGCACCACTCACGCCTCTTGTCAAGCCCGGGTGGGGATTACGACCTATTCTTTGTCGGCACGATATGGAGGCGTTTAGTGTCGAAAGTTGCAGCTGCTCATGTGGGGAAGGAGATGGAAACCTACCTTGGGGATTATCAATTTGGTGTGGGTGTGGCTTGTGGTGGGGAGGCTATTCTCCACTCTGTCAACCGTATGTTGGAGGTTCACGGATGCTCTGACTCACGTATCATGCTGCTCGTCGACTTCTCGAATGCTTTCAACTTGGTGAACCGCACTGCCATGCTGAATGAGGTTAGAAAACAATGTCCTTCGATTTCATATTGGGTGGAGTTTTGTTATTCATCTCCTGCAAAGTTGTATTACATGGATAAAACTTTGGTTTCTGCGCAAGGAGTGCAACAAGGGGATCCTCTTGGACCTCTTCTGTTTGCTTTAATACTCCATCCTCTTATCCACAGCATTGCTAGACAAATGGTGTTTCGGAACTACAAGCTTGGTACTTGGATGACGGGACCTTGATTGGTGACACGCTTATGGTGGCTAAAGCCTTGGAGATTGTTCAACAAGAAGGTCCGGAACTTGGGTTGCATCTTAATGTGACTAAGACGGAGATCTATTGGCCTACAATTGATGAACGAGGCTTGCTACCAGGTGTTTTCCCGGATGACATTAGCAGACCCTCAGATGGTGTAAAGTTGCTTGGCGGACCTGTTAGTTTGAATGAACAATTCTGTAGAGATTTTGTGATTAAAAGAGTTCAGAAAACTACAGGTTTGATGGAGGCCATCAAAAAGCTTAAAGACCCACAGTGTGAGCTCCTTCTTTTGCGTAATTGTTCCGGGGTTTCCAGACTCTATTTCTCTATGCGAACGGCCAAGCCAGCACATTTGAGTGAAGCTCAACCCTTGTATGATGAGTTTTTGATGGCATATCTTCAGCATCTCATCACTGGAGATGGTCCAGGATTTGGTAAACTTCAGCAAAGGTTAGTTACTTTACCTATTCAACATGGTGGTGCAGGTATTTATACTATGCATGATACTATGCAATATGGCTATGTGGCGTCTAGCCTGCAAACTATTTTGCAACAGAATAATATCTTGCGTCACTCTGATGTGTCTGGTTTTAGTCCTGGTCTGGAGCAGGCTATAAGTGCTTACAATCAAGTATGTGGTATTGCTGAATCGCCACTTAGTGTCCATCATACCGCCCCCCAATCTATGCGTTCTTTGGCGGTTAGATACTTTAGTGCTGTGTTGAAGGAGTTACCCTTAAACTTTAATTTGTCTGCACGTGATGCTGCTCTTTGGCAATGTAATAGGATTAAACATGCACAAGATTACTTGTTGGCTGTTCCAATTGAAGGTCTTAATCAGAAGATTGGTCCTAGACAATTCAGCGCGGTTATGTGTTATAGACTGGGTATACCACTTTTTGAGGAAGGTAGCACTTGTCCTTGTTGTGGTAGAGACATGGATATTTTTGGAGATCACGCTTTACATTGTGTCAAGGAAGTTGGGCTTAAATTTCGTCATGACCTTGTTCGTGACACAATCGCTGACATGTGTTACCGTGCAAGCGTACCAGCCAGGAAGGAAGCCGACGTGGGTCTCCTTTCCAATACCGGCTTGGATTTAAGACCAGCGGACATTCTAGTCTATAATTGGATTGATGGGCGTGATGTGTGTATGGATGTGACTGGTGTTTCCCCATTCACAGGTGACGGAGTACGTGCTTTTACCCCAGGGAAAGCTCTCGCCAATGCTATTGATCGTAAATGTGTTAAATATCTTGAGAAATGCACAGAGCAGGGGCTAGGTTTTGGAGTTCTTGCCTTCACTACTCTAGGTGAGCTCGGCGATGACACTATCAAATTCCTAAAGAGACTCCGTAATTATATGGCTAGTAATGATGCAAATGTCAAAGTTGGAGATTTTCTTTTCCACAGGTTAGGTGTTGTCATTCAGAAAGCGATAGGGGCTCGGCTTGTTGCTAGACTCCCTTCCAATTTCTTACCACTTGATAATGTAATTGACAATTTCATATGATCAATATAAGCCTACCAATGGCATCTTTTTCAAAAAAAAAAAAAAATAAATAAATAAAAAATTGTCGTTTATTTTTGCTACCACCATGGTAAAGAAGAGTTCAGAAAGAAAAATCCAAACAACAAGGAATTTGAGTAGAAAAGTTAAAAATTGTCAAGTTTTGTGAAGTTTAGAAGTTCGTCATCAACATTTGAAGACCGAAGACCGAAGATTGAAGACGTTTCTATGGTTTCTTATGAGAGAGTGATATTAATTGCCGATCGGGTGAGAAGTGAGTGAGTACTCCCACCCTTACTAATGGTTGATTTCCTTTCTTAGAGATCATCAGAAAAGATTCTTTTTGTCCACATTTCTGTGGAGTCTCCAGATTTTATTTCGGAAGGTTATCCTTCTTACCTACAACGTGTGCAGTGATTTCTCTCTTTATTCCCGCTGCACACATGAGAGACTAAAAAAGCGATCTTTTTGAGTGCAATTATCATAAAACCCTAATGGTGAGGCAGAAGTCGAGGCTTATGATCACAATCGAATCCGAGTTCTTTCATATGGTATGGTTACTTCTCGCTCAGCACTTAAGGATGAGAATGCGTTCTTCGATAGTTCTAACTTCTGTTACTAGCATGCAGAAACTCTATGTCCTCATAGCTTCTTGGAGGCTTGAGACTCTTTTACACTCAAGTTGGAGAAGGTTTTGTGGGTACACCTCTTGTAAACCCTCACGAGACTACAACTCGTCCACTAGGGACACCTAGGGGTTTAAAGGCTTAGTGCATACGCTAAATGCATTCGAGAGACTGCGACGGGGGTATAGTTAGGATTTCTTATTTTCTGTTTCACTTGAGGACAAGTAAAATTCAGGTTTGGGGGTATTTGATGAGTGCCAAATAGTGCATATTTATACACCTTTTTATTGGCATTTTACTCATCTTTTGCACTTAGAAATCAGATATTATCCCATATTCGTGTTTTCTTTGTTTTCAAGAATAAATATTTGTATTAATTAATTTTGTGTTTTTAGGCAATAAATAAAGCTCGGAGAAGCCGAGGAGCCAAAGAGCGAAGAAGTGGAGTCGAGCATCTATGGAGCAGATAGCCAAAGCCCGCGCGCGAATCAGTTGCAAACCAACAAGGAAGACATGGGCTAGAGCTACCCACGACCCGGATCTGAGCCCGCTCACTCTGAGCCCGCTCACTCTGAGCCGTCGAGATCTCGCCTGGCTACATCCAACGGTCGCTCCATCGCTTACATCTATCTCTCGATGATCCCGTGCAACACCAGATCACACCGAGACCGCCAACCATCCTCGACCGTCGATCTCCATTAACTTCATCCAACGCTCGGTGCGGCGTTCTTATCATCCCCGTTGTTCGTGCCTCACAAATCAAGCACCCATACCCTATACCCTATCGACCCATACTCATTTCTCTTCTCCTCTTCTCTTTCTTCTCTCGCAAAACCCATCTTCTCTCGCAACTCCACCCATTCCCCGACCAAAGCAACACCAACAACTCCATCTCCCGTCACCTCCATAGCCACCAACAACTCTTCTCCTCTTCTCTAGGCTTAGCTATCTCTCCCTTAGCTTCTCCATACACCTAGAAGCTAATTTAGAGATAGATGAGAACTAGGTTAGGTCACAACAACCCATGCATGGCGACTCGAGCCGCAGGAAGAGAGAAGTGTAATTCGAGAGCCGAACAGTATGGGTTTGAATTACTTTGCTCCTATTTTTAATTCAATTAGGGTTTGGGAATTTTGAATGAGCTGCATGTATAAATAGAGAGTGAAGAAGATGAAATTGGGCACGCCTGGGTTAGCCAGTGTGTCATTTAGGTTTAAATTCTGTTCTTTGTTACACACTCGATGACGAAGACGTATACCTTCACAATGATCAACCGCGGAATCCTCGCTTCGCGGCATAATCATATTCATTTGATAACTTATCATAATCTACCCGCAGCAGATTATGAGCATACCGACTTGCGCTCGTGTCATTTCGAAGCATCGAGCCCGAATGACGATGTCGATTAACCTCATCATTCTTCAATTCCAACCCCTTGTTGAGACGATACATAGTCACCTCTAAGTCTCTCTCACGTTCAACCCGACGAGCCACATCAGCTCGAGACGCGGACGAGCACTACCGAGAGCACTACATTCCCGCCCCTAGCATCGTCTCTCTCCTTGGCCAAACGTTGCATATAGGTCCGCACATCCGAGGGATGAGAAGACCGCGCTTGCCGCAGCCTCGCCTTCCGAACATTAAGTTTAATTTCTAAGGAGGAAATCTGCCCGCGGGCTTGCTCAAGATTATCCCGCGTCCATAAAAGAGCCCCGTTGAACAAATGGCGGTCATGGTTATTTCGATTTTGCAAATCTACCAAGCAATACTTTTTCTTACGCCATTCTTCGACCATCGCGTTATGAACATCCGCGCGGGCATTCCATTTAGCCGACTCACTCTTAAGTTTTTCAACTAACTCAAAGAACGCGACCCTTTTGACGAGCCCTCTCACCCGAAGCCACAACAATTGGGGATTCCACCCACTGAAGATAGTACAGCGGGAGGAGGGAAGAAAGAGAAAACTCAGAATAAATAAGGAGCAAGAAACTACCAAAGAAGAGGGAGCGCAGACCTGAAATGGATGAGGAGTTTTTCTCAGCAACAGCTAACTTGGCCTTAACCAGAGCCAACTCAGAACGTAGCTGAGCCTCTTCCGTGCCCTGCTGCTCCTTACGCTTAAGCAAACTCTTTAGCTCGGTTATTTCTTCATCCTTAGCGGAGACCGAAGCCTCGACACTCGAAAGCGTCTCTTCACAATGTCGAAGCTTCCCCTCTAGCTTGAGAGATTTAGCCTTGAAGAGCCGGTAAAGTTGGTGATTACAATACTCACTTCTCATCATCTATCAGCAAAATGAGGGAAGTTAGCTCACATCATATTCGAACGGAATCAGGGATAAAAAGAACAGGACAAACCTCCAATAACCGCTTCTTGGGGGTAAGCAGATCGATACCCATCAGCAATAGCCATCATGTCAGCAACGGTAGGGGAGGATCCACCACAAGATCAAGCCCGCCTTGGCTACGAGATTTTTACCCCATCCTCGATCTACCGCCTCCTCAGGGGTTAACTCCATGTACCTACGAGTAAAAGCATCCGAACTCTTTTCCCCTTCAATCACGGGGGCAGGATGAGGAACAACCAGCAAGTTTTTCTTTCGCAGCCATGCCAAAACAGCATCATCGCCATCCGCAGCTAAGGATCGCGAGAAATCATCTAAGGGAGAGTCCGAGGTATTCCCACCATGAGCAGCACCAACATTACCTTGCACCAAGGCCCCACCAACAGTGGAGGAGGTACCAGCAAAACCCTCGGAAGGCACTACCAAAACCCCAGCATCAGACCTGCCGGATGGGCCACCAACGCAGCTATCCTCGAGAACACTCCAATCATCACCAGCTGGAAGCAGAGTGAAGTCCGAAACAAGCCCCATAACCGTGGACATGTCAAATGACTGTTCCCAGATAAAACCTTACCAAAGGAGAACTCATAACAAGCACCCCATCCTTGTCACCACTACTAAGAACAAGTCCCTTACCTTTATCTATAACATTCACACTTTGGACTTAGTAACCCCCCGCATGATTTCCACCACCACCAATAGACAAGTTGCCACCACCAATACCACCAAAGATCCGAATCACCAATACCACCAAAGATCCGAATCACCTTTACCACCACCAGTGGCAGTGGCCGGGTCACCTTGACCACCACCAGTGGCCGAATCACCTTGACCACCACCAATGGCCGGGTCATCTTGACCACCACCGGTAGCCGAATCACCTAGACCACCACCAGTGGCCGGATCACCTTGACCACCACCAATAGCCGGATCACCCTGACCACCACCAGTGGCCGGATCATCACCTCCACCGTCAACTGCCTGATCACCATCACCTTCTTGAACAGGCGGAGAAGTCTCAATTCGCTCTTCCCTATCGGAAGAGTCCTCATCACCACACACGGGACTATTTACATCCTCGAAGTGAGAGGAACCCTCGGTGGGAGAATTCGATGATTGCTTGGGATTAATCTTCTTACCTCTACACACCTACAACACGTAATGATAAAAGAACCATTGGCGTCACCTTTCCTTGGCATAATCAACATTATTTAAGAAAACGTAGGGGCATACATACGAAGAATACAAACGACGCACCTTAACAACGTCAGTATTCCGCGGAGGAAGATTAGCATCAGGGACATCTTCGTCTTCTGCATCATCAACATCACGGCTATAAACAAAATCCATACCGGCAAAACTCATCCGCCAAAGCGTAATGAGCGTAACGAGCGGGAGAAGCCGCGAGGAAGACTGTCAGCGTAGGTCGCCAACCACGGGGACCGGGGACCCAACCATAGGCCCACGGGCCAACGACTCAAGAACGGTGGCAAGACCACTCATAGTCATGATCACGCTTGATTCTCTCCTCAAACAGAATAGGAAGACCTTCGGCACCAGGAATCCTCGCCATCTTGGAATCACTTACCTCGCTCAAAAGGCGAACTTCCCCCTTAATGAAGTAATGTTCCGTAGACTCTGGACCACGGCTTACGAGTATTCATGTTAACATAATCTCCAAAGGATTTGTTGAAATTCTCAGGAGTATACCACCCTTTCTCCTTTTCTAATCTAGGGGCATAGCAAGTCATCATCGTCTTCCCCTTACTACGAAGATAGCATTCACGAAGATGGCGAAGATAGTTTCCTGTCAACTGTTGCACCCCGCGATTATGACTTTTCTTGGCAGTATCGCGGCTAGACAGGACCCGGTAGTAGAAATCATCACCAGCTTTATACAAGGGTAGCATCAAACCAGCCTCGAAAGCACCCACGGTTGTCAGCAAATGAAAGGCATCGTACTTGTAATTGGTAACCATCTCATAAGTTATGTCTTTATCAGCGGCATAAAAACGAACCTGAAAAATGTGAAGACCATGCTTCACCTTGAAGGCCTCGAGATCAATGTGTCGGAAGGTAAACTTCTTATTACCCAGAGATAAAGGACGGAAAGTAACAGCAGAGTCTTCCTCGAAAGCTTCTTCCGTAGCATCCTCCGCAGAACCCGCAGCCTTCCTCTTAGGAGGAACTAAGTCTCCCGAAGACTCTATCTCCGTAGCCTTTCTCTTCGAAGTAAGAGTTTTAGTTGACTTACTTGAACTAGAGACAGGTGGATTAGTCCGCGACGGAAGCTTAGTGCGGAGGGGCTGCACATCCAAAGGCTCATTGCGCGGACTCTGTTGCTTAGGAGACCCACCTCTAGGGTGATTCGCGGCATATCTAGATCCCTGCGGAGGATCACCCCTTTTAAGCGAAGGCCTTTGACCAGAGGATGAAGATGTTCGTCCATCCCGAGGATTACCCTGGGTAAGTGGAGGCGAAGTTCCACCCCTTACGTTGGGATCATTCCGGGGAGATCGATGAGGACTTGACGGGGGGGTTTGGTAAGGAACCCGCGGATGATCGGACATATCTACGAGCACAAACACGAATAGGAATTCAAATCAGAGGCAGGAAAGATCAAAAATCAAGAAAATCTCAAGAACAGCAGTATAAAAGAAGATAACCCTAGGTTTCATCTAACAGTTGCTTAAACTCTCAGACTATCATCCAAACTCAAAAGAAGAAATAAAATCAAAAGCATGGGCATTTAAACACCCAACTCAGTGGCATTAACTCTCAAATCCCAGGGTATACTTAAACCTAAACTCATCATCAACGCATCACCAGAAATCAGAAACTCGACAGACTCAGGGATGGTGATTAAACGGGATACAAAGATCATACCTGAACCACAGAATGAATCGACAGCAGCAACGGAGGTGATAGCGACAATAACGACCACAGTAGCAGCAATGACAACGACCACAAAGAAGCAAAGACAGCTGAAAGCAACAAGGGTGTCAGAGGAAGTTAAGAAGATGAAGACAAAAGAACAAAGAATAAAACAGAGAATGTGAATTAAAGTCACATTCTCTCACTCTCCTCTTTTTTATAGAACTGAAGAGACCGTCCACTACCCAAAGGGCGATTATGGCGGACGTGGGGAAACGTGCACAATAAATGCGGGTAGCACCTTTTTAGGAGAAGTTATGAGGGAGATAAAAACGTACCACACGGTTCTTCTTCCAACAAAAGCCAAACGCCCGATCGCAAGAAGAGGGGCAAATTGTAAGTACACTTATTTATCTCCACTGCCACGTGCACTACCGGGGTCCACGTGGATGACATTACTCAAAGGATGACACATAGGGGCATCCGTGGCACTCGGACAACGTGCCATCTGTCAAGACCAACGGTCAGAAATAAAGGGGCACCCGAGATAGGTAGTCCGCGTAGCACCAAAGGATGGCCTTAACCCATCACGAGGTAAGACATGATCAACGGTCGAGGCGGTCAACCGACATAGACATGACAAGAGGATCGACACCACTCGTCGTGGACCGGACCGCTCCAACCACCCGCATTTAATGTAGCTCGGAGAACACGCGTCGGACGACCAACGATGGAAACAAGGGTTGATCGGGCGTGATGAATCGGGATATAGTCGAAGCCGCGGGGTAACATAGAAGTCCGCGGACCACGCCCGCGGGGTAATATTCAAGTCCGCGTACCATGCAGGAACACAAGAAGATAAGATCTCAATGACTCATTGTCGGTAGGACCCACCAAATTTAGCTATAAATATGTATCCCCCTCCACCGTGGGGACCAGAAAAAGAGAGGAAGGAGAGAGAATAGGGAGAAGTAAGTGAGAGTTTTAGCTCAAGTGATCGATGAGCACAAGATCTTGTGATCATCTCTCAGAATCGTTTATCTTATAGTAAATCACCTCGAGATCCGTGGATGTAGGCCTTAGTCTTTGAACCACGTAAACCATTGTCTCTTTTACCTTTTGCAATCGATAGTTTCATATACATACTCGTATCTCGGACCTATCGCCTTGGGGGATGATGAGGAGATCATGACAAACTAGAGGGGTTTGGAATCTATGAATTATCATCTACCTAGGGATATTGTACACTTCTCACACCTCGGTGCACGTAATCGGTTCTTATTTAGATTGTTTGTGATCACGTGGAGTTAACAACGATTTCCGTGTTCACAGTTTGAGTACCTTGTAAACCGCGCCAAATCCACCTTCTCCAAGCTTATTAGCTTCAGAGAAATTGTCGGTTGCATCTTTTAGTGTAGTGAAGTCGCACTTCGAATCTCATAATTGACATCTTCATGAGCAGAACAACAAGAAAATGAATCAAATAAGTACGACTCTCTAATTTGGAACAGTTATGATGATGCAGCAGGTATGCTGGTTATCATGTTTGGGATTATAGCAACTTGCCTTCCAATTTCTTCACCTCTGGTTTCTTTCTACTGAAACAGAAGAACCAAAATGCGATGGTTGAAAGTACTGCAATAACTGAAGGAATGCCTATGCTAATAGCAAGGATGAATAAGTTATATCCCTTCGCTGAACAAATACAAACATTTTTCAGCTAAGAGCAGCGTAAAGTGGAGTACTTCGTTACCCAAATTGAACTCTACGAGTTAGATTGTTACTAGAATGAATTTGGAATCAAAACAAATTTGAATTGTTTGCTTGTTTGTTTCCTCTTGAGCTGAAAAGATCAAATAAAAAAGAAGTTCTGCGTACAATTTGGTGTAGTTGCAATTGTTGATGATGGCCGTGGTTTGAGAGGAGAAAAGGCTAATGGAGTGACGTCTGTGTCATCCAAACAAGCAATGTCAAATTTTATCATTAAAATCTTAGCATTAATAACTGAAAAACTAGTACAACCGTTGCCACGGTGGGAGGGCCGACCGAAGAACTTGACGAAACAACACTACTACGTGATATTGCACGGATTCAGATTTGTAAAGGAATTTATTTATTTTTTGTAAAAGAGATGTTCAGGAAAAATTGTAAAGGAGATTTGATCCGTTGTTATTTGATTTTCTAGGACTCGAGTTCAAAACTAAACTTTCCACCTCAAAATCCTAAATCCCAAGATATCAGTCATAGGTGTATTAACTAAACTTTTCTAGCAGTAGCGAAAACGAAATTCTACAAGTCATTTTCTTTTATACAAGGCTATTCTGACTGGTTGTTGGACTCTGTGAAACCGTTAGTTTCTGTGGGAATTTAGGTAGAGACAGTAGCAGGCTGATCAGGTTGGACTGGTAATGGCAGTATTTCAAGTTTCTTCTTCTCCTTCATTATGACTTGCCTGGGCATCACCTCTAATAAAAAGCTTCCTCCATTCCATATAGATGCTGAGACTTTGAGTATTTGGAAAATCACATGCAATTCGTAAGACAGAAATATTGGCACAGTCAAAGCCATTGTGGCAATTGTGAATGCAGCTTGGAACATGATATACATGAGCATACGATTCTGATCACCTAGAACTCCACTCAGACACCACCACATATTATTTGCTTTTTGTGCTTTCTTCGACAGTTCTCTGCCAACATTAGCAGCAGGAAACAGAATAAGTGAAAAGAAATGGAAGATTTAGGACGTGTAAACTTTTTAATGGAAACATTAGTACCTATGAAAATTTAGGACGTGTAAACTTGGTTTTCGTCAAATGATTCAAATTGCAACCCCTATACCAGTTTTCCTAATGTGTGACTACATCCTGTATCTCAAAGATAAAAATGACCAGGGAAACTGTATCTCGAACTTTGCACTCAAATGCAGAGCATGCTATGTATCTAGCAACTATCGTAATCTGGGACTGCAAATGCTCTTGCTTCCAAATATGAGAGATAAAACAAACTAAAATAACATACCATGGATTGTACTTCTATGCACTTGATTGCATTCTCACAAAATGATCCATTGAATAATAGTTCAAACAATTGCTTAAGGACTAAAGAAGGAAGTTACCAACGAATACGAGGTCCACATAACTGGAAACACATTGCTTGTAGAATCTATCAAGTTAATAAAAAAGATGTTTATTAAGTCTCCACACTAAAGCCTCTTTCTCTTCTACTCGAACAAACCAAATAAATCGAGACACGCAACAAGTTGCTCATCTCGAGGTCCACTTAAAATTAAGTTAACAAAAACAAAACACACTACAATTTCAATTTTTGTCTTCAATATAAAATCAAAAGCTAAACCCTTCCACAGCTTATAACGAAACAAGCATAAATCAAAATTTGAGAAAATTCAGTGTTCACCAGGAGGTAGTAATGCCATTTCTTGAACCGATAGTATATCCATCTTATCGGCAAAAGCCTCAAACACAATAACACAATAAGAATACACAAGTGCAAAAAAGACAATAACCATTCAATCACGCAGGTTGTATCCAGAGATAAAAAAATATCCTATTTATCTAGTATAAGTTTAGAACCAAGGAAGATGGACACATCAAAAAACTTACTTGGGGAACCCATGCTCTAAGACCTCTGTCCCACTTGTACACAGTTCCATCATCATCAGTGAATTCTTCCTCGCCATCAGGTGGTGTGGAAGGCCTTTCGTCAACACCACCCTCCAAGTCTTTCAAGTGATCTGACCCACCAACATCATTTAATTTTGAGCCATGCTTCAAAGCCTCAGCTTCGAGTTCCGCTTTCCTAACCTCCTCTTGCCATTTGGCGAACTCATCATCATTGTCAGAAGTCGTTGTTGTAACATGAATAGAAATATATTCAGATATCTGTCATATGCAACTTTCATATTTAAACCAAAGTTGGTACATAAACTCACCTGTAATAGCAGATATTCCTGTGAACAGTCAGGGATCCATGACAACGACAGTCATTCGACTCTTCCTTCAGCACATAATAGCGTACTCTCGGAGATGTATCCATTCTTGAAATGCTCTACTCAGGCGAAGTAAATACAACTAAGTAGATGGTTCAATAGCTCATAAGAGCATAATGAACATGATACAGATGTAACAATTGTCCTGAAACCTTGATAGGTACTGGTGTACTAAAAATTCAAGAACAAAATAAAGCCAGTAAATACTTCATTCGTTTTTACAAAAGAAACTACATTTTGGCAAATATTGTATTCCATAATAATGCCAAAACAAAAGCATGGGAATTCCTTCAAAGTTCCTTCCAGTGAGCACCGGAGAATGCACAAGATACAGTTCATCTCACAGATGCCCACTTACTGAATTTTCAGAACAAGGCCAAATTCCCGCTCAACATGATATGATAAGCACATAAGGGCAAAATACATGGGTTTCAAATAACATTCCTACACCAACAAAAGAGAGAGTAAATTTACTAACAGAACCCAACTCACCTTGTAATTCTGAGAATGCATATGTACCAACACCTGCTCAGTCAATTACTCTGTAGCTTCATAACCATTTATTCTCAGCTTCAACTCGAATGCAAATAACCATACTTGCCTGTATCTGCTCAGTCATCACCAGCAGATATAATCTCATTGGCATTTCACACTCAATTAACCATTTCAGTTCTGTTTATATACCACCAGTACCAATTCCACCTGTTAACTCTCAAATGCATAACCAGTTACCAAGACCAACAGTTCATCTTCTCTTCATTCCAGTCTCCATCTTCCCTGTAACATCTCAATCTTCACCTGACCTAGATCACCACCTAATTCAGTTTCACAGACCCAATTATTCTTTCATCTCATAACTTTAACTCATGTTCTCGATCTCCATCTCTGTCTCGATTACAGAATCATCACAACTCAAACCCTAATTTCTTTTAACAATCGGCAATTCCCTCTTTCCTCTTTCTTCAATTCGACATCAACATCACTCAAACCACTTGAATCTTCACCAAGTCCCCTTTCTGTTCTTCATTCAACTTCAGAAATCTATCAAACCCTTGAAATCAATCATCTTCAGAAACAGATTTGTCTCTATTTTCTTGTTTAAATCTATGCGTCACTCACAGGTTCGAGATAATAATCAATACCAATATTTGTGGATGGTGATGGTGGTAGAGATGGTAATGATGGTGGACTGAAGAAGGAGCCGTTTCGATATGAACTTGGAGGAAGAAAAAAACTGAAGGAGAAGGAAGATAAACGGAAAAAAAAAACTAAAAACTTTGTGGTGCCCGGGATTCGAACCTACGACCTTTATTTCATTATGACAAAAAATCCAGCTACCACAGGGGCATTCTTGGTTTTTCAGCATTGACCATTCTCAATCTTTGTATGTCAATTGATCACTTAGATTTGACAAAAAAAATGGTCATATAAGGTCCTCCCTCGCTTCGCTCGGTCAGCCCAAAAATAATACAAAATTTAACAAAATGCATGCACAAGGAGAGTGTTGATGAGGTAATTGGGGTTCTGATTCTACAGAGGGGAGCAGAGCAATTGTCATAGGCTTAGCTATTATCCTAGGAATAACAAGTATGTGGTAGTGGTACTCACCAGGGCATATGGATCCGTTAACTAGGGATGCAGAGATTTCCCTGATCGATAGTCGTATCCAGTGTATGCACATCTAGTATCATTACAACCAGTGTTGTCTATATAAGATCTTTTCCCGAGCGCATAACTCGGTGATTGGCTTCGACTCCACTGCCGATGCATCGAACAGAAGGACATTGTTGCCAATTCTGAACTTTGATATCTGGAGGAGATGGCTCGCAATGCAATCTAAGTGTGAACACATAAATCACGAGGGCATCCATATGTTCACAAACAATGTTCGCATTCATTCATACAGTCGTAAAGGAGAATGAATCTTAAGTAAGCTATGTTGAAACGATGACTCATCAACTCAGAGCCTTCGGTCTCGTCCTTGTCTAGTCGTAGAGAAGTATTCTAGTGATGCATACGATCGAGATATGTAAAGTATCAATCGTGAAATAATAAGAACAGAAAGTAAAGTGCTTAATATAAATGAGACAATGATTTACGTGGTTCAGCACTAAGGCCTACATCCACGGGGGTAGTTGTTTCACTATGTATTTGAGGGGATACAATGATAGTCCGATGACTTTGGAGTGAATAACGAAGATAAGAGGGGAGAGGAAGATTACACACCTACTTACTCTTACGATTTATCTCTTCTATTCACTCTCTAACCCTGAATTGGTCGACCTATTCTCTCTCTCAGTGGAGAGGGGTATTTACATGGATAATACATGGGGTCCAATATTAAAAACAGTTGTAACCTTATCTCCTCGATCTTGGCGCTAATCCCGCTGCTATCTTCATTTTCGACCGAAGGTTCCAACGGTCCTGTATGGTTTACGAAGGATCACCTCCTTCTATTCCTGCATTTGTTGACACGTACCCTATGCCTAGGGTATTTAATACGGGTGGTTGGGGCGGTTTGCATGCGTCAGACAGATGTCTGGTGCCCCTGTCACATCTTCGTCAGCGCGACTATCCCCCACCGTTGATCTTGGATCTACCTCGAGATGGACTAAAGCGAGGTCCTTGGGTGCTATCCAGTGCTTCGTAATGACTCGTTCTTTCAGTGCTCCTTGGTTCTTAGTCGTTGGATCGGCATGTTGATGGACAAATGTAGATGACAGATGCCCCTTGGGTGTTGGGACGTGGCATCGTATCTTGATGTCCCAAGGCTGCGTGTCTTCCACGTGTACATCTTTCAACACATGGCAGAAGATGGGTTATGTGTATACAATTTGCCCCTTTTCTCTAAGTTTGAAGTTGGTCAAAGCTTGGAGAAAAACCGTCTTCATACCCATCTCTCTTCATTAACTTCCTCTTATTCTTAACGCACGTTTCCCACTATGGGCATTAACTTCCCCTTGATTTGTGGGACGGTTTTATCTCGTTATAAACATGAGAGAAGTTGCAACATAAATGTTATTCTCTTTCATTTTCTGTCAGTTCACAGCTCTCCCTTCTCTCTTCTAGTTCTTTTTCTTTGTTTTTAGCTCTTAACTGCTGCTGCTCCTGATTCCCTCTGTTGCGATTTCGATCGACTCTGACGAGATTTTCTGAGTTAAGCTGTTGTCCCTGTTCTTCAACAGTCTTGATCCCATCCAATTCTGATTATTCGAAGCGTCTTTTATCCAGGTATGGTGTTCATCATCCTGTTCTGGATTTTAGTTAATATTTGTCTTTCTGCTGCTGTGCTTAGGTTTTTGCGATGAAGAATGAAATATACGAAAGTATATATACTTTCCCCTGTTCTTTATCGCAAAACCTAAGATTTTTCTGCTATTCGTCGAAGCTTGTTTTTGACAGTTATGATTGAATTAGGGCTTATTATTAGTCTATTTGTCTCTGTGCCTTCGATGATATCTCTAATGAACTGTGAAAGTTGACATAATCTCAATTTTTGATCGTTTGCCTTATCTGATCTTCGTAATATTTTTCTTGCCCCTCGTAGGTATGTCTGATCGTCCTCGGGTCCCATACCAAACTCCATCACCGAACCCCTACAGATCTCCATCAAGTAGAAGTCCTGATATTTCTCCGCCAAAGGGTGGTCGATCTAGATCTTCCCAACCAGATCCTCGAGCACAGAGAGTTTCGTCATCATCGGGTCCACGAGTCTCTATTACGAAGAAGGAGGATCCATCGAAGGGATCTCGGTATGCGGTTAACCGTCATGTGACCAATCCCTCCTCCCAACGCGTTGATCCAAGAAATGTGCAGCATCCCTCTCCTCATCGTGCCGAACCGATGAATATTCAACCACTTCGATCCATGCCTCCTTCAATTACGATGCCTCCTTCGGGGTCTAGAGCTTCGCAATCTACTACTGTGACGAAAGAATCTTCTGCTAAAGTTGTTGCGCCTCTGGTGGATCCTCCGAAGAATCCAACGGTTAAGAGGAAAGGTTCTGATATGAGTCCTCCCAAGTCAAAGAAACCGTTGTTGAGTCAACCCGCTAGTTCTGATGTTATACGAAGCATTTCGGTAGCCAAGAAAAAGGTTACTTTCAAGCATGTTGATCTCGAAGCCTTCAAGGTGAAACATGGCCTCGAGTTCTTCGATGTTAAGTTCTATGCACCAGACGATGACCTTACCTACGACATGATCGTGAACTTTAAGTACGATGACTTTCATTTGCTGACTACTGTGGGGGATTTCGAAGCGGGTTTGATGCTGCCCTTGTATAAGTCGGGGGATTCCTTTTATTATGATGTCCTGGCCGATCGCGAAGGTTCCACTCATAATACTCATTGTCGCTCAGTGGTGCATCTAAGTGGAAATTATCTTCGGACTCTGAAGGAGTGTTATCTTCGAAGCAAGGGTGAGACGATAATGACCTGATATACTCCTGATCCTGCTGAGAGAGATTTGTATACTCCTGCAAATTTTAACGCTTCTTTTGGAGACTATGTCAACAGTAGAAATCGCAAGCCATGGAGTGTAGGTCTTCGTACGATTCCTGCTTCTCATGGTGAGGTTCGTCTTTTAAGAGAAGTGAGTGATTCGAAACTTCGCTACGTCCCTGGTACCGAGGGGTCTTCTCAACAGAAGCTTTTTCCCAATCGTGAAAGACTTAAGCGTAATCATGACTATGAGTGGCATGCCACAGTCATCGAAGTTGTTGGTCCTTGGGTTTATGGCTGGGTGCCTGGGCAGCATGGATGGCGCCCTGTTCTTTGTGATCGGCCTCGTGGCAGCGCTCCGCTCGCTATGGTGACTTTCGCTTTTGGCGGTTGAATTTTGATGGTATGAACTTTGAGTATGCTATTGACGCTGCTGACGAAGATGAAAGTTCTGATGCTATCCTTCCTTCGAAGGGTAATGCCGCTGCCAAGGTATGGTCATCTATATTGCCCCTTTTCTTCTTAGTTTAAGGTAAGAATAGTCGTCGTGCTGATATATCGAGTGTTATCTCCTTAGGCAAAGAAGAAAAAAAAGATCGGCCTGGTTCAATCTTCCACTGCCCTTGCGGAGGAGGCAGATATGCAAGATGAGGTTACCAACCCTGTGAACGATGAGGTTATCGAGGACGAAGAGGAGGTTACCGATGATGAAGAACGAATAGAGACCTCTCCTCATAATCATAGGGATGACGAAGATACCTATGATGGCACCAACGAGGAGGGGATTGCCCCTGGTGGTGGTGACACTGGTGGAGAGAAAGTCATGTCTGACATTCCGATGAACGATCCTCCCATTGGATTGGTGCAAGATCAGGGGAATGAAGATGCCGGGCTTCAGTCGATGAACTTTGCTCAAGAATTTTCTTTTGGTAAAATTTATTACGCTGGTGGTCCGATGGATCTTAACGCTGCCATGGGGTTAGCTGAGGAGTTTTCTTTGGTTTCGCCTAACGATGAATGAGATGTTATTGGGGGCGAGGGTGACAAAGCAGCTGATGAGGGAGTAGCTGAGACTGGTGGTGAAAAGGCAGCTAATTAGGAAGAAAATTTGTGTGGTGAGGGCGATGAAGCTAATGCTAACAAAGTGATCGGGGCCACGAAGAGTTCTATCGGTCCAGAAAATGTAGCCAATGCCGGAACTTCCGTAGGTGTATATTCGGAGGGTTTTGATATAGCCATGATGCAAGACGGTGATGACGCCACACTGGATTGGTTGATGAAGAAAAATCTGATGTTTGTGCCGAACCCTGCCCCGGTGATACCTGGTGAGAAAAATTCTGATTCCTTCACTCGCCAAAGGATGCAGTTATCATCTCAAGATGATGTTGCCGAGATTTGGGAGCTACATCTACCAGCTTACTGGTCGATCCTCCTTCTTCCATCACCGAAATGATGGCTATCGCTGATGGGTATCAGTATGGTTTTCCCCAGCAACGTGTTCTTGAGGTTAGTCGTCGTAGATTCCCTTGTTTTATTGCTTATATGACTTTTTACTGATAGTTATTACCTGCTCGTTATCAACGCAAATAATGAGAAGTGAGCACTGCAACCACACTCTGTACCAATTTTTCAAAGCAAAGGCCCTCAAGCTGGAGGCAAAGCTTCGCCACCGGGAAGAAGAGTTGAGCACTGCTGAAGCGCTCATTTCTTTTGGCAAACCGCTGACACTCCTCACACCTCCTAGACATTCTCGCAGCATCTCGTATCATTTGTGGCCAATAATACCCCTACATTTTTGCTTTCTGATAGTGATCTCATCTCGCTATGGTTGCCTGCATCTCCATAGTGTATGTCTTTCAAAACCCGATGCCCTTCTTCTCTTGACAGGAAGCGTAACAGCGGTCCAAGGAAAGACTTCTTGTATAAAATTCCGTCCCTAAGGTCATATCTCCCTGCCTTTGACTGCACCTTTCTAGCATGTTTAAAGTCCATAGGCAGCATTCCTTCTTTGAGGAAGAGATGGACTTCGACTCTCCGATCTTCTTCGTTTTTGAAGTCTTCGTCTTCGTTTGAACTTGTCATAATATCATCTTCGTGAAAGTCATCAGCGATATCTTCCCCAACGTCATCGTCAGCAATATCCCCCCTACATCGTCTTCACGATTTGTAGCGAGGGACTCCTGAGGAGTAACCGAGGGCTCATATACCCTTGTTATCTTGATTTCTTTGACGCTTTCATCTTTCAACATGGACGATATGTATGCTAGGGCATCAGCGTGCCAGAGGTCTTTTCTTCATAAATGCCGGAACTTGATACTAGGAACTTGGGATGCAAGGGTTTGGACCAAAGCCATGTATGCCGAGAGGGTCTCATCGTACACGTTGTACTCCAGGCTTATCTGTCGTATGACCAGCTGTGAATCACTCGTCAGGCGTACCTCGGTTATACCCATTTCGATTATTAAACGAAGAACATGCACCACGGCTTCGTATTCGACGATGTTATTAATATGCCCCTGGAACTCCAATCTTAGCGCATGCACGATCCTTTTTCCGGTGGGGGTAGTGATTACGATGCCTATGCTTGCCCCTTCTCTATTTCTTGATCCATCTACGAAGACTTCCCATTGTCTTTGGTTTGAAGGTTCGAGGACATCGACTGGGTATTTGCCTTCTTCCGCTTCTGGTATGCCCCTTACTTCCTCGTCGTTGTCCAAGGGTAGATCTGCTAGGAAATCCGTCAAGACTTGTGACTTCTGGGAATGTTGGATTTCATGGATAATGTTGAACTGATCGAGGTGAGTGTTCCACTTTGCTATCCTTCCTACTTTCCGAGCGCTTTTGAGAATAGCCTCTAAAGGTACTTTACATGGAACACGAATATAGTGAGTCAAGAAATAAGTCCTTAGCTTTTGGGTTGCCCATACTAGTGCCAAGATGAGTTGTTCGATCTTTGTGTAATTTCTCTCCGCCTGGTTGAGAGTTTTACTGACGTAGTATATTGGTTTCTCTATCTTCGTGTTCGTCTTGACTAACACCGCACTGACTGCATCCTCTGTTGCCGCTATGTAAAGGGCCAGTACCTCATCGGGATCGGGCTTTTGTAGAATTAGGATCGTAGCTAGATATTCTTTGATCTTTTGAAAAGCTTCTTCGAATTCATCGGTCCATTCAAACTTGGTTCCTTTTTTGAGGATATTGAAGAAATGTTTGCATTTATCCGATGATCTGTAGATGAATCTTCCCAGAGCCGCTAGTGATCCGTTGAGCTTTTGGACTTATTTTAGGTTCTTCGGGGATGGCATTTCTACGATGGCCTGGATCTTCGCAGGACTTATTTCGATGCCCCTCTTCGTTACTAGATATCCAAGGAATTTTCCTGAGTTGACGCCGAATGTGCACTTTTCAGGGTTTACTTTCATGTTGTGATTCCTCATTGCCTCAAAGATGTTCCTCAGGTCTTGATGGTGATCCTTGCGCAACTTGATTTTGACAAGCATATTGATCGTTTGTCAGCCGAGCAAAAATAATTTCACTTTCTCACTCTACTAAATATAAATGAAGTACGTGGTAAGAAAGAGTTCTTTCCCACAGAGAGGCTTTTGTTGTTATAAAAATTCAGTTTCTTAGTAACCAAAGGGGGGGATTTTTGTTTAAACAAAGCAATGAAAATAATTGAAAGCAAAGTAAATAATTCGAATAATCAATAAAGAGAAGATATTGGTCACAAGATAGTATCATTCACAAACATGTATTATCATCAATGACTAGAATTGGTATTTTAATCTCTCATTTACTAAAAGTCCTAAGATACCTTGATCGCAAGAATATCCCGCTAATTCCCTGATTTCATCACAACCACATTAAAAGATGTATATGTGAATTCTTCATAGAAAGCAACCTAATGTGTAAAAGCACAATCAAGTTTAACTCGGTAAAAGCAATAAGTTCTATGGAATAAGACTAATCAATGCAAACGAACATGTAAAAGCACTAATCCGTTTTAACAAAAGTTATGATTCACTTGTGACTAGTAGGATATATCACTACAAGCACTACCCACAATTATGCAACTTAGAATCAGGAATAAACAACTTTTTCGTATTGAAAACCCTAATCTAGCAATAAGGATGAAGGCAAACTCAATCCGGACTCGACTAAACAAGAATTCAAACTTTATAACACTATTAATTGTGAATCACAAACAATAAATTATTGAGACAAAACTAATTCATAGATTCAAATAACATGTTGAGAAATCAACTTTATCCCATAACATATAATTATTGTTTAGCTACTCATAGCTTTTGAGTTCATCATAATCATAATCAATAATAAAATAGTGAAGAAGATGAAAAAAAAAATGGAAGCAAACCCTAGTCGCCGCTCTCCAAAACTCCAAGTAGAAAATACGTGATCCCCTAAGTTGTAGAAAACTTTCTCCTTTTGTAGCTTTTCATCTTTCCAAAACTAGGTCTTCAAAGCCCAAAGTCCAATAACAAGATGTCCACCAAGCCCATATGTGAGGAATACCCATGTGAAAATATGTCCAAAAAATAATCGCCGGAAAACTGGTATCATGGCCGGAAATTGGCCGGAGAAATGACCGGAAGAGAGCTTAGGTGACCGGCGAAGTCCACCCGGTCACCGGTCAAACAAGCTAACTCGAGAAGTCAACTGAGTCAACTCTGAGTCAGTCAACTCAGCTGAGTCAGGGCCTAACTGGTTTGCCAGGCCAAAGCCATTTTGCAAAGGCCAAAGTTTGTGTTGCACCAGGATGATGCATCACTGCTTCACTTCCAGCCATAGTGGCCTACACACTTCTCTGTCACTTCCACAAATCAGCTGCATTTGCACTATAACCTGCAGTGCCTCAAGTCCTTCAGCTTCAACCCAAATTCAATAGTACTACCCACTGCAATTGACTGCAATCTCTCCTGTGACTTCAAATATTTGCAATTGACTGCAATCTCTCCTGTGAATGCAGCTTGGAACATGATATACATGAGCATACGATTCTGATCACCTAGAACTCCACTCAGACACCACCACATATTATTTGCTTTTTGTGCTTTCTTCGACAGTTCTCTGCCAACATTAGCAGCAGGAAACAGAATAAGTGAAAATAAATGGAAGAATAGTACCTATGAAAATTTAGGACGTGTAAACTTGGTTTTCGTCAAATGATTCAAATTGCAACCCCTAGACCAGTTTTCCTAATGTGTGACTACATCCTATATCTCAAAGATAAAAATGACCAAGGAAACTGTATCTCGAACTTTGCACTCAAATGCAGAGCATGCTATGTATCTAGCAACAATCGTAATCTGGGACTGCAAATGCTCTTGCTTCCAATTATGAGAGATAAAACAAACTAAAATAACATATCATGGATTGTACTTCTATGCACTTGATTGCATTCTCACAAAATGATCCATTGAATAATAGTTCAAACAATTGCTTAAGGACTAAAGAAGGAAGCTACCAACGAATACGAGGTCTACATAACTGGAAACACATTGCTTGTAGAATCTATCAAGTTAATAAAAAAGATGTTTATTAAGTCTCCACACTAAAGCCTCTTTCTCTTCTACTCTAACAAACCAAATAAATCGAAAAACGCAACAAGTTGCTCATCTCGAGGTCCACTTAAAATTAAGTTAACAAAAACAAAACACACTACAATTTCAATTTTTGTCTTCAATATAAAATCAAAAGCTAAACCCTTCCACAGCTTATAACGAAACAAGCATAAATCAAAATTTGAGAAAAATCAGTGTTCACCAGGAGGTAGTAGTATATCCATCTCATCGGCAAAAGCCTCAAACACAATAAAACAATAAGAATACACAAGTGCAAAAAAGACAATAACCATTCAATCACGCAGGTTGTATCCAGAGATAAAAAAATATCCTATTTATCTAGTATAAGTTTAGAACCAAGGAAGATGGACACATCAAAAAACTTACTTGGGGAACCCATGCTCTAAGACCTCTGTCCCACTTGTACACAGTTCCATCATCATCGGTGAATTCTTCCTCGCCATCGGTGGTGTGGAAGGCCTTTCGTCAACACCACCCTCCAAGTATTTCAAGTGATCTGACCCACCAACATCATTTAAATTTGAGTCATGCTTCAAAGCCTCAGCTTCGAGTTCCGCTTTCCTAACCTCCTCTTGCCATTTGGCGAACTCATCATCATTGTCAGAAGTCGCTGCTGTAACATGAATAGAAATATATTCAGATATCTGTCATATGCAACTTTCATATTTAAACCAAAGTTGGTACATAAACTCACCTGTAATAGCGAGATATTCCGTGAACAGTCGAGGATCCATGACAACGGCGATCATTCGGCTCTTCCTTCAGCACATAATAGCGTACTCTCGGAGATGTATCCATTCTTGAAATGCTCTACTCAGGCGAAGTAAATACAACTAAGTAGATGGTTCAATAGCTCATAAAAGCATTATGAACATGATACAGATGTAACAATTGTCCTGAAACCTTGATAGGTTACTGGTGTACTAAAAATTCAAGAACAAAATAAAGCCGGTAAATACTTCATTCGTTTTTACAAAAGAAACTACATTTTGGCAAATATTGTATTCCATAATAATGCCAAAACAAAAGCATGGGAATTCCTTCAAAGTTCCTTCCAAAGTGAGCACCGGAGAATGCACAAGATACAGTTCATCTCACAGATGCCCACTTACCGAATTTTCGTAACAAGGCCAAATTCCCGCTCAACATGATATGATAAGCACATAAGGGCAAAATACATGGGTTTCAAATAACATTCCTACACCAACAAAAGATAGAGTAAATTTACTAACAGAACCCAACTCATCTTGTAATTCCGAGAATGCATATGGACCAACAACACTGCTCATCAATTACTCAGTAGATTCATAACCATTTATTCTCGCCTTCAACTCGACCGCAAATAACCATACTTGCTCTGTATCTCGCTTTCGGTCATCACCAGCAACTATAATCTCATTGCCATTTCACACTCAATTAACCATTTCAGTTCTGTTTATATACCACCAGTACCAATTCCACCTGTTAACTCTCAAATGCATAACCAATTACCAATACCAACAGTTCATCTTCTCTTCATTCCAGTCTCCATCTTTCCTGTAACATCTCAATCTTCACCTGACCTAGCTCACCACCTAATTCAGTTTCACAGACCCAATTGTTATTTCATCTCAGAACTTCAACTCATGTTCTCGATCTCTATCTCTGTCTCGATTACAGAATCATCACAACTCAAACCCTAATTTATTTTAACAATCGGCAATTCCCTCTTTCCTCTTTCTTCAATTCGACATCAACATCACTCAAACCACTTGAATCTGCACCAAGTCCCCTTTTTGTTCTTCATTCAACTTCAGAAATCCATCAAACCCTTGAAATCAATCATCTTCAGAAACAGATTTGTCTCTATTTTCTTGTTTAAATCTATGCGTCACTCACAGGTTCGAGATAGTAATCAATACCAATATTTGTGGATGGTGATGGTGGTAGAGATGGTAATGATGGTGGACTGAAGAAGAAGATGGAGCAGTTTCGATATGAACTTGGAGGAAGAAAAAAACTGAAGGAGAAGGAAGATAAACGAAAAAAAAAATAACAAAAAACTTTGTGGTGCCCGGGATTCGAACATGCGACCTTTAGTTCATTATGACAAAAAATCCAACTACCACAGGGACATTCTTGGTTTTTCAGCATTGACCATTCTCAATCTTTGTATGTCAATTGATCACTTAGATTTGACAAAAAAATGGCCATATAAGGTCCTCCCTCGCTTCGCTCGGTCAGCCCAAAAATAATACAAAATTTAACAAAATGCATGCACAAGGAGAGTGTTGATGAGGTAATTGGGGTTCTGATTCTCCAGAGGGGGCAGAGTAATTGTCATAGGCTGCGTAGCTATTATCCTAGGAATAACAAGTATGTGGTAGTGGTACTCACCGGGGCATATGGATCCGTTAACTAGGGATGCAGAGATTTCCCTAGACTGATAGTCGTATCCAGTGTATGCACATCTAGTCTCATTACAACTAGTGTTGTCTATATAAGATCTTTTCCCGAGCGCATAACTCGGCTGATTGGCTTCGACTCCACTGCCGATGCATCGAACAGAAGGACATTGTTGCCAATTCTGAACTTTGATCTCTGGAGGAGATGACTCACAATGCAATCTAAGTGTGAACACATAAATCACGAGGGCATCCATATGTTCACAAACAATGTTCGCATTCATTCATACAGTCGTAAAGGAGAATGAATCTTAAGTAAGCTATGTTGAAACGATGACTCATCAACCCAGAGCCTTCGGGCTCGTCCTTGTCTAGTCGTAGAGAAGTATTCTAGTGATGCGTACGATCGAGATATGTAAAGTATCAATCGTGAAATAATAAGAACAGAAAGTAAAGTGCTTAATATAAATGAGACAATGATTTACGTGGTTCAGCACTAAGGCCTACATCCACGGGGGTAGTTGTTTCACTATGTATTTGAGGGGATACAATGATAGTCCGATGACTTTGGAGTGGATAACGAAGATAAGAGGGGAGAGGAAGATTACACACCTACTTACTCTTACGATTTCTCTCTTCTATTCACTCTCTATCCCTGAATTGGTCGACCTATTCTCTCTCAGTGGATAGGGGTATTTACAGGGATAATACATGGGGTCCAATATTAAAAACAGTTGTAACCTTATCTCCTCGATCTTGGCGCTAATCCCTCTGCTATCTTCGTTTTCGACCGAAGGTTCCAACAGTCTTGTATGGTTTACGAAAGATCACCTCCTTCTATTCCACAGATTTGTTGACACGTACCCTATGCCTAGGGTATTTAATGCGGGTGGTTGGGGCGGTCTTCATGCGTCAGACAGATGTCTGGTGCCCCTGTCACATCTTCGTCAGCGCGGCTATCCCCCACCGTTGATCTTGGATCTACCTCGAGATGGACTAAAGCAGGTCCTTGGGTGCTATCCAGTGCTTCGTAATGACTCGTTCTTTTAGTGCTCCTTGGTTCTTAGTCGTTGGATCGGCATGTTGATGGACAAAGGTAGATGACAGATGCCCCTTGGGTGTTAGGACGTGGCATCGTATCTTGATGTCCCAAGGTTGCGTGTCTTCCACTTGTACATCTTTCAACACATGGCAAAAGATGGGTTATGTGTATACAATTTGCCCCTTTTCTCTAAGTTTGAAGTTGGTCAAAGCTTGGAGAAAAACCGTCTTCATACCCATCTCTCTTCATTAACTTGCCCTTATTCTTAACGCACGTTTCCCACTATGGGCATTAACTTCCCCTTATCCTTATTCTTAACGCACGTTTCCCCTTATTCGTTATAAACATGAGAGAAGTTGCAACATAAATGTTATTCTCTTTCATTTTCTGTCAGTTCACATCTCTCCCTTCTCTCTTCTAGTTCTTTTTCTTTGTTTTTAGCTCTTAACTGATGCTGCTCCTGATTCCCTCTTGTAGTTGCAGGAAATCCCACAACACACCCCTTGTATATTATGATAATATTTTCTAGATCTAAACTTGTTTGATAATCAAAATAAAGATAAAAGTGCTAAAATTATAAATGGAGACACAAGATTTTTTACATGGTTCGATCAATGTGATCTACATCCATGGTTCTTCACTAGTGATTTTTGTAATTACATGAGTTTACATTTAGAATCTCCATTAATGAGTATTTGGAGCTTTCTAGATCTAGTTTTGAGGAAGAAGATGATAAAGAAAATAAACTCTCTCTCTAAATTGTCTAACCTCTATAAAGTGTATCCTCCTTTTCTCTCTCCTGCCTTTCTCTTTATATAGGATATTACATAGTGGATGAAAGCTCATGTACAACTAATATTTCCCTTAATTTCGGATTTAACTTGCGACATTTCGCAGGTCTACAAATGTTAGTCTTCGCAAGTCTTTTTGACTCTTCGCAGAATCGTCACACCTTTCTCATATTTAAGCTAATGTCATTTGTTGCGTCGTTTCTAATATTTCTTCTGCGACATTATTATGTTGCGTCGTTAATAATTCGCAAGTGAAGGTTCTTTGAGATATTCTGCTCCTACATCTTGCCTCTTTTTTCTTGAATATTGCTTGAAGAGCGATCTTTAAGAAAAAATCCGTTGTTGTAGTAGTCTTTGATCCTTGTTGATGAAGGAACGAGCGAAAGAATACTGGACTTGAAAAGTACGTACTTGCCTCTATTCTTTTGCGAAGTTCCGAAGCTTTGAAAAGTAATATGAAGTATCCTTGAAGAAGTATAAGTAGTATAAAGTATCCTTGAAGAAGTATAAGAAGTACTTAATCCTCGAAATATATAAGAAGTATGAAGTATCCTTTGAGAAGTATAAGAAGTATCCGTCCTTGATTGCGAGTAATAAGTATTGCCTCTATTCATGCGAAATTATTACTCCATTTTTGATGAGGATTCTTGTTGTTCATTAGTGAACGTCCATTTTGGAAATGATTCTTGCCGAGAAGATAAAGAACACAAAATGTTTTCTCGGTAATCCATAGTTGCCTCTGTTCTTTATCTATGAAGGTTGAATTTTTGAGAAAATGTTGAATGAGTGAGTTGTGTCTTCATTCTCATCTTGCTTCTGTCTCATGCTTTTTCTCATGTGATAGTATAATCTCTTCAAGTTGCTTATAATTTTGCGAAATAACCACATTTTGCAAAATAATCACATTCTGAGAAATTCTGACTCATTCTGCGAAATTATGAATACTTCTGCGAAATTATGAATACCTCTGCGAAATTCTGAATAATTCCCTGAGAGATTCTGAATAATACTCATGAGAGATTATAAATAATATTGCTGAGAGATTCTGAATAACACTCCTGAGAGATTATAAATAGTACTGTTGAGAGATTCTGAATAACACTCTGAGAGATTCTAAATAGTACTGCTGAGAGATTCTGAATAACACTCCTGAGAGATTCTAAATAGTACTGTTGAGAGATTCTGAATAATACTTTTGAGAGATTCTGAATAATACTTCTGAGAGATTCTGAATAATACTTCTTTTTTATTTTCGCTGTCTCAGACTCATTTCCATGTATATATTCGCAAACTTATTTGTTTGCATATAATCATTTTCGCAAGCTTATTTGCTTACTCATTTTCTTGTGTGGTCTTATTTTGCCTTCCTAGTTAAAGGTCTTATTTTGCCACCCTTCGTCATTGCGACAAAATCGCAGGACGTCTTTACACTTTCATGTAAAGACCCATTGATCTTGACTTATCGTTTCCTTAGTATTTTTGCCTCTGCAGGATGTTTTCGTTGCGACAATATGATAGGCCTAAAAGTTCTTGCGAATTTAAAGCCCCATGACATTGCCGTCGTGCGACGAAATCGCAGGACGTCTTTACACTTTCATGTAAAGACCCATTGATCTCGTCTTATCCTCGCGTTAGTATTATTGCCTCTTCAGGATCATCGCACAAATATGACAAGCCTAAATTTTCTTGCGAAAATAAAGCCTCATGACATTTGCGTCTTAAGACACTTATCAGCTCCCTAATGGAGGGTGTCGCCCTTATCATCTCCCTGGTTGCCCCTTCAAGGAGGCGTACATCGGCCATACAAGACTAGCTCACCCCATCCGGTCTTAACAATAACCAGTTGTTTTCACATCCTCTTATCTCTTATACCTATAGGGCTTATGGTTACGACACTGCACCCTAAGTGGAGTTTTCTTCGGGCCGAGTGCAGCATGTGCCAAGACTTGCCAAGAATGGCCGAGACACTACAAATGCCCCAGGCACTCTTGGCTCAACCGTGTACCTCGGCGCCTTGGTCATACACTGACTCCTTAGGAGAGACCCTCGGTCGTCCAACCAGGGTATAACCTTATATATATAGTTGGAAATCCAAGGTATCTCTCCTGGATGGGCTTTATTGACCCCAAATCTCCATGACTCAGGTTCCAGGAGCGGTGTAACCTTTTCCCTGAGCCATGTCAAGAGATACCCCTTATATGATGCACTTTAGGTCTTACATTTGCCTCTTACGAAATATCATTCGCGAACTAGGTGTACGCCATAAAGGTTCGTCCCATTCGTATAAATCATTGATTGTCTCTGCGAAATTTTCGCGTTTCTTTACTCTTTTCATTTATTCTTTCATTTCTGTCAATTTTTTCAATCATTCTTTGCGAAATAATCATTCTTTTCTTCATTCTTTGCGAAATAATCATCTCTGCGAAATTTTCGCGTTTCTTTACTCTTTTCATTTATTCTTTCATTTCTGTCAATTTTTTCAATCATTCTTTGAGAAATAATCATTCTTTTCTTCATTCTTTGCGAAATAATCATCAACTCTCTTCTTTGCGAAATAATCAAAGATCTTTGAAGTAATGAAATACCAAATTCATGCCTCTGACCAACTTTGCTAGTTCTTATGTATGCGAAATAATTCCCTTGTCTGCGAAATTCCTCTTGAAGTGTATAATGCCGCATAGCACATCTCTCTTGAATATGTAAATGCCGCAGCAAAAATAAATGGGAAAGTGGCAAGACTTGAACCCGCGACCTTATACTTGTATTCTTCGCCAGTGACCAATTGTGCTAGCTTTTGTTTGTGAATAAATGTGACCACTATCGTTCTTTAAATGTGATCTTGACTCCAGCATTTATAGTAAAAACATGCAAAAAATCTGCGAAAGTTGGGATTCGATCTTGCGAACATGAAAGCATACTCTGCTGACTTCACCATCTGTGCCAACTTCTGTTTTTGATAAAGTTGGTGAAGTTGCCTTCTTATTCTTTTCTTCTCTTGCGAAGTTGAATAAACATGTAAAAATATGATTGAGTAGAGAATCGATCTCGCAGCATCAATCTCCTTCTCTTCGTTGTTGACCATCTATATTGGCTTCTGATTACGAAAGAAAGCCATACTACCATCATCTTATTACTATCTTCTCTTTAGGTAACTTTAGAAAAAATGTGAAAAAATATTGTTGCGGGGGAGACTTGATCTTGCGACACCAAGCTTTCTCCTTTTGCTCGTGACCATCTGTGGAAGCTCCTGTTTTGTGAAATAGAAAATATTGCTCCTAATTTATTCTTATCTTCTCCTTTTTTGAGGAATAAAAAACATTGTGAAAA
Organism: Papaver armeniacum; assembly: GCA_023531295.1. Taxonomy (NCBI): domain Eukaryota; kingdom Viridiplantae; phylum Streptophyta; class Magnoliopsida; order Ranunculales; family Papaveraceae; genus Papaver; species Papaver armeniacum. Next base: position 70,571 of record JAJJWW010004401.1, read on the forward strand.
TTCGTGTGTCCGCGGATTCGAACTCATAACCTATAGCCTTTTTTTTTTTTTTTTTTTTTTTTTTTTTTGCAACTCGGAACCTTCACTTGCGAATTCCTACTTGCAAAGTTGTGCTACTCTTCGCATAAGTTATTCTTATCTTATCGCGTGACTTGATGGTATTAATTATCTCTGATCTTCTTCTTCTTCGCTGTTAGAAACTTGTTCTTAGAAAATTTTATTGTTGCCTCTGTAGAATTCATGTGATAAACTTTGCATCTCCTGAGCTAAGTGCCCTTTTGTCAAAATTAGTAGACGAGAGATTGATTTCATCTCTTTTTCGTCTTTCTTCACTATTATTTCGGTTCTGCCTAAGGCTGCTCATTCTCTCAGTCCTAGCCTATGTTTTCGCAAGAAAGCTTTACGTCTTCGCAGGCATTGAATCTTTTCGAAATGATATTAATTTGAACTGAGCTTAGATGTGGATTGAGCTGATTGCATCGAATTTAACTGTTGCGAACTCCTTCGCATTGTAATGATGATTCCTTCACGATTACGATATGATGTTCCTTGAAGCTTTCATTTTCACTGTTAACAGCGTCTGCTAGGAAGTGATTTTGATCATACATGCTTCTACTGTTATTCAACGTTTTCTCGTCTCCCTTTTGCTTTATTTCCTCTCTTAGTTTGATGCCTAAACATGGAGATCATTCACTGTATCTTCTAGCTTTACCCTTAAAACTCAAACACTCGGTGAGATCAAATGTCCACCACAGCTAATTTCTCTCATTTTATCATTTTTCTAGCTGATGATTCTTCGGGGGAAGCAAACAAGTTGCTTTTGCTCTTCGCTCAATCTTGTTGACGTTTCTGGCTTGTTAATATCTCCTAATCAGTTCTTGTGAACCATTGTTATAAAATTGTTGTCTCCGGAATTTTATATATTTGTTCGTTTGCTTTTTAGAATCAGTTTGGTATCTCCTTCCTCATTGATGTAGCTTTCGTTGTTTGGATTAAGTCTCCTCGTTGTGTTCTTGAGTCAATTCTTTATATGCTGTTGCGGATCATGATTGGTGGTTGCTGGGACTATGCATCTGTAATGAGTCTGTGGTTAAATAGTTTCATGGATGCTCCATTTTATCATTGCTGGTGCTATAGAGTTGTCATCGCTGCTGCTATTTATATTATCTTGATGTATATTGTAAGTTTGCTGCTCCGTTTCATCATATTTCTCTTCCATTTGATTACTCGTTGTCAATTCCATCGTCTTTGATCCATTGTCCACCATTCAGTCTTCATTCTTCTTGTCAAGCAGCTTGCGAGATGCATTTCTTGTTGCGAGATGCATTTCTTAGTCATTTTGTATATTCATAAGCTTTGCGAAAAACAAAGAGGAATATTTCTTAGTGGGTTTAAATTTTTATTCCTTTTGACTTTAGTTCTTTGGATCCTCTTCTCATATTTTGCGAGATCCATTTCTTAAATTTCTTAACAAAAATTTCTTTGCGAGATTCATCCATTTCTTAAATTTCTTGACAAAAATTTCTTTGCGAGATTCATCCATTTCTTAAATTTCTTGAAGTACGTAAACATATGCCCTGAATACATAAAATTTCAATTCTTCGCTAGCAGCTCTTAGTTGCCTCTCTAACTTTGCTTTCCTGCCCTTTGCGATGACTAAGCTATGCGTAATCATATGCCCTGTGTATCTTTGAAATCTTTGAAATTCGCTTGTATACTTCCTTCATTTTTGATGTGATTGTGTCGATTTTGCATCTTCTTGATTTCGCGTTTCTTAAATTTTAGACCAATCGCTGGTGAAGATGAGGGCTCATTGAATCTCATTCACTGTCCACTGTATTTTCATCGTCCCTTGATTTGTTCCAAGTGCTGCTGATGTTATCTATTGTTAATTTGAAGATGAAAATCCTTCACTGGAGTTTCCGTTTTCACCTCCGAATTTTGTAGATCCAGATACACAGTAGCTAATTCTTATGAATCTCCTTCAATCTAACAAGCAGAGCCCGTCCCTGTTTCTAGCGCCAAATGTAGTTGCAGGAAATCCCACAACACACCCCTTGTGATATTATGATAATATTTTCTAGATCTAAACTTGTTTGATAATCAAAATAAAGATAAAATTGCTAAAATTATAAATGGAGACACAAGATTTTTTACATGGTTCGATCAATGTGATCTACATCCATGGTTCTTCACTAGTGATTTTTGTAATTACATGAGTTTACATTTAGAATCTCCATTAATGAGTATTTGGAGCTTTCTAGATCTAGTTTTGAGGAAGAAGATGATAAAGAAAATAAACTCTCTCTCTAAATTGTCTAACCTCTCTAAAGTGTATCCTCCTTTTCTCTCTCCTGCCTTTCTCTTTATATAGGATATTACATAGTGGATGACTCACTCATGTACAACTAATATTTCCCTTAATTTCGGATTTACCTTGTGACATTTCGCAGGTCTACAAATGTTAGTCTTCGCAAGTCTTTTTGACTCTTCTTGAGAATCGTCACACCTTTCTCATATTTAAGCTAATGTCATTTGTTGCGTCGTTTCTAATATTTCTTCTGCGACATTATTATGTTGCGTCGTTAATAATTCGCAAGTGAAGGTTGCTGCGACATTCTGCTCCTACACCTCTGTTGCGATTTCGATCGACTCTGACGAGATTTTATGAGTTAAGTTGTTGTCCCTGTTCTTCAACAGTCTTGATCCCATCCAATTTTGATTATTCGAAGCGTCTTTTATCCAGGTATGGTGTTCATCATCCTGTTCTGGATTTTAGTTGATATTCGTCTTTCTGCTGCTGTGCTTAGGTTTTTGCGATGAAGAACGAAATATACGAAAGTATATATACTTGCCCCTGTTCTTTATCGCAAAACCTAGGATTTTTCTGCTAGTCGTCTGTTCGGATTTAGGATAGTGGTAAGTAGAGTTATCGTTCACTCGGACTTGATGAAATTGATTTTAGGATTTAATAAAGAAAAATAATTAATAAAAATAGAGAAAATATACAATTTATGTCACAAGACGAAGAGAGTTACTGGGACTCGGGATTCCACCAATTCTCACATTCATGCGGTTCATCTATTAATTCCGGACAATTAAGGCTCATAAAGTAACAAACATCGACTCTAATTCTTTGCCAAGGTAGATTTTATAAAGAATTATGTGTAATTCACAAGCATGACGCATCTAAAGTACCTAAGACTAAGCATGCGACATCTAACGAATTCACAAATAATCAATAAAAATCATGAATCACTTATAATAGTGCAAATAGTCATAAAGGAATTAAATAGAATTACCACATGGGTGCAAAACAGCTTCCTCCGTCGTCCCAGTGATGGGTTCTAGCTCATCATGGTGTAAACTTGCTCAAAAATCATTATTAATGCTCAAAAATGGTTTACAAATGATGAACAAGGGAGAAAAGATGAAAAGCCTGATTTGTAACAATTTTAATTGTTACAAACGGATTTGCTACTGAGAGAACGATACATGTAAAGTGTTGTTGTTTCTGTAGTTTTAAGACTGTCTCCTAAACTACGACCCTCAGATGTGTCGTTGTCATTGTAGAGAAAACGACGGTCCCTTGTGCGTTGATGTTCTTCGTGTTCTTCAGCAGCAGCAGAAATGGTGGTTTCCTACCACTTGATTTTCTCGACTTTCTGAAGCTCTGCAACTCTCCCAATCTCTCCGTCCACTCCGTATCGACCCCAGCAACCTATTTAAACACCTTTGGAGCAAGAATAACTCCTCATTAATCCAAGAAATCTTCCCATTACTCGGCAGCAATAATATTATTCTCGGGATATATTCTTTCCATTTTTTTGTAGCAGCACGCGTATACAGCTACTGATTCTTCCTTATTTAACTCCTACACGCTTCTGCAGAGACCCAGCTCAATCCAAACACGACAGCACACGCTGTAATCCCGTGTTTCTCTTCCCTGCACAGCTCCCTGTTTTCTTCCAACACGAGTTATCTAGCCAAATTTGGACGACAAATCGACCCATACCAATCCTGTTAGGCCCAAAGGAAGATACCCAATGATTTTCGGCCTTTGAATCTCCTTCAAGACGCCCAAAATCGCAACTCGGTTCGCAAGGCGAGAACTTATTTTTCCGCCAATTTTCATTTTCAAACGAAGAAGAAGGAGGTGCCCCTTAACCGGTGATGGGGTGCGATTAGCGCTTGGCTCACTCGGGTTGCCCTTAGCAATTGGGTTACCCCTTATCCAAAGTGGGAGTCCGAATAGCAAATGTCCTCCGAAGGTGTTCCGAGCAACTTTTCGAGCCGAATTTTCCAACAATCTTTATTTCCAAAAAAATACCTACAAACACACAAAACACCATAATAAGGACAAAAACGAGTACTAACAATACGAAACATTGAGGACAAATTAGACACATAAATGCGTCTATCAAATACCCCCCAAACTTATTATTTGCTAGTCCTCGAGCAAATTTATTCTAGAAAATAAAAATCATTTGAACCCCTAGGTGGCCCTAGTGGCGGAGTGTTGTCTCCGGAGGGTTTACCAGAGGTGTACCCACAAAACCTTTACCTAGACCCTAGCTATCTACGCAAAACCTTGGAAGGCACTAAAGAATCTCCTTGGTTGGCATACTTATTGACTACAGGAGGAAGTACCCCGATGCGAAATTCCAATTGTTGTACACGAGTTTGCACTCAAGCATACTAAAATTCATATAAAGTGATGAGCTCTACTCGGATAGTTTGGACATCATAAACCTGAGTCAACCAATCACATGGATAGATTAAGAAGATGGATGTAGAGAAAACGTGGATGATGTTGACTAAGGTGAACCTATCCTAATGGACCGAGATCTCGGTCTGGACTAATATCAACACACCGGCATATACAAGGGAACCAGTGATCGATAATCCTAACTCTAGGTCAACTCGTGGCATATACAAGGGTACCGGTGGTCGACTTTTTTGTATTTATTCCGGTTGGTCTAGTGGTCTGGTCTTTTTTTTTTTTTTTTTTTTTTTTTTTTGTCTCAGTCACTCTATTTCACCCTAGCAATGGTAAAGAGAAAAATAAAAGAAGTGATCAGGATTCTTTCGATGTTTCCATCACGAGGATATGGCGAAACTACCATGTTTTCTTTTTCTAACACCTGAGCTCCGTGCTTTTATGAATAGACTCTTTAGATGTTTCCATCTAATCAGATTGGTTCCTCAACTCCTACAACCAAAATGCTTCCATCCACTTAGATTGGTTAGTGCCAACCTTAATAAGCATAAATTACTAGTCTCTGGAGTTTATTTATTGTAAATAAAAAGTTTCTCCCATACCCCCAAACTTAAATCTAACATTGTCCTCAATGTTCTAAAGATGAAATTAAAAGCATGAACAATGAGAAACTGTTACCACTTGGAGCAAAAGAGTTAAGGAAAGATATTACCGTGTTTCATGAGCATGGGTTACCTCCCAAGAAGTGCTAAGTTTAAAGTCTTCAGCCAGACATTGGAAGGAATTAGTCACCTCATAGAATCATAAAGTAATAGCCGGAATAACTGCGGATCACCAAAACCAAATAGGGATATCACAAGTAAAAGGAATCTACAACATCCCAAGAAAATTAGCAAATAAAGCACACCCTTGTCTAGTTTCCTGTTTAAGACAACTACAATTAGCTGTGGTTTAGGTTCAGGTTCTATAACTGGGTCTAGATAACATATTTTCATGGGTTGCATTTCCTCAAAAGTTAGATCCGAATGTTCAGGTCCTAGAGTCTGGAAAAACTCGAATAAGAACTTAGAAGCACATAACATTAACCTGAATAATTGGGGATCCTCTAAGTCAATTAGATTTGACTCACACAGTTGACCACGGTGGTGGTCATTCATAGAAAAATGTGTTGACCCTAATCTCCTAAAGTAATTAGGTTTAGTCTCAAAACTTAATAACTGACACATTTGTAACTCATATGTTCCCATAATTGAAAGAAAAGTTTTTGGTGGGAAAACAAAGTCAATGTTGGTATCATAGCCTGGGTTAACCACATCAACTAGAGGATGGGTTTCTAACAACTGAACTTCTTTATGGACACAACTAGGTTCAGGAAAAAGTGTATGAAGATAATCTTTTAAAATGGTTGAGGCACATATGTCAAGTCCCAAGTTAGGGACCTTTCTAAGAGTTAAGTCACATGGAGAATGATAATCACCCCCAAATTTAGAGTTTTCAGTGTCTCTAAAAAGACTAGTCACAACTTCCCTAATTTCAAGGTCATCCGATTCCTGAAAATGGTTAATTGATTCTGTAGTTGCAAGAAATCCTACACTACACCCCTCACTAGAATATACACAATTAAGTCATTTTAAGATGAATGATTATGATTCCTCTTGATTGAATACTTGAATCTTTATAATATGAAATAGAAATGAGTTATAGAATTACAATCACTCTAAAACTTTCTCTCTCCTAATGACTTGCTTAACAATTCAAAAATAACTCTCCCCCTCAACAGACTTATTCAACCCTTTATATAGGGTAGTATACAGTGGATGACAACTAAGCTGTCCTTTATTTTCGGGAATGGCTTGCGAAATATCGCAAGCGTACAAGTATACAATCTCGCGACACTCTTAAACTTCGCCATATTTTCATATCTTCCTCGTGTTCTGGCTGTTGTCATTCATTGCGTCATTTATTTTACTTCCCTGCGACTCCCTCGCAGTTGTCGTTATTTATTAATCTCGCGAAGTATTGATGTCGCGATATTCTCGATCCTACATCTTGCCTCTTCTCATGTCTTTCTCTGCGAAGAAGAGAATGTCATGAGAACCAATATTTTGAAATGCCGCAACTGCTCATCTTTATCTGTTTCACTCCCGTACTTTTACACGAAATTTATTACAGATGTTTCTTCTTCCACTCTTTTCTTGACACGTCTCTTTCAACCATTTATTCTTGACCATTCATGTCCCATCTCGCATTAAATGCATTTGTTTTCTCGAGGATTCTTCTCTCTATATATAGTTTTCCCACCCTTCTCTTCTTCTCTTTTATTTTCCCTCTGCAACTTTTCTTCAACTCTCTTCCTCCGCAATCTGCGCTTCTGCTACTGTAAATCTTTCCTTCTTTCTTTCTCTTGATCTTCAATTCTCTAATCATTCCCATACTCTAAAAATGGCTTCACTTGGTCGTATATATAAACCCCTTTTTAATGAAGCTCAAAAGAATTTACAAGAAAAGGGCTTCATCCTGTCAACCATTCCTGATCAAGAATCTTCACCTATACTTTTTGCAAAGTTGTTTTCTGATCATCAGTGTGATGATCAGAAAATCATAATCTCGCTAGGTCAAATTCTCGCAGGCCTTCCCATTCCTCTCTACAATCCCGAGATGCCTTTATTCTATGAAATTCTTGCTCATGAGAAATTCTCGCGAGCTATTTATCAATTAAGCGGTGATTGCATCCGTTTAATGCTTGAATTCGCCAACCATGGCGCTGGTAAGGGATCTTTTTATCCTGACGATGTCAAAGATCCTAGATTCGCAAGTTTAAAAATAGTCACTGAGAAGTATACCGTAGAAAACTTTTTGAAAATTATGAAGTAATAAATATGAGAAATGATAAATCTCATCTGGGGTGCTCGATTGAAGAGAAAAGATAATATTCCCAGTGATAAGATGCTTATGCAAGATATTGACTGGCACTCGGGCAAAAATAATGTTCCTCGGTACTCAAAAGATGAGAAGTGGTGGGTTGTTCCTCTATTTTTGAGCGGACCTTATATTGCAGGTTCTCATATACTCCCTACGAATCTCGCAGACTATCGTCCTTGGGAATTTAAGTGGCCCGAGAAGACAAAAGAGGTATATTTCCTATTTTAGGTTTGCTTTACGATATTTTCTTCCTCTTATATTTACTAGGCTTGCAAAATTTTCAGATTACCAAATTGAGGAAGAGTTATAAAAGACGTCCAAAGGCGAGTACTCTGGCGATACTCCGATCAATCACGGATGAAGTAAGAAATACTTTCTTTTGTTATTTTTAACAATATTGTTGCCTCTGTTTCTTATCTTCATTCGTGTGCGAAGGTTGGCGTTGAAGAAATTGATATTCCCGAAGCTGCGAAGGTTAAAGGCAAGAATAAAATCACTCTTCGCAAGGATAAATCTTCTGCTCCATCTTCTAAAAAACAGAAAATCCATCCCTCTTCTCATTCTAGTTCCCAAACCAGCGAGAATTATGACGAAGATGAAAATGAGATTGATACTTCTTTTGCAAAGGAGAACCATTCGGTCGAATCTGCTATGGCGTAATTGTCTAGTGTCTTTTCTGATTCTATGCAAGGATTGGGAGATGATCATTTATCTGCTATTTGCGAAGCTCTCGCTAATATTTGTGATGCCCCCCTGTTAGTGGATAATGATTCTTTTCGTGGAGTTTCCCGAACAATGGCTCCCAGTTTCTTTAATGCACTCAGTGCTTTGGTATGTTCATATTTCTTTATTTCTCTGTGATTTCGATTATAAACCTTATCTAACAATTTCTTTACTTTCATTTATAGTCTGGGAGAGCTTCCTTTGTTGTTGCCTCAGACCTCGAGAAAAGACGCAACAATCTTGAAAAGAAAAATCTTCAACTTAAAGAGAAGAACAAAGAACTAGAAACTGAAGTTGCGACATCTCGCAAGAAGGATGAGAAAATTCAACAATTGGAAGTTGAGTCTTCTTCCCAAAAGGACAAAATATCTACTCTTCAAAGTGCTAATCAGCAACTTTATGGTATAACACCCTCCTCTTTTCTTCATTTATACTTTGCCATTTATTTTTCTTTGCCTGACTTATCATTTTCGCAGACATTTATAATCTTTCTAACGAAGCCATCATTCTCCATTCATTCCCTGAACCTATGGATGATGATGCTCTTATCGCTCATCTCAATGAATCTTTAAGTAGTTCTTCAAACAAGATTAATTCTCTCTCATTAAATGAACTTCGAACCAAATTTCATCTTTTAGAAATTGAACATAGATCTAGTTTAGGTTTAGCCAACCGATTTAAACGTTTATATCTTGACTCCCAGGAGAGTAATAATATTCCAAGGAAAAAAATTAGCAGCCTCATAGATGATAAGGATCGCATTGCTAATCAAGGTGCACAAGCATTAGCAAAATTCCAAAAAACTCTTCTTGAAGTCCAAATTGAACGAGACGAATCTCTTCGCCAAAATGCCATACTTAATGAGCGAGAAAATCAAATTCGTTCACTTCTTATCATAAATAATGATGATGAATTTGCTTGGGCTGCGAAGGTTCTAGATAATGCCAGAAATAACTTAGGTGTTAACGTCAGTCTTCATGCTGAGCATAATGCCTTGGTTAAAGATATGATTTAATGAGAGAAGGTTGTTTCTTGTTCTTCATTACTTTTCCGCTCCTTTTTATGAAATCTGTTATTAAATTGCTAACTCATTGTCATTTGTTCGAGAATGCGAGAAGAGGTTTCAAACTAGAATCAAGGAACTTGAATCTGAGAAAGCACAACTTGCAAAAGACTTCTCTCTTCGCAATGAAAAATATTCTAAGCTGAAGAAGCAACTACAAACTATTGTGGAGAATTTCAATAATGATGTTGTGCGTTTTCGCAATCAAACTATTGAAGTAATTTGCAATGACCACAACATTCCTCTTTCTTCATATCCTTGTCTTCTCGATGAAATTCCTGAAAATATGCCTTCCTCAGATGTCTCTGATAGTGATGCAAGCGAAGAAGAGGAATCTGATAAAGAATCTGATAAAGAATGAAGAAGAAAAAATAAGTTGAAAGATTGTTCTATTTTCCTTTTTCTCTTCCCCGTGATACTTGTACATTTATCCTTCTAACCTTCCATTTTGTAATCTCTTATCAGTAAATCTATCATATGAAAATAAATAACAAGTTTTTATTCTAATCATTCCCATACTTGCCTCTGTTATTTATTTTCACATGAGAGAAATTAAGTCGATAATCTTTAAGTAATAATTCTTAATTTCGCAATCATGTTCTTTGATTCTCCACAAATAAGTGAAGAAATATAGTCGTATTCGCAAGCTTGTTTGCTTACTCAATTTCTTGTGTTACTTTATCATCATTTATGTTGAAATTCATCATTGCGACAAAATCGCAGGACGTCGTTACACTTTCATGTAATGACCCATTGATCTTGTCTTATCATTGTTTGTGTGTGGTCTTATTTTGCCTTCCTAGTTAAAGGTCTTATTTTTCCACCCCTTATTTTGCATCAATATGACAGGTCTAAATATTCTTGCGAACATAAAGTCCCATGACATTGATGTCTTGCGACAAAATCGCAGGACGTCCTTACACTTTCATGTAATGACCCATTGATCTTGTCTTATCATTTCTTTAGTATTTTTGCCTCTGCAGGATATTTTGTTTGCGACAATATGACAGGCCTAAGTGTTCTTGCGAACATAAAGCCCCATGACATTGCCGTCTTTTGACACTTATCAGCTCCCTAATGGAGGGTGCCGCCCTTATCATCTCCCTGGTTGCCCCTTCAAGGAGGCGTACATCGGCCACACAAGACTAGCTCCTCCCATCCGGTCTTAACAACAACCAGGTTGTTTTCACAACCTCTTATCCCTTATACCTATAGGGTTTATGGTTACGAGACTGCACCCTAAGTGGAGTTTTCTTGGCCGAGTGCAAACATGTTCCAAGACTTGCCAAGAATGGCCGAGACACTTCAAATGTCCCAGGCACTCTTGGCTCAACCGTGTACCTCGGCGCCTTGAGCATACACTGACTCCTTGGAAGAGACCCTCGGGCGTCCAACCAGGGTATAACCTTATATATATAGCTGGAAATCCAAGGTATCTCTCCCGGATAGGCTTTCATGGGCCCCAAATTTTCATGACTCAGATTCCAGGGGCGGTGTAACCTTTTCCATGAGCCATGTCAAGAGATACCCCTTATATGACGCACTTTAGGTCTTACATTTTGCCTCTTGCGAAATATCATTCGCGAACTAGGGTGTACGCCATAAGGGTTCGTCCCATTCACTCACTCTTTTATTTTTGTTAATTCATTCAATCATTCATTTTTGGTTTTCTCTTGTTATTTTGTTTGGGAAGCTATCGCACAATCTTGCTTTGTTTATTGCAATCTCATTTTAATTCTTCAATCAAATTTTAATACATTCTTGATGGCGAGATTCTCGCGTATTTCTTCTTATATTATTATTTCTTCCTCATACTCTTGATATGCCTTTGTCATTAATCTTGATAATAATGATTATTCATTTCTTACACTTTTTGCTCCTGCACTCTCTCTGCCTCTGCGCCATTCAAACCTCTTAATGGTTCCTTCCTATCGCAATTTTCAACTGTTTTCATGCACTTGCTTCGCGATGTATCTTCACCTCTTGTATCTATGGTATCCACCATCAACCTTTCTCTTCTTTGTTCATCTTTTATATTTTGCTTCCAGCCCTTCCTTTTTGCAGCTCTTTCCTCACAACTCTCCACATCAATCTCATAGCATTTTTGTCCTTCCATCCAGTCTCCCTTTATAACTCCAACACCGCTAGGATGAGGAAACTTTATACACCGATGATAAGTCGACGCTACACCTGAATTTCATGCAACCATGGCCGTCCGATCAATGCATTATAAGGGGATTCCACATTGACTACACGAACAAAACTTGAGTTGATAATCCTTGCAAGGGTATTCTCATATGAACTTCTCATTTAGGCTTATTATTTGTGCCATTGAAACCATATATTTTATATGTCGAAGGTATCAAATCTTCATCCTTCCCACCCATAGTCTTGTAAGTATGGTAAAAAAGGATGTTTCTTGAGCTCCCGTATCAATTAAGATTCTATTGATCGCCCAGAATTTTCTCGCTTCATCATCTTCGCCATCTCTGGGTTTTGGATTAATTTCAAATTTTACGACCAATGGGCTATCATGCGTCTCTCTGCCTTTAGGAATCTCTTCTGCGGTAAACGAAATATTCTGCATTTGCCATTCTTTTAACTGCGATGTCTTCGCGATGTTCATCACTTCTCTATTATCAGCATCCCTCGCAAAAACCCTACTGAGAACATTATCATGAAAATCTTCAACTGTTCGGTATGAATGTACAATGGAGTTGCAAAACAAATTTTTAGCTTTTGCTCCAACTTCTATTACGAATGTTTCTTTCCCCTTTCTTTGAGTTTGTCCTGTGCATTTGGCGGTGGTGGTAACGGTTGAACCTTCTCTTCACTTTTAGGAAATGATTGACTTTCCTTGGTCAATCATTCTGAGAATGATTCTTTTTATATTTCTGCAGTCATTTGTTAGGTGTCCATGAAAGCGGTGGTAAGAACAGAACTCGTGACTTCTATCACCTGGTGGTGGTTCATTCCCCATGTTCCATGATGCAGGTATGTTTTCCATCAAGAGTATAGCTTCCCATATTTTTTCCACGCTAGTATTTAGTGGTGGCATTTTGATTTCCTCCCATACTACTCTGTGACTTGCTGCCCTCCATGATAATTTCCGCCTTCGACCTCCATAAGTTTCTTGCGGATGATCAAGTCTTTGAATTTTTTTATTGCCGCCACGGTTGTAGTAGTTCCTTTCCCTTTCAAATTCTTCCTGATCACGGCTTCCCATAGCTACTATCTTTGGCTGTCCATCATCTATTATCCTTTCTTGTTGCCCTTGCGAAGTGCTCGCTATTGTGTTTATCAATTTGGGTAATAAGCTTGCATTCGCAGCATTTGAATTTGTATTCGCAACTGGGTATGATTCCATCTCATTTTGCCTTTCCTCTAGAGCAATATATTCCTCCCGAAGTTCTCGCAACTCAGTCATTGTAATTGTATTCTTGACTCTAAAAATTTGAATATATAACAAATTGGTTGCGAACATAGCGTTTATGAATGATAGAATGAGATATCTTTCATCCACTCGTCCATCCATTTCGCTACACATCGTCTTCCATCTCACAGTTAAGTGTCTCAAACTTTCGCCAACTCTTTGTTTCAAAGACAAATACATCTTCAATTCCCCGGTCGCGAGGAGTTGTTACTTATATATGCCCCTAAGAATATAGCTTGTAAATGGTTGAATGACGTGATTGTGTTTCTTGGTAAACCCTCAAACCATTTCAATGCTTCTCCTGTTAAACTTGATGCAAAATATTTGCACAATATGGCATCATGATTTTCCCATTGTAACATACATCTCACATACGCTTTGATGTGTTGTATTGCACAAGTTGTTCCATCAAAAATGCTGGTTAATGCGGTTAAATTGCACTTTGGGGGTATTCCTCCTAACTGCACCTCTAATGTAAAGGGGGTTTTCGCAGCCTGGTAGGCCTCGAAAGGTGTTTCTAATTTAAGCCTACATGTTATACCGCAAGTGCACGGCGTCTATCGGAGACGCGGCAAGTACGGGTCGAACCACAGAGACTTGTGGTGCTCTGATTGGTGATCTAAAGGCTTCCTAAACTGAATTTCTAAGAGGTAAGTAACACAATTGTTGTTTTGCCGATACGGCTGAAGTGTTGATGAGTGACTCTAAACTAAGGTATGATAAATAAGTGACAAAGGGGTGCTTGGGTTATCAATTCCACCTCTAAATTCCTATTATGTGTTGAACTAAATTGAGCTTCTTGTTCCTATGGCAGCTAAGGATAAGGTGTCAATTTCATCACTTAGCTAAGGAGTTTCACCTAATGATAACTCAATTATCAGCTAAGGCACTAACCTAGAGCACTAGTTGTCTAATTAAGCACAACTAGTCAAAAGAATTAGCATTTTAACTCTAAGGCTTGAGTGAAGCATAACCAATGTAATTTTTGCCTAACTACAATGCATACTTGGCATGCACTTTGTGAGAGAAGAACAATGGAAAGCTAAAATTGAAGATTATCGATAAAATTTAAGCACTCAAGACAACCCAACAGAGTTTAAACACACATTGAATTAGGGTTTCAGTGAAACCCTAGCACACTAAAAAAACACAATTAAACTACAAATTAAGCCTAAATTGACGCACTGGCTAGCCCAGGCATGCTTCTACACACCCACAGTTCTGCTATTTATACATGCAAGAACCCCCAAAATATCCAACCCTAATTTAATTCAAAAACAGAAATTAATTGCAATAACTTCTCACCCATACTCTCTGCACGGTTGTTGGCTCTACTCATGCTTCTCTCGACCTCCGAATCGACCCGCACAATGGGTTTGGTGAAACCCTAGCTTCAATCATCTTCAACCCTAGCTTCTAGGTTATGAAACTAAAGCTAGAAGTGGAGATGGGTGAACCTAGGGTGCACGGAGAGAGAGGTGGTGGTGATGGCGACAAGAGATGAAGGTGTGGTGGTGGTGATGATGTCTGCATCGGGCGTGGGAAGAGAAGAGGAGGGTGATGGGTTTTGCGGTGCGAGTGGAGAAGAAAAGAAGAAGGAAGAAAGAATGGATTTGCTCGATAGGGTATAGGCTTAGGAGTTTTTGTTGTGAAGCATATGCATCGGGGAAGATGAGGAGGCCTCGGCGAGCGTTGGATGAAGCTGGTGCGATACGAACACTGAGGAAGTATTGGGTAGATTTGGTGTTGAGCGGAGCATCGAGAAATAGATGTGAGCGAAGGAGCGACCGTATGATGCATCGGGCGAGATCTCAACGGCTCGGAGTGAACGGGCTCGGATCCGGTCGCGGGTCTTGGATAGCTTAGGCCCATGTCTTGTAGATTAGTTGCTACTTGTTGGGTTGCAAGTGTTGCACGCGCGGGCTTTGGCTTTCTGCTCCATAGACGCTTGTCTCCAATTCTTTGCTCTTTCGGCTCCTCAGTTTCTCCAGACTTTATTTAGTACCTAAAAATACAAAATTAATTAATACAAATATTTATTCTTGAAAACAAAGAAAACACGAGAACCGGGATAATATCCGATTCTAAGCGCAAAAGATGAGTAAAATGCCAATAAAAAGGTGTATAAATATGCACTATTTGGCACTCATCAAATACCCCCAAACCTGAATTTTACTTGTCCTCAAGTGAAACAGAAATTAAGAAATCCTAACTATACCCCTGTCGCGGGTCTCTCGAATGCATTTAGCGTATGCACTAAGCCTTTAAACCCCTAGGTGTCCCTAGTGGACGAGTTGTAGTCTCGTGAGGGTTTACCAGAGGTGTACCCACAAAACCTTCTCCAACTTCGAGTGTAAAAGAGTCTCAAGCATCCAAGAAGCTATGAGGACATAGAGTTTTACGCATGCTAGTAACGGGAAGTTAGAACTACTAAAGAACGCATTCTCATCCTTAAGTCTTGAGCCGAGAAGTAACCATACCATATGAAAGAATTCGGATTCGATTGTGATCATAAGTCTCAACTTCCGACTCACCATTAGGGTTTTATGATAATTGCACTCAAAAAGATCGCTTTTTAGTCTCTCATGTGTGCGGGGCAGGAATAAAGAGAGAAATCCGCACACGTTGTAGGTAAGAAGGATAACCTTCCGAAATAAAACGGAGACTCCCACAGAGGTGTGGACAAAAAGAATATTTTTCTGATGATCTCTAAGGAAGGAAATCAACCATTAGCAAGGGGTGGGAGTACTCACTCACTTCTCACCCGATCGGCAATTAATATCACTCTCTCATAGGAACCATAGAAACGTCTTCAATCTTCGGTCTTCGGTCTTCACTTGTTGATGACGAACTTCTAAACTTCACAAAACTTGACAATTTTTTTTTTTTTTTTTTTTTTTTTTTTTTTTTTTTTAAACTTTTCTACTCAAATTCCTTGTTGTTTGGATTTTTTCTTTTTCAATTCATCTTTACCATGGTGGTATCACTAAGAAAATAAACTACAATATATTTTTTTTTTTTTTTTTTTTTTTGGACAATAAGTGAAAATAAAAATACAAATAATGAAACAACTAACTCCATGGACAAAGGACTTTATCACTCAATTTTTTCACAACTTGTATTGTCTTGATTTTATAAATTTTATTAATTCTCATCCTATTTTCTTTGTTGTATGTAAACCTTGGACTATATCAATTTTTCTTTCAATATTTCGATGATGCTCCGCACACGACGATGATGTGTTTCTATGGGTCTTGCTGATTGAGAGAGAGACCGATGCTAACTGCAAATCGGTATTTAGAAGAAGTTTTCATCTTTAGACGTCACCCTCATGATTGACAAAAACTAGCACTCAAGAGATCAAAAGTAGTCTTGAAAATGGTGCGAAGTTGGGTAGCTCACCATTCCTACCCGGAATTGACGTATGGTGACACACACTCTAACAGCTTTTCTAGAAAGTTGCAAAAAATGAAGGTTGGTGCCTCGCTTGATGTAAAATGGGTAGTCTCCACTATGGGTGATCACAATTCTACTACCGAATATCTAAAAGACCTAATTCGCTCTCCCAGGTATGGTTAAATCCAACTTTAACGCTCTAATCAACTAAGAAACCCGATTGTGTTCTCCGGTACTTCTAACTTCGTTATTTGGTCGAAAAATTCTCTATGTAAACATAGCTAGAAGCATGCTAGTGACTCTAAAATCTCTAAAAGTTGGAGGTTTTTATTTGCAAAAAGTTTTGATTTTTTTTTTTTTTTTTTTTTGATGAAAATAAAAGGTTAAAAAGACTAAAAACTCTATATGCAAATGCACCCCAAACCTAAATCAAACATTGTCCTCAATGTGTCAACAAATAGAAAATTTAAACAGTCACATACCGAGAGAACTATGCTGATAAGAGAAAAGGGAAGAGATTACCGGATGTCGGCGGGAGCAAGGTTAGAGCTTCACTAGTCAAGGCTAGAATCCAATCATTCTCCGTAGAGATCATATCGGATTAGCATAATATATGTGCAAGAAGACTCAACCGATTCAAGAAAAGAAAAATTTAACAAGTCCTACTGAATTATATACAAAAATTTACTAACAATCTAAAGAGTTGAGGGTCAACCCAAAAGATAATGTACAGAAACATTAACATTCTTACAAATATAACATGAAAATGGGCTTTGGTTTATGTGGGAATTTGGTTTGGTTTGGGATTTGGTTTGTATGGGTTTCAATTTGGTTTATGTGGGTTTTGGTTTAAATGGGCATTTTGGTTTATATGGGCTTCAGGCTTGTACACGGCCTAGTATGTGCAGCCCAGCTGTTTGGTTTTGAGCAGAGCCCATGTGATGTTAAACAGCCCAACAGTGTGGGTTCTAGCCCAGATGATGTGGGCTCAGATGTGTGTACAGCCCAGCAGTATGTGGGCTCAGTTTGTTTGCAAACTGAGTATGTGGAGGTTGGGCTTGGCAGGTTCACAGCCCAGCTGAAGGGGGCTTAGTCTATTGCACAGCCCAGTGGAACTGTGGGCTCAGTTACATGCAGAGCCCAGGTTGTGTGAATGCACAGGCCAGTGGAAAGGCACAACAGGCCTCAGGTTCAGTTGGCCCAGTAGAACTGGGTTTCAGTTTGCATACGGCCCAGTTAGGTGGGCTTTGGTTTGGTGCAAAGAGCAAGCTGCTCAGCTCGGCCACAGAGTTCAATTTATGTGCAGCTCAGGTAGATAGCTCAAAGGGGTATAACACAGATTAAAGATGCAGCACAGCAAGGTTATGCTCAGGGTTATGCTTAGGCTACAGCTAACCTAGGCTAACCAGGTTGCACTCAAGCTCTACAGCTGCAGGGGCTGGAGCTGGTGCTGTTAAAGCAATGAATGCACTTACAAACCACAGATGCAAAAGATCACTCAAACCCACAGACTTCAGGGTGGCAGGGTCAACAGGGATGTGCACTCAGCTAAGGCAAGGTAAGGTATGCAAAGATCTCAACAATGGTTCATGCACCAAAGATGTTATGCAAATGTAGCTTCGACTCGCAGCTGCAGGGGCTAGAGTTGTGCTCAGGGTTGATGGATTTTTGCAATGGTTAATGAGCACAAGCTCAGGGAGCATACAAGCACAAATAAGATGCAGCTCAAGGTCAAGGTGCAGAGTCAGAGATTATGCAAAAACAAGCATGGTTAACACAAAACCAAAGCACTCATGTGAGCATAACATTTTATTCACAACATCCAATGTTCACTGGGTCAGCAGATTCAACAGTAAATGAACATAGGGTAGTAGTTTACAACATGCTCTGGGGTTTGGCTCAATCGGGCTTAGTTTGGCTTATTCAAAATGCATTGCGGGGTCAACAGGTTGGCTCACAGGCCACCCAGATTCACAGGTCTTTCACCAGGCTCAACAGGTCACAGCAGGTAGGGCACTCATTCAAATGCTTTACAACATACCACTGGGTGTCAACAAGGTCAGTTGACCTCAAGATTCAGTGTTTCGGTACAAAAATTACATGTTTGCATTAGTGAGTACTGGCAGCAATCTCAGCAGATGATGGCTCATACAATATCTTCAACCAGATCAAGTGTGCACCAGGGGGCTGGATTTCAGGGTATGCCAAATGGGTAATTGCACATGGCACACACAATGTTTCAGCAGGTATATGTTCAATTGTTCACAGAGTCAACTGGATCAGTTGACCTCAACCAATCCAGTTGATTTCAAAAGGGGAATACCGCAAACTTGGTTAACCAAGTTGCAACACGATCTCACAGACTTCGTGGGGGTTGGAGGGTTGCACAAGTCTGAGCTCAACTCTACAGCTACAGGGTTAACAGCTAACAAGCTTAGCTAGAATGCAACTTAAGCTTAGCAGCTACAGGGCACTACAGCTAACGACAGGGCAGATGGCTCACTAGGCACGGAACAATGTACTAGGCACAAGGCAGATGATTATGCTCAGGTTACACACAAGATTGACAGGGTAGATCATGCACAGGGGCTGTCACAGGTAAGCTCGGGGTTCACAACACAGCACAACTATAGCTCAACTCACAGCTTGGGGGCTGGATTGAGCACAGGGTAAACATGCATAGAGGTACAGAGCAATTATAGCTGGGCTTTGTGATCACACACTACATTCAGAGTCAAGCCCTCATGGTAATTTGCCAATGAAGAGCAACAATTCAACAAATCTAGCTAAATTATCACAGGGGATGAGCAAACTACAAGGATTCACTAGGGTCATTCAGATGAGCAATATTGGTTGACAGGGTAGATCATGCGAAGGGGTTGTCGCAGCTTGGCTCAACAGCTCACACAAGGCACAGGGCACTTGGAGTGAGCTGTTTCAGTTGGTATCAAGTGAATCTTAAAAGTGCAGTGCAGGGTTAAGCAAGGTTCAAGAATCACATCACATATCAAAGTTCACTTATGGTTTATACACAGGTACCTCAAATCCTAATCTTTTCCTTGTCTTCTTTTCTTTGGCTTGCACAGCAATAGCAGCAAAGTAACATAGAAGGTACCTGCTGGCTCAACAAAGGGTTTTAGTACTCTGCAATGTGAAGTTAAATCAAAGAAAGTGAAAATCAGCACTGGCTATCACCAGCTGATAATATTTTGGACTGACACAGGGAAAAAGAGTTGCAAATGACACTAAAATGCAAGATGCTATAATTTGTGAAAGCTATAAAAGGACAGTGAGATGATTATAGTGACATTACATGTTATGAGATGATTACAAGTACAGGGTTATGATGCTTAAAGCTCAGCTAAAAAAAAAAAAAAAAGATGCAAATAAAAAAAATTCAGATAAGTTACACTTAAGACAGAGCTAAGAGAAATAATACAGAGAGAATATGTACAAGGATGAGTAAACTCAGTAAAGGCAGCAATTGATCACAGGGCACACGCCAAGTCCCCGGCAGCGGCGCCAAAAACTTGGTAGGCCTCGAAAGGTGTTTCTAATTTAAGCCTACATGTTATACCGCAAGTGCACGGCGTCTATCGGAGACGCGGCAAGTACGGGTCGAACCACGAGAGACTTGTGGTGCTCGATTGGTGATCTAAAGGCTTCCTAAACTGAATTTCTAAGAGGTAAGTAACACAATTGTTGTTTTGCCGATACTGGTGAAGTGTTGATGAGTGACTCTAAACTAAGGTATGATAAACAAAGTGACAAAGGGTGCTTGGGTTATCAATTCCACCTCTAAATTCCTATTATGTGTTGAACTAAATTGAGCTTCTTGTTCCTATGGCAGCTAAGGATAAGGTGTCAATTTCATCACTTAGCTAAGGAGTTTCACCTAATGATAACTCAATTATCGGCTAAGGCACTAACCAGAGCACTAGTTGTCTAATTAAGCACAACTAGTCAAAAGAATTAGCATTTTAACTCTAAGGCTTGAGCTGAAGCATAACCAATGTAATTTTTGCCTAACTACAATGCATACTTGGCATGCACTATGAGAGAAGAACAATGGAAAGCTAAAATTGAAGATTATCTGATAAAATTTAAGCACTCAAGACAACCCAACAGAGTTTAAACACACATTGAATTAGGGTTTCAGTGAAACCCTAGCACACTAAAAAAAACACAATTAAACTACAAATTAAGCCTAAATTGACGCATTGGCTAGCCCAGGCATGCTTCTACACACCCACAGTTCTGCTATTTATACATGCAAGAACCCCCAAAATATCCAACCCTAATTTAATTCAAAAACAGAAATTAATTGCAATAACTTCTCACCCATACTCTGCATCGGTTGTTGGCTCTACTCATGCTTCTCGACCTCGAATCGACCCGCACAATGGGTTTGGTGAAACCCTAGCTTCAATCATCTTCAACCCTAGCTTCTAGGTTTGACAGAAGCTAGAAGTGGAGATGGGTGAACCTAGGGTGGCGGAGAGAGTGGTGGTGATGGCGACAAGAGATGAAGGTGTGGTGGTGGTGATGATGTCTCCGCATCGGGCGTGGGAAGAGAAGAGGAGGGTGATGGGTTTTGCGGGTGCGGGTGGAGAAGAAAGAGAAGAAGGAAGAAAGAATGGATTTGCTCGATAGGGTATAGGCTTAGGAGTTTTTGTTGTGAAGCATATGCATCGGGGGGAAGATGAGGAGGCCTCAGCGAGCGTTGGATGAAGCTGGTGCGATCTGAACGGCTGAGGAAGTATTGGGTAGATTTGGTGTTGAGCGGAGCATCGAGAAATAGATGTGAGCGAAGGAGTGACCGTATGATGCATCTGGGCGAGATCTCAACGGCTCGGAGTGAACGGGCTCGGATCCGGGTCGCGGGTCTTGGATAGCTTAGGCCCATGTCTTGTAGATTAGTTGCTACTTGTTGGGTTGCAACTGTTGCGCGCTGCTGGCTTTGGCTTTCTCGCTCCATAGACGCTTGTCTCCAATTTCTTTGCTCTTTCGGCTCCTCAGTTTCTACGGACTTTATTTAGTACCTAAAAATACAAAATTAATTAATACAAATATTTATTCTTGAAAACAAAGAAAACACAGAATCTGGGATAATATCTGATTTCTAAGCGCAAAAGATGAGTAAAATGCCAATAAAAAGGTGTATAAATATGCACTATTTGGCACTCATCACATGCCTCTTCGATGGCCTCATCCAATTGTCTTCTTCCTCCTCCCTTTCTATTGTTCATCATTCCTCTCATCTCTGCCAACTCTCTCAAGATTTGTTCATTTACATAAGGATTCGAATTTATTGGTCTTTTTAGTTCTGCCTCTCTCCTTTTGCGTTCATGTCTACTTTGATTTTCTTGTTCATCATTTTCTTCTCTTCTTTCTCTGCGACTTTCTCCTTCATCTCGTTCACGAATTCGCACACCATTATATCTATCATTTTTTCTTCTTGGTTATCTATCAGTTCTCCTTTGTATTCTTTCATATTCTTCATTGATGTTTCCATTGTTGCGATTTTGCTCGCGCCCTGTTTCTCGATTGTCATGATGTGTTTCTATGAATGTGATGATTGAGAAGGAGAGAGTGATGCTAACTGCAAATCGGTATTTAGAAGAAGTTTTCATCTTTAAACGTCACCCTCATGATTGACAAAAATTAGCACTCAAGAGATCAAAAGTAGTGTTGAAAGTGGTACGAAGTTGGGTAGCTCACCATTCCTACCCGAATTGACGTGACGGTGACACACACTCTAATGACTTTTCTAGAAAGTTGCAAAAAATTGAAGGTTGGTGCCTCACTTGATGTAAATTGGGTAGTCTCCACTATGGGTGATCACAATTCTACTACCGAATATCTAAACAAGACCTAATTCGCCCTCCTAAGATGGTTAAATCCAACTTTAACGCTCTAATCAACTAAGAAACCCGATTGTGTTCTCCAGTACTTCCAAGTTCTGTTATTTCGGTCAGACTCTCTATGTAAACATAGCTAGAAGCATGCTAGTGACTCTAAAATCTCTAAAATTTGGAGGTTTTTTATGCAAATTTTTGAGTTTTTTTTTTTTTTTTTTGAAAGAAGTAAAACAAAAAGACTAAAAACTCTAAATGCAAATCACACCCCCAAACCTAAATCAAACATTGTCCTCAATGTGTCAACAGTTGATAAGAATTTAAACAGTCACATACCAAGAGAACTATGCTGAGTAAAGAAAAGGGAAGAGATTACCGGATGTCAAGCGGGGAGCAAGGTTAGAGCTTCATTAATCAAGGCTAGAATCCAACATTCTCAGTGGAGATCATATCGGATTAGCACAAAATATGTACAAGAAGACTCAACCGATTCAAGAAAGAAAATTTAACAAGTCCTACTGGATTATATACAATGAAAATTCACCATATACTAACAATCTAAAGAGTTGAGGATCAACCCAAAAGACGGTGTGTAGAAACAACAACAGCCTTGCACAAATATAATATGAAAGTGCAAGTAAGGCTGCATATGAGAAGGATTTTCCCCCAAACCTAAACTTGTCAATAGATGTGTTTGAGAGCACAAAATCTTGCAATTTTAAAGGTACATCATGCACAAGGTCTAACTCAAAGTGAGTATTGCTAAGAACAGGCCCGTGACATACACATTCCAACCGTGGCTCCTTAAGAGTGTTATACTTTGATGCAAAATAGTCCAAGAGGACTTGGGAAGCACAAAGCTCTAGGCCTAAGTTAGGCATTTTCAAAAAGTTGGTTTTGCAATTTTGTTACAAACTACACCTAGGTTTGGTGGAGGAGTTTCAATTTGTGACTTAGGAGAGAGATTAGGTACATCTAAGTTGTTTTCATGTATAAGATCATTTGTACCATCACACACTTTCCTAAAGTCGAAGAGGGTAAATCATGTTCACCCCGCATAGAACAATTCATCAATCTCCATGTCATAATCATCATCACTCTCATGCACAACATAACCAGGAGAGATATCATGTCAGTAACCTAGGCATGGAATCGGGGCACATGCATTGAATCATCTGTGTCAACAGACAATTCAGCTATTCCTAGGTCACAAACGGGTGGTAAAGCATGCTCAATTCCACAGACAATTGCACAGTTCCACATCAACATCACATGTATGAATATCGAAGAAGCATCATTCATAGGGTTCACGGAAGAGACACTTAATGTCTCGAACCTAAAGATTCTACTACATTTTCAAAATACACATGCTCTTCATATTCATCATCATCATCATAGCAAAAATTCATCTCTCCATTCAAAATGGTAGTATTTTTAGTGTACTCATCTACCTATAGATTAGGTTCATATTCAGTGTTAGTTGCATGAGTAAGACTAGAAACACTATTTTCAGAATTATCAGGAATAACAGACATCCTATCATTTTGTAACTCAATCAGGTTCCTTTGAAGAATCATAGTGAGTTGTTCTATTGAAGGTGAGTCTTCACTAGTGGGTATGCATTCCTCATATGGATATTCATTGTATGGTTGAGCATGAGGTTCACTAGAGAAGGGAAATTCAGACATGTTGTTATATGGATGGTGATGTATTGCATTCATTTCAAGCCTAGCATTTTGCTCCATGAGTGTTTCCATTAGTGATTGCCAACTAGGAGTTGGGGGAGTATAAAATTGTTCATCTCCCCACTGTGGTGAATGATGCATGTGTGCAGGTTGATTATGGTCCCAATGATTGCCAGTATAGTCACTTCCAGACAATTCGTACATTGGATTATCATGGCTTTCCCTAGACTGCCTAAAATCATGCAAAATATAGCAATTTTCAGCAGGGTGGCCTAAGCTACCACATAAGGTACAAGCATACATTTCATATTGCCTAGAGGAGTTAGATTTGACAGATTGCTCATGTAATTGCCTTTCTAAAGCAGATACTTGAGCCTCTAATTGATCTAAAAGTGATGACTGGGTATGAGAAAAGTGTTCATTTTCAACTTGTGGTGGATGATGCATGTGCTCATAATGATTAGGGTATGTGAGGTCAGGGCCTTGAGAAGGCTCATAAAATTCCCTAAAATCACTATGGTATGTGGGGAGTTCATACTGTGAAGCATGCCCGTAAGCAAGCTCTCTAATGGATTTGGTTGTATCCCCAGTTGCAGACCAAAATCCTGACATGATTTAGCAACTCAAATTGAACTCAAAGCCCAGTTGTAGTGGACTCAGTTTGGTTTATTGGGTTTCATTTGGTTTATTGGGTTTCATTTGGTTTTGTGGGTTTCTTTGGTTTAAGTGGGCTTTAGGCTATGCAAAGACAAGCTGCACAGCCCAGTGGAACTGTGGGCTCAATTTGGTTTAAGCCCAGGTTGTGTAGATGCAGGTTGTGCACAACCCAGTATGTGGGCCTCAGTGGTTGTGCAAATGCACGGCCCAGGATATGTGCAGGAGCAAGTGCCAGAGAGTCCGGGCTGGTTAATGTCTTTAAATGTGAAACTGCACTGCTCGGCTTATGCTCAAAGACACAGTGATGCACAAGGTTGGCAATTTTAACAGCCCAGCAAAAACAACACTTGGGTAAAATTCTCAGGGGAGATCATGCAATTCACAGACACAACTCATAAAAGAAATGATACCCAATTTCTGGCATATAGGGATGCCTTGGAGAGTGCACAGCACAACACAAGTTTTGTGCTCACCACCACTTATACAGACAGCACAGCTTAGGAAAGCTTATGTGCACAGAAAACCAGAGAGCAATTCAAAGGCTATGCAACAGATGAACAGCTATTCAGTGGAACAACACAAGGCCAGTTGACCGGGTTTCAATAGGCTTTGCAGTGCTCAACAGCCTTCAGGGGGCTGGAGCTAAGCGCAGTCTAGTCGAGGCTAAGGAGTTGCACACAGTTCACCCAAAAACACAGATTTCATACATGTTTAGCAATGCAATTGGTTTATCGAGTAAGAAAGGCAATGGCACTAGTAACACACAAGGTAGATAGCTCATTCGGTTTAACAATTTTTTTTAAATTTGCACCATAAGTAGTCACTCAAGTCTCACAACAAGTCTCGCAAAGTTCACAGGCTTACACAAAGACAGATTAGGCTCAACGGACTTAAGAGGGCTGGGAGCTGTGGTCGATGGTAACTAAGCACGGAGCATACAATCATGAGGCAAGGATAGCTCATTGTTCATGCAAGGTAACTAAGTTATCATGCAATCAGAGATCGCAGATGCACACGAAGGGCAGAATGCAATGTGCACAATTTCAATATGTTCCAAGGGTCAACAGATGTATGCACAGAAATTGCAGTTCAGGGTTGAGCATTATTCATTCAAGCTGCTAGGTTATCAGGCTATCATGGCATTAGACAAGGCAGAGCAACAATCAATCCTGATCTGGTTCAGACAACCAACCAATTCTCACCACAGGAGCAACACATGTGAAATTTTAAGGTCGGATATTATGCACACAGATTCAACAAAGAATTCCAGTTAGCCCAGATGATGACTCATCATACAACATGGGAATGATGTTCTTAGTTTTTCACAGGTTATGCTCAAAACTTGGTTGACCTAGTAGAACATGCTCAAGGTACAGGGCTTTGTAAGGCTCAAATTATCATGCTTAGCATTTGGCACAGGTTATCACAGGATTGGCTAGCCTTAGTGTTCAGAGCATGCACAAGGTGCAGGGCAGATAACTCAAAAAGCTCAGTTGATACAGGACTCACAACAGATTTGCAGGCTTAGGCTTGGCATTCAAGAAGTGAAAAAGACAGTGAGCTTGGCAGATGATAGCTCACACAGGGTTTCAAACAAAGTCAAGCATGCACTTCAGAGATTCAAGTTTGAGCACCACTAACAATCAGCCAAGGCAAATCAGCCACAGGGTCAGCTAGGTTATGCTCAGATTATCAACTGGGTTTAGGCACAAGGTCAACAAACAAGCATACATGCTATCATTCATTCAATCATTCAAGGTCTTAGCATGCTTATCAATCAATGAGTAGAAATGTGGTTAACAGAGAATGAAATGCTAAGTGCACAGAGCAACTTAGCTTAACAGGTTCTGTGGTGTCAACTTACTCAGTTGACTTCCACTGAAGTTTGCTGCTAACCTGTTTGGACTGCTTTGTTAACAATTGCTCTTCCTTGCCTCAGCTTTCCCAGCAACTTTGCAGGTACCTGTGTGCTCAAGAGAAGAGTTTAGTTCTCAGAAGTGCAAGTTCAAACCATAACAATATCAGTCTAAGCAAATGAGTTATGTAATTTGGTTTTTTTGTAGGGCAGTCAAATGCAAGAAGCTAGTAATTACAGGCTACTAGAGAATGCAAATGATAAACTTGCAAATTATAGCTAATAAAGCGACACTTCAATGCAATGAAATATGCAATAGAAGATGCAATGCAAGAATAGAAGACTAACAGCTAAGTACAGGACTAAAAACAACAGATGATAATATGAGAATGCAGATGGAGTTAAAATATACTAACTGAGATGCAATGAACAGGGTGCCATTCAGATGAGCTAACTAAAAAGATGCAATGAGAAAACAGATGAGAATGCAAGCTAATGCAAGTGAGAAAAATTATCTAAAATGCAATGGTAAAGTTACAATATGTAATAACAGATGCAGACATAAGGAAATTTCAGCTAGAATGCAATGATAGAGTAACAATATGCTAAGTTATACTAAAACAGGGTTAAGTTACACTAAAAACAGGACTAAAAGCAAAATTTTAAAGTGAATATGTACAGGGTGAAATGAAACTCAGTAAAGACAGGCCAAAGATCGACAGGGCACACGCCAAGTCCCCGGCAGCGGCGCCAAAAACTTGGTAGGCGTGTAAATGGGTCTGATTTTAGCCTACTTGTTAAACTGCAAGTGCACAGCGTCTATCGGAGACGTGGCAAGTACATGTCGATCCCACAGAGACTTGTGGTGCTGAGAGTTGATCTAAAGGGCTTACTTAACTGAATTTCAGGTGGTAATGTGACAACAGGGGGTTTTGTGCCGATACGGCTAAGTTGTAGTGACAATGAACTAAGGAATGATAAATAAAATGTAACTAGTGACAATGGGGATGCTAGAGTCTTCAAATCCACCACTAACTCCTATTGTGTGTTCAACTAAGTTGAAGTTCTTGTTCCTATGCCAGATAAGTGAAGTTTGTCAATTCTACCACTTATCTAAGGAGTTTCACCTAGTGACACTTCAATATTCAGCTAAGGCACTAACCTAGAGCACTAGTTGTCTAATTAAGCACAACTAGTCAAAAGAATTAGCAATAGTAATTGAAGTAAGAGCTGAAACACATTCAACACAGATACAACCTAACTACAATGTATACTTGGCATGCATTGTGAGAGAAAAGCATTGAGGTGTTAAAATTGAAGTTGTCTGATATAATTTAGCACTCAAGAATAGTTCAACAGAGTTTAACACAACATGGAATTAGGGTTTCAATGAAACCTAGCATACTAAATTAAAACATCAAAAACACAATTAAACTACAAATTAAACCTAAATTGGTGCTCTGGCTAGTCCAGGCATAACTTCTATCATACACAGATTCTTCTCTTTATACATCCCCAAATACCAAACCCTAAATTCACTTTAAAATAGAAATTAAATGCAAACCTATTCGCCCATACCCTCTCGAATCGTGTTCCCATCTTGTCAATTCGCCTCGAGCTCCATGCATGGTTGTTGAGAAACCCTAGCTTTAGTTATCTCTAGCCTAGCTTCTAGTGTAAGGAGAAGTCATGATAGAGATAACTCAAGAAAGGGTGGTTGAGCGGCGCCGATGATGTTGGTGTCGGGGAAAGGAGATGGTGGTGAGGTGGTTGATGAGTGCTAAATAGTGCATATTTATACACCTTTTTATTGGCATTTTACTCATCTTTTGCGCTTAGAAATCGATATTATCCCGCATTCTCGTGTTTTCTTTGTTTTCAAGAATAAATATTTGTATTAATTAATTTTGTGTTTTTAGGCAATAAATAAAGCTCTGAGAAACCGAGGAGCCAAAGAGCGAAGAATTGGAGTCGATCATCTATGGAGCAGATAGCCAAAGCCCACGCGAGCGAATCGGTTGCAACGCAACAAGGAAGACATGGGCTAGAGCTACCCACGACCCGGATCCGAACCCGCTCATCCCGAGCCGTTGAGATCTCGCCCGGATGCATCATACGGTCGCTCCTTCGCTCACATCTACTTCTCGATGCTCCGCTCAACACCAAAGATGCCTATATCCCGAGCCGTTCGCATTTCGCCCGCTCTTCATCCAACGCTCGCCGAGGCCTTCCCATCGTCGTTGTCGTGCTCGCCTCACAACGAAGTTCCCACACCCTATACCCTAGTCGACCACCTCATTTCTCTTCTCCATCTTCTCTTTCTTCCTCTCTCTCCCGTCTCCATCACGGAAGCGAGAGCTCGCTCTTCTCCTTCTTCACCCATACCACCACCGAGCTACCTATACCACCAACTCCATCCTCTCCCGACACTGCCCAACAACCGCGGCAGCCCCTAGTTCTAGTTGTCTCTCGCAGAGCCTCTCTCATAACCCTAGAGGCTATGTGAGAGATAAATGGAATTAGGGTTTCACCCAATCGAAGCAAGAAGAGTCGAGACGATTGAGTGGAGCCATCACTCGATTCGTAGACGTGGGTGAGAGATTATTTCATTTAATTTCTATTTTAAATTGAATTAGGGTTTGAGTTTTGGGAAAAATTTCTTGCATGTATAAATAGAGTTGTGAGGGTGTGTAGAAGGGTATGCCTGGATTATGAGCAGCATTTAGATTAATTTTGTGTTCTTTGTTACTTTATTATGTTCTAAATATAAGTGCTAGGGTTTGAGATGAAGCCCTAGCTTTCATTGTGTTAATCATGTTGATTATATTTCTCTTGAATGTTTAATTTGTTCTAGGATAGAATTAATCTTAGCATATCAACACATTGCTCTCATAGTGCATGCCAATGCCATGGATGCACTCGTAGTTAGAATACCCGTGATGATGATGCCGCAACTCAACTTAATTAGATCATTATCAATCCTCGATTAGTTGTACTCTAAAACAGATGGGTAATACTTGGGAAAGATACCGTAGTTGTGATTGAATCATCCATTGGTGAAACACCTTAGGTAAGTGGTAGACTTGACACTCTCCCTTATCGATTACAAGGACAAGAGTAATGTAATTAGCTAAAGACACGGTGGAAGTTAGTGGCTGATTTGAAGACTCTAGCATCCCTTTTATCTTGTCTTTTACCTTAGTTTAGGTTCACTTCATTTCATCTTAGCCGTATCGGCAAACAAACCCCTGTTGTCACATTGTCACTCTTGAAATCAGTTTAGGAAGCCATAAGATCACTTTAAGCACACCCATTTCTCTGTGGATCGACCCGTACTTGCAGCGTCTTCGATAGACGCGTGCACTTGCGGTTTATTACAAGTAGGCTTAAATTTATACACATCCCAAGGCCTACCAAGTTTTTGGCGCGTTGTCGGGACTTGGCGTGTCTTGAGTCGATTGATGTGCTTGCTTCACCGACTTTCAACTCATCTTGTATATACTTGCTCAAATCTTTGCTTTTAATCTTTACTAGTGTAACTTAGCTTAATTTTTTGTATTACATTACTTCCATCCATCCCGTCATCATGTGCATATCATAGTCTACTTACCTTAAGTGCATATCCGTGTTCTCCTAGTGCATTCTTGCATAACTTAGCTTAACCTCTACATCTTTGCATCTTTACACATCTGCATCTCAGAACTTAGTGCACATCTGCATCTGCATCTCGCATCTTGAGCATCTTGCTCCATTGCTTTACACATCAAGCATCTCTTAGTGCACATCTGCATCTCTTAGTGCACATCTCGCTTTACACATCTGTCGTATCCGTAATGCTGGCTGCTTCTCATACCGCAAATACTTGCTCCATTGCTTTAAACTGTGTAATTTTTGAGAACCGAGATTTCTCTTTTGAGCAAGCAGTGCATGCTACCTATGTTGCGAGAAGCCGGGCAAAGCCAAAGAAAGGAAGATAAGGTGCAACTGAGCAAGCCCTGCGACTTGTAGGTGAATGGTGCCTTGACCTCTGAAACACACATATGCTAGCTGAGACTACTATGATATTACACTATTCTGCTAGTCTGTGCTTACCTGTGCTGATAAGCCAGTAAATCTGTGTGAGACCTTGTTGTGTGCCGTACCTTGTGTGCCCGATCTTACATTGGTTAATGGTAGTTTGTAATTCAGAGCAAGCCTTGCTCTGTAGACCCCCGAGCTCAACCTCGCGAAACCGTAAACTCCATCTCATACGTGACTCGAACATATTGATAATCGAGCATAACCCCGTAAATTGCATACCCGAGATTGTAAGCCATTGTGATGCATGCTATAACGTGTTAGGTAGTACACACATCCCGAGCATCTTTGTGGCGCACTTTGTGTGCCTTGTGTGAGACATCCGCACCTTGCCTCGTGACCTTGTTGACATCTGCCCCGGTGAGCCAAGTTGTGAGACCTTTGCATCTGGCCGCGACTTGTGCATAAGCTCCCGAGTTTTGAGCTCAACCGACCTCACTAAGCTTGATGTGATTGTGCTAGCATTGTGTGTTTGTTGATTTGCTACATCGGTGAAATCTAAAACCACATTGTACTTGAGCTATTAACCTCATGATACCCTCGAACGCAATGTGTGTGCATACCTTGATGTGAGTGCACCTTGCCCCGGTGCCTTTGCATAAAAACTTTTGCCACCTTGTTGTGGAGTGCACCTCAATTGAATATATTGACACACCGTGGCATGTAAGTCTCGTGTAGAAAAGCTAAAATATTTCATCCGCTTTTACATCTCTCGCATCTGTTGCACCTCACCTACACATTGCTTTGCCGGTATTGTGATATTTTGGAGAATTAGTGTCTCCGTGTTGATAGGCTACCTGTGGCCGTGAGTTGCTCTTAATCGGCCTGTGCTATGTCTTTTTGTGTGAATGTGTGTTACTATAAGTTGTGCTTAAGTTGAGAAATCAGGTATCATTTTTTTGCGGTGTGTGTAATTCACTTGCCATCCTTTCCCGTGCTCGCCTTGACTAACAGCATAAGCCGCACCGCACTCGGACTCGTGTCTTGTGCAAGCCGCATAAACCGGGATGTACAACTGTGGCTGAGCCTCGCCAATCTCTGCACCTTAACATACTGAAACCCACAGACTGGGTTGTGCATACAACCTGCACAAAAACAACTTGTGCATGAACCCTGAAGCCCATAACCTGGGCTGAACATAAGTCAAGCCCACCTAAGCCTCTCTCTGGGCTCACACCTTCTTGGGCTTCGCACAAAACTCAACCCAACTCAACCCACCTCCGGGCTATACTTTTAAACATCATCCTGGGCTGTGCAACAAAGCTGAATCCCAAACAAACCAATCCCACAAAACCAAACCAATCCCACACAAACCCAATAAACCAAATTGAGCCCACAGCAACCTGGGCTTCCCACATAAACCAAAGCTTACAAAAACAAAAATGAGCCCATTTAAACCAAACAAAACCCACATAAACCAAACTGGGCTTTGAGTTCAATTTGAGTTACTAAATCATGTCAGGATTTTGGTCTGCATCTGGGGATACAAACAAATCCCTTAGAGAGATTGCTTATGGGCATGCTTTACAATATGAACTCCCCACATACCATAGTGATTTTAGGGAATTTTATGAGCCTTCTCAGGGCCCTGATCTCACATACCCTAATCATTATGATCACATACATCATCCACCACAGTGGGAGGTTGAACAATTTTGTACTTCTCAATCTGTGGAGGAAAATCTTAGACACATCGAACAAAATAATGCTAGGAGTGTATTGCATGATAAACCATATAGCATTGATTATGAAATTCCTACTGTTGAAGACTCTCCTTTCATTGAACAACATAATGAAATTTTAGAATTCAATCAAAACCTTGTGCAATATCAAAAGTTAATCGACCAAAGGTTTGCGAGTTTAGAACTCAAAATGAGTCAAATCCTTGATGCACTAAATGAGGAAATGAAGGAATTTCAGGGTGAAATGAATGTTAGTCCTAATGAATTGCATGTTGAAAGTCCTACTCATGTAACTAATATTGAATATGAGCCTCACCTAGAAATAAATGAGTGGACTAGAAATACTACAATTTTGAATAGGGAAATGCATTTGTGCTATGATGATGATGATGATGATGATGAATATGATATGTTAGAAGAGCATGTGTATTTTGAAAATGTAGTAGAATCTTTAGGTTCAGAGACATTAAGTGTCTCTTCTGTGAACCCCATGAATGATGCTTCTGCTAATATTCATATATGTGATGATGATGTGGAACTGTGCAATTGTCCCGTGAAAATGAACATGATTTACCCTCTTCGACTTTAGAAAAGTGTGTGATGGTACAAATGATTTTATACGGGAAAATAACGTAGATGTACCTAACCTCTCTCCCGAGTCACAAATTGAAACTCCTCCACCAAACCTAGGTGTAGTTTGTAACAAAATTGCAAAACCAACTTTTCCGAAAATGCCTAATCTAGGCCTAGAACTTTGTGCTTCCCAAGTCCTCTTGGACTATTTTGCATCAAAGTATAACACCTTTAGGGAACCACAGTTGGTATGTGTATGTCTGCCTGTTATTAGCAATACTCATTTTGAGTTAGACCTTTTGCATGATGTACCTTTAAAATTGCAAGATTTTGTGCTCCCAAACACACCCGTTCACAAGTTTAGGTTTGGGGAAGCTCATTCACATACATAGCCTTACTTGCACTCTCATATTATATTTGTGTAAGGTCTGTTAATGTGTGTACATATTTTCTATTGGGTTGATCCTCAACTCTTTAGACTTGTTGGTTTATGGTGAATTTTCATTGTATATATCCAGAGAGGACTTGTTAAATTTTTCTTTTCTTGAATTGGTTGAGTCTTCATGCGCATATATTATGCTAATCCGATATGATCTCCATTGAGAATGTTGGATTCTAGCCTTGACTAAAGAAGCTCAACCTTGCTCCCGCCGACATCCGGTAATCTCTTCCCTTTTCTCTTAACATCATAGTTCTCTCGGTATGTGACTGTTTAAATTTTTTCTATATGTAGACACATTGAGGACAATGTTTGATTTAGGTTTGGGGGTGCATTTGCATATAGAGTTTTTAGTCTTTTTAATTTTAGTCTTTTTAATCTTTTATCCTCAAAAAAAAAAAAAAAAAAAAAACAAACAAACAAAAAAAAAAAAAAAATATTGTAGTTTATTTTCTTAGTTTTGATACCACCATGGTAAAGAGAGTTCAAGAAGAAAAATCCAAACAACAAGGAATTTGAGTAGAAAAGTTAAAAATTGTCAAGTTTTGTGAAGTTTAGAAGTTCGTCATCAACAATTGAAGACCGAAGACCGAAGATTGAAGACGTTTCTATGGTTCTTATGAGAGAGTGATATTAATTGCCGATCGGGTGAGAAGTGAGTGAGTACTCCCACCCTTGCTAATGGTTGATTTCCTTTCTTAGAGATCATCAGAAAAAGATTCTTTTTGTCCACACCTCTGTGGAGTCTCCAGATTTTATTTCGGAAGGTTATCCTTCTTACCTACAACGTGTGCAGGATTTCTCTCTTTATTCCTTCCGCACACATGAGAGAAAAAGCGATCTTTTGAGTGCAATTATCATAAAACCCTAATGGTGAGGCGAAGTTGAGACTTATGATCACAATCGAATCCGAATTCTTTCATATGGTATGGTTACTTCTCGCTCAAAGACTTAAGGATGAGAATGCGTTCTTTGATAGTTCTAACTTCTTGTTACTAGCATGCAGAAACTCTATGTCCTCATAGCTCCTTGGATGCTTGAGACTCTTTTACACTACGAAGTTGGAGAAGGTTTTGTGGGTACACCTCTGTAAACCCTCACGAGACTACAACTCGTCAACTAGGGACACCTA
Organism: Papaver armeniacum; assembly: GCA_023531295.1. NCBI lineage: Eukaryota > Viridiplantae > Streptophyta > Magnoliopsida > Ranunculales > Papaveraceae > Papaver > Papaver armeniacum. Next base: position 104,786 of record JAJJWW010004401.1, read on the forward strand.
GGGGTTTAAAGGCTTAGTGCATACGCTAAATGCATTCGAGAGACTGCGACAGGGGTATAGTTAGGATTTCTTAATTTCTGTTTCACTTGAGGACAAGTAAAATTCAGGTTTGGGGGTATTTGATGAGTGCCAAATATTGCATATTTATACACCTTTTATTGGCACTTTACTCATCTTTTGTGCTCATAAATCGAGATATTATCCCAGCATTCGTATTTTCTTTGTTTTCAAGAATAAATATTTGTATTAATTAATTTTGTGTTTTTAGGTAATAAATAAAGCTCGGAGAAATTGAGGAGCCCAAAGAGCGAAGAATTGGAGTCGAGCATCTATGGAGCAGAAAGCCAAAGCCCGCGCGCAACAGTTGCAACCCAACAAGTAGCAACTCATCTACAAGACATGGGCTTGAGCTAGACCCGACCCGCGACCCGGATCCGAGCCCGTACACTCCAAGCCGTTGAGATCTCATCTTGCTGCATCCTACGCTCGCTGCCTCCTACGCATCGACCCTTGATGTCTCCGCTCCACACCAGATCACCCCCAGTTCATCCTGAGCCGTTCATATCATCCTCAGCCGTGAGATTTATCTCACCCTAGATCCTACGGTCGCTCCGTCTCTTCCATCAACCCTCGATGCCTCCGCTCTACAGCGAATCCACCTAACCCTATACCCATCGACTACACCACATTTTCATCTTTGTTTTCTCTTTCTTCTCCATACCTCCCTCGAGAGAAACCTTACCCAACCATACCTCCACCTCCTTCTTCCCACGCCCATGGTGAGCTCCATCATCACCTCCATCCCCTTCTTCAAATGTCACAACAACTCCTCTAGCTCCTTCTTCTCCACCCTTGCATCAATTATCTCTTTCATAGCTTCTCATCAACCTAGAAGCTAGGTGCGAGATGATTGAAGCTAGGGTTTTCACCAACCACCCCGCATGGCGATTCAGAGGCAAGACAAGGTCGACATCAGGTTTGGGTCAGAGTAGTGGTTAGTTAGGATTGTTTTTGTGAGTTATAAATTGGGTTTTTGATGTAAGAGAAAGGGAGTGAGTTTTAGAGTCAATTTTAGGGTTTATATTTAGTCTGCAATTTTAATTTAATCTGTTTTTATGTTCATCATGGGCTAATTCCATTTACTAGGATTGACATGAAACCCTAATTTGATGTTCTGTGGTTCAACTTCATTTGAATTATTCTTGGCATGCTTTAAATGATAAGAGAATTTCATTGTTAACACCTCAATGCCCTGCTCTCACAATGAATGTCATGCATCCATTGTAGTTAGGTTTACATTGTGTTGAGTGTGTTCAGCTCATATTTTAATTGACATTGCTATCTCTTAGATTAGTTGTACTTAACTAGACATCTAATGCTCGAGTAGTACTGAAATTGTTAATTGAAATTTCAATTGGTGAAACCCCTTAGGTATATGATAGAGTTGACACACTATCCTTACCTGCCTTAGGAACAAGAATATTCAGTTTAGTTGAATTGCATAACTTGAAATAGTGGTGAATTGATAATCCTAGTGCCTGTACCTTAACATTTACAACTCATTTTACATTTTAGCTGTGAAACCTTCAAATCAGTCGTAAAGACTTTAAACAAAAGCTATAAAATTGTGTCACTTACCCCTGAAAACAGTTGAGAAGTCTTAGAATAACCTAGCACCCTCTAGTTCCCTGTGGAAAGACTTGTGCTTGCCACTGCCTTCAAAGGCTCTGTGCACTTGCAGATTAAGACATAGGAAAAGCACTTTAGAGTTCCTATCAAGTTTTTGGCGCCATTCTTGGGGAACTTGTTGTGTCTTCGTTTTTATTTTGTTGCTTTACTTCACCGATTTCAGTTATCTCTGTACATTTGTGCTAACACCTCCCTCATTTGCATTTTTTGCATCACCATCAGCCCCCTGTGAATAGTTTGTGCGCTTTATTTCACTTCTTGTGCACCGCGCCTTTATTGTCTTGTTTTTATTATTATCTTGTGGCTAATTTGCAACTCGTGCATAGCTCTGAGCTCTGCCATAGCCTTCTTGCTCTGTGCTTTGACTGTGTAATTCTGAGAACTGAAATTTTCTCTTGAGAGAGCAGGTACTTGTGGAACAAACTCAAGATAAGCAAAGGAGCAGCAAAACCAGGGTGGAATTGCCTAAACCCAGTATTGCACTGGTGGTAATGTATCTCTAACCTTGAATGAATGAAGAAAGAATATGATATGCTTATTTGTTCACTTTATGCCTGAACCTTGCTGAGCCTTGTGTTACCTGAGCATATTCTTCTGCATCTGGGTATGATTCTGTACATTTGTTAACTGTGCACAATGTTACTCAACATCTGAGCTTAGCTGCAAGCCCCTGTAGCTGCAGGCTGTAAGCCACCTCTTGGATAGCCTAATTGGCTGAAACCTTACTTGAGACCTTGTGTTGGTTCTCATCTGCCAAGATTGTGATCAACCCTGAGCTGACCTGAAAACCATTAGCCAATCCCTGTGCATCTGAGCATTTGTAAGCCCTGTATTGCATTACCTTGTGGTGCATAAAAAAACCCTGAGCTCTGAGTTTGACATCAACTCAGACTTTTGGTATCTGAGTGAGTTGATGCCACAAACTCAACTGAGCCAGTTGATTGCAAGCATTACTACTGTCTTTGATTGCAAGCCTTACCTCGTGCCAGACCTTGAATCTGTGAGACTCTGTTGAGTTTGTCACCCATTTGCTAAGATGTGCATCTGTGCATTAGCTGATTAACTTGTAATTGTTGTGAAGTTGGTTACCTTGCTAATATTTTGAAAGTCTGTGTGTGATCTTGTATTGTGTGATTGAGCTTTGAGTAGCAGAAGAAGAGATAGCATTTAGAGTGTTTTTCAAACAACACAACCTTGCACATGCTTCACCATTGAGTGAGCACATCCCATAACCCTTACACATCACAAAAAATTTTCTTTACCAAGTCGTGGCTTGTGTCAATTCTTGTCCGAGTTGAGCTGCGGTCGTGTCTTGTTACTCATTGGTGATTGGTCCTCGAATGTCTTGTACTCAAGCGTGTGCCACATAACCAGAGGCTGGCCTAGCCAGTGCACAAACCAACCTTCAGCCATACTGCTGGGCTGTTTACACATACTGGGCTGCTTAAGCTAAAACCCACTCACTGGGCTTTGCATTCCACTGAACTCTCAGCCCACAAACCTGGGCTGTAAACCTGGGCTCAACGCACTTCTGGGCTGTGCATTATCAACCCACTTCTGGTCTTGCACAAAACCGAGCCCAACACCACATAAACTGGGCTGATACCCGCCCAATCACCTGGGCCGTGCGAACAACCCAAAAACCACACCTCTTGGGCTGAAATACACCTTTTCAGCTGGGCCTTACGACACCAATAACCAATTTCTTGGGTTTGAGTCTTGTTTTAGTGGGTTATTTTTGACTTTTTGTTTTTCTGTGTTAAACTTGATTGTGTGTTAACATGATAGATGCTAGCTAGGCTATGATTGTGTCTTTTAGAGACCAAACAAACCGACTAGTTAGAGTCCGCCCGGACGAAATCGTAAGCATACCCAGTTCTTCAACCGAAAACCCAAGCCCAGACCTATCTGAAACAGAGACCATGGGTGATGAACCAAACCCACCCCGTAGTCTCAAGGACTACATGTACCCAACTAGGGCAAGCCAGCCCTCTTGCATCATTCTGCCAGCTGATGCTTGTCAGTTTGAACTGAAAGCAAGTACCATTCATATGCTACCCGTGTTTAGAGGGGTCAATGCTGAGAACCCCTACCATCACGTGAGAGACTTTGAGGATATTTGTGGGACTCTGCGTTTTAACCAAATGCCAGAGGAGTCCCTCAAATTGAGATTGTTTCCTTTTCTCTGAAAGACAAAGCCAAGTCTTGGCTTCATGCCCTACAACCACAGTCCATTAGAACTCCGGGATGACCTCACAAAAGAGTTTTTCAAAAGTTTTTCCCAAACCATAAGACGGCGACAATTCGCCAAAGTCGAATGGTTTTGTGCAATTAGAAGACGAAACTCTAGCAAAATACTTGGAGAGATTCAATGAATTATTACTCCAATGTCCCCACCATGGTTTTGAAAAATGGAGACTCGTCCAAATTTTGTATGAGGGTCTAGATGTTAGAACCCGTACTAGTCGAAGTCAATGTGCAATGGTGCATTTATTGACAAGAGTCCGATGACGCTTGGACTTTCTTAATCGAAGTGTTTGAGAAGACTCAACAGTGGGAGTCCATCCGTGAACCAAGAAGGACTACCCCTGCACAAAATGTTCATAGAATCGAGTCTGACTTTGAGGGAAATGCAAAAATGGCATCTTTGGCCCGGAGAATAGAAGTGCTTGAGTTGGAAAAGAATGTAAAATCTAATGCCCCTACTCTCCGTGACCAAATTGATATGGCCACTTGTGCCGCATGCCATAGTTCGACCACTTAGTGGACATTTGTCCCAGACTTGCATGCATTTCAAGAGTCCAAAGCCGAGCAAGCCAATGCATTATACCGGAGGCAAGAGAACAACCCTTATTCTCAAACATACAACCGGTGGTGGATGAACCACCTAACTTCTCATGGTCCAAGGGACCCGTACAAAGGGGGACCAACAAATAACAACCAAGGCTACTCATATCCTAGAAACCCCAAGTACCACCACACCCTCAGTACCCTGTAGAGAAAAAGACTAGCTTGGAAGACTGTGTCGTTCTGTTAACCCAAGGTCTTTCAAAACTTGAGAAAACTACCGACCAACGTCTCACAAACCTAGATCTTAAGATAGGGCAAATCTGTGATGCATTGAATGAGAGAGAGAAAGGCAAATTCCCTAGTCAACCCCAACAAAATCCAAAGAATGTGTTTCAAGCAGGCTCCTCTACCTGCAATGAAACTTCACATAGTCAAGCGAATGCTGTCACCACTCCCCGTAGTGGTAGAATTGTTGATAACCATGTATGTGTACCACCTTCAAGCGAGTCTACATCAGACTCCCAAGTACACACAACACCACCAGGAAACATCTACCGTAGAGAAAGAATAAGAGCCCATTGAGAAAACCAAGAGTCCTACTAATATAGATGTTCATGTACCAAGTCATGTTCTGTTGCTCCATTTCCACAACGGTTGGTGCAATGAAGGGGTACCCAATACAACGAGATGTTGGAATTGTTCAAAAGAGTTAACATAAACATTCCATTTCTCAAGCAATCAGGCAAATACCCGCCTATGCTAAGTTTTGAAGGACTGTGCACACAAAAGCGAAAGCTTCATGTGCATAAGCGTGCCTTTCTCACCGAGCAAGTAAGTTCAATTATTCAAAACAAAACCCCACCTAAGTTCAAAGACCCAGGTAGCCCAACTATCTCTTGTACTGCCATATTCTGTGTATGTGCGGTTAGGTCTTGGGGAATTGCAACCCACCCCCGTCACGCTACAATTAGCGGACAGATCGTGGAAAGTCCCTGGGAATCGTTGAAGATGTGCTAATCAAGGTTGATAAATTTTATTTCCCCGTGGACTTCATTGTGTTAGATACACAACCAGTGCATAATCCACGAAAATCATATTCCAGTTATCTTAGGACGTCCCTTCTTGGCAACGTCAAACGCTATCATAAATTGTCGTAGCGGGATATTGAATTTGTCTTTTTGGCAACATGTTTGTAGAACCGAATGTCTTTCGTGTGAACCAACAACCCATAGAGTGTGATGATGATGAATTGCACGAGGTTAACATGATTGAGAATCTGATTCAAGACTCATTGCCCGACATTTTGTCAGTGGACCCTGTGCAAGCATGTTTAGATAACTTTGACTTAGATCTCTTTGAGTCTGAGTACATTGGTGAAGTCCACTCTTTGCTAGAGTCTGTGCCACCCATAGCTAGACCCGACCCGCGACCCGGATCCGAGCCCGTACACTCCAAGCCGTTGAGATCTCATCTTGCTGCATCCTACGCTCGCTGCCTCCTACGCATCGACCCTTGATGTCTCCGCTCCACACCTTGAGATCACCCCGGTTCATCCCGAGCCGTTCATATCATCCTCGGCGTGAGATTTATCTCACCCTAGATCCTGGTCGGCTCCGTCTCTTCCATCAACCCTCGATGCCTCCGCTCTACAGCGAATCCACCTAACCCTATACCCATCGACTACACCACATTTTCATGTCCTTATGGAACATTTGCTTATTGTCGTATGCCTTTTGGGCTGTGCAATGCACCCGCTACTTTTCAACGTTGCATGATGAGCATTTTTTCCGACATGGTAGATAAGTTTCTTGAGATTTTTATGGATGATTTTTCTGTGTTTGGGTCTTCATTTGATGAGTGTTTGCATCACCTCACATGTGTGCTAATTAGGTGTAAGGAGAAGAGTTTGGTCTTGAATTGGGAAAAATGTCATTTCATGGTTAATTCAGGCATTGTTCTAGGGCATATTATCTCGGAAAAAAGGCATAGAAGTAGACAAAGCCAAGGTAGATCTCATCCAACACTTGCCTCAACCTCGTTCTGTGAGGGACATCAGATCATTTCTAGGCCATGCGGGTTTTTACCGCCGATTCATCAAAGACTTTAGTAAAATTTCACGACCTTTGTGCAATCTTCTTGCAAAAGATGTTGCATTTGTCTTTGATGATGCTTGTAAGGAAGCATGGGAGCAATCAAGGCTCTCCTTACATTCGCCCCTATAGTCGTGATTTTGATTGGTTATTACCATTTGAGATTATGTGTGATGCGTCGACTATCTTTGTAGGAGTATTTTAGGCCAACGAGTAGACAAACTCCCTTATGTGATCTACTATGCTAGTAAAACACTTAATGATGCTCAACTAAATTATTCCACTACCGAGAAGGAGTTGCTAGGTTGTTGTGTATTTGCATTAGACAAGTTTAGATCTTATTTGATAGGGTCTAAGGTCATCATTTATTCTCGATCATGCTTTGCATTGAGATATCTTTTGTCTAAGAAAGATGCTAAGGCTAAATCTAATTCGATGGATACTCTTGCTACAAGAGTTTGACCTCGAAATTCGAGATAAGAAAGGGTCGAGAAAATGTTGTTGCCGATCACTTGTCTAGGTTGAATGTTGAACCTTCGATGAGTCTGTGTTGATTAGGGAATCATTCCACGATGAGCAAGCCGATGCTTGTGTCCGAGATGCCTTGGTTTTTGATATTGTGAACTACCTTGCTACGGGTAGAATGCCCTTGCATTGGTCTAAACAAGACCGTTCTAAATTCTTGGTGAAGTTAACCACTTCCTTTGGGACGACCCATATTTGTTTAAGTACTTGCCAAGACCAAATCATTAGGAGATGTGTCCCCAGTCGAACAAAGGGACGTCATTTCTTTTTGTCATGACCATGCATGTGGAGGCCACTTTAGTGCCAAGAAAGAAAGCTGCTTTGCAAAGATCTTGCAAAGCGGTTTCTATTGGCCAACACTTGTTTAAGGATTGCCATGCATTCTGTGTTGCTTGTGACCGATGCCAGAAACTAGGAAGTATATCTAGGAGAAACATGATGCCCTTACAACCCATATTGATTGTTGAACTGTTTGATGTTTGGGGCATTAATTTCATGGGTCCATTTCCAAACTCTGAAGGTAAGTTATACATTCTTGTGGCTGTTGATTATGTCTCCAAGTGGGTAGAGGCCATTGCAACCAAAACCAACGACCATAAAGTTGTTCTTTCTTTTCTTAAGGAGAACATTTTCTCCCGTTTTTGGAACTTAGAGAGCGATAATCGGTGATGGAGGTAGTCATTTACTGCATAGGCCCTTTGAATCACTAGTGCGCAAGTATGGAATCACTCACAAGGTTGCAACACCTTACCATCCTCAAACCAGTGGCCAAGTAGAAGTTTCTAATAGGGAAATTAAGCATATTCTTGAGAAGACCGTCAATCCTTCTAGGAAAGATTGGTCTTTGCGCTTAAACGATGCTTTATGGGCCTATAGGACTGCATACAAGACTCCCATTGGGATGTCTCCTTACAGACTTGTGTACGGAAAATCATGTCATCTACCTGTTGAGTTAGAACACCGTGCATTTTGGGCTGTGAAGAAACTAAATTTTGATCTTGATAAAGCTGGTACCCGTAGGAAACTTCAACTCAATGAGTTAGAAGAATTGAGAAATGATGCATATGATAGTGCCAAAACGTACAAACATAGGATGAAGGTGTTTCACGACAAGCGCATTCTGCGTAAGTCTTTCACCCCAGGTCAAAAAGTTTTATTGTACAACACTAGGTTGCATTTGTTTCCAGAAAGCTCGTTCCCGATGGTCGGACCATTCGTGGTAATGTCTTTGTTTTCCCCATGGAGCGGTAGAAGTTGAAACCCAAAGACAAACAAGAACACCTTCAAAGTCAATGGTCAAAGATCAAACCATTTCGGAGCATCTTCCACCAGAAGTTGAGACCGTTGACTTGGAAGACCCCATCTATGTGGACTGATCTAGTTCACTTGTGTACATACTTATGGACTAAAAATCCATCATCTTTCCCTTTTCTTTTTCTTTTTGCTCTGTGCATAGTTTTTATGTGTGCTAACCAAACTTTCTTTTTTGTCTTGCCCCTTGGGTGTGTGCTTTCAAGCATTCACCCTCCTTTGGTTTAGCAACATCCTTGTACATCCGGTAATCTCTTCCCTTTTATTTATTTAACATAGTTCTCTTGGTATGTGACTTTTTGAACTCTTATTATCTGTTGACACATTGAGGACAATGTTTAATTTAGGTTTGGGGGTATTTGATGAGTGCTAAATAGTGCATATTTATACACCTTTTTATTGGCATTTTACTCATCTTTTGCGCTTAGAAATCAGATATTATCCCAGATTCTGTGTTTTCTTTGTTTTCAAGAATAAATATTTGTATTAATTAATTTTGTGTTTTTAGGCAATAAATAAAGCTCGGAAGCGAGAGCCAAGAGCGAAGAATTGGAGTCGATCATCTATGGAGGATAGCCAAAGCCCACGCGCGAATCGGTTGCAACCCAACAAGGAAGACATGGGCTAGAGCTACCCACGACCCGGATCCGAACCCCGCTCATCCCGAGCCGTTGAGATCTCGCCCAAATGCATCATACGGTCGCTCCTTCGCTCACATCTAATTCTCGATGCTCCGCTCAACACCAAAGATGCCTATATCCCGAGCCGTTCGGATTTCTCGCCGCTCTTCATCCAACGCTCCGCCGAGGCCTTCCCATCGTCCGTTCTTGTGCACCGCCTCACAACGAAGTTCCCACACCCTATACTCCTAGTCGACCACCTCATTTCTCTTCTCCATCTTCTCTTTCTTCCTCTCTCCCGTCTCCATCACAGAGCAGCGAGCTCTGCTCTTCTCCTTCTTCACCCATACCACCACCGCGAGCTACCTATACCACCAACTCCATCTCTCCCGACACCCGACCAACAACCAGCGGCAGCCCCTAGTTCTAGTTGTCTCTCAGAGCCTCTCTCATAACCCTAGAGGCTATGTGAGAGATAAATGGAATTAGGGTTTCACCCAATCGAAGCAAGAAGAGTCGAGACGATTGAGTGGAGCCATCACTCGATTCGAGAGACGTGGGTGAGAGATTATTTCATTTAATTTCTATTTTAAATTGAATTAGGGTTTGAGTTTTGGGAAAAATTTCTTGCATGTATAAATAGAGTTGTGAGGGTGTGTAGAAGGGTATGCTGGATTAGTGAGCAGCATTTAGATTTAATTTTGTGTTCTTTGTTACTTTATTATGTTCTAAATATAAGTGCTATGGTTTGAGATGAAGCCCTAGCTTTCATTTGTGTTAATCATGTTGATTATATTTCTCTTGAATGTTTAATTTGTTCTAGGATAGAATTAATCTTAGCATATCAACACATTGCTCTCACAAAGTGCATGCCAATGCCATGGATGCAATCTTGTAGTTAGAATACTTTTTGTGATGATGATCCGCAACTCAACTTAATTAGATCATTATCAATCCTCGATTAGTTGTACTCTAAACATTGGGTAATACTTGGGAAAGATACTGTAGTTGTGATTGAATCATCCATTGGTGAAACACCTTAGGTAAGTGGTAGACTTGACACTCTCCCTTATCTCGATTACAAGGACAAGAGTAATGTAATTAGCTAAAGACACGGTGGAAGTTAGTGGGCTGATTTGAAGACTCTAGCATCCCTTTTATCTTGTCTTTTACCTTAGTTTAGGTTCACTTCATTTCATCTTAGCCAGTATCGGCAAACAAACCCTGTTGTCACATTGCCACTCTTGAAATCAGTTTAGGAAGCCATAAGATCACTTTAAGCACACCCATTTCTCTGTGGATCGACCCGTACTTGCCGCGTCTCCGATAGACGCCGTGCACTTGCGGTTTATTACAAGTAGGCTTAAATTTATACACATCCCAAGGCCTACCAGTGGTAGCTATGGCTCTGTCAGGGAGAGGGGGGAAGAGAGGAGAGGGATGGGTTTTGCAGAGGTCGGGGGAGAAGAAAGAGAAATGGAAACTGAGAATAGGGTTTGGTCGATGGGTTTTGTTGATGGTGTAGGTATAGGCAACTTGGGTGTGAGGCGGGCACAGCAAGGGACGATGGGAAGGACGCGTGACGTTGGATGTAGCCCCGGAGAAGATCTGAGCAATTTGCCGAAGGTGACTCGGGCGATTTGTTGTGGAGCGGATGCATCAAGGAACGATGAGCAAGAAAGAGCGACCGTAGGATGTAGCCGGACGAGATCTCAACGGCTCAAATGGTGCGGGCTCGGATCGGGTCGTGGGTAGCTCGAGCCCAAGTCTTGTAAATGAGTTGCTACTTGTTGGGTTGCAATCGATTCCAGTGTGAGCTTTGGCATTCTCGCTCCATAGATGCTTGTCTCCCATTCTTCGCTCTCTTGGCTCCTCCATTTCTCCGAGCTTTATTTACTACCTAAAAACACAAAATTAATTAGTACAAATATTTATTCTTGAAAACAAAGAAAACACAGAATCTGGGATAATATCCGATTGCTGAGCACAAAAGATGAGTTAAATGCCAATAAATAGATGTATAAATATGCAATATTTGGCACTCATCACCTGGTATTACTTCTTGACCTTCTATTCTGCAACCTCATATTTTCCACTCTTAACTCATGGTTTTGTCTTGTTAAATTTGCACATTCTTCTGCTTCTAACCGCCTTTCTTCATGTATTGTTTGTCTCAATGCTTCTAATGCTGTGATATCTTGATTTCCATGAATTGTTTCTCCCATCTCTTCTCGATTTCTCTCCTCTTGTCCATTATTTATCAATCGTTGCACTTCTACTCTTTCTTCTATAGAATCTGATCTCCATGTATGCACACTCACCCTATCATAATCTATTACTCTATTCGGTGCTGGTTGAATTGGTGGTTGAATTTGACCTTTTTCTCTATCTCTTGCGTTTATTCTTGATGGTTCACCTACTTCATTTCTCCTTTCTCCGGCTAATCTCCTGCTTCTTCTAACAGTTGTTAGTTGTTCTGATGCATTCCTTCTTCTAGCCATTTCTCAATTTCAGTAAGTTGTTGAAAATTATACGAAATTTCTTTCTTGTTACTCCTGATTCTTTCAATTCACAAGGTTGATCTCTACTCAATCCCTGTTTCTAGCGCCATTATGTAGTTGCAAGAAATCCTACACTACACCCCTCACTAGAATATACACAATTAAGTCATTTTAAGATGAATGATTATGATTCCTCTTGATTGAATACTTGAATCTTTATAATATGAAATAGAAATGAGTTATAGAATTACAATCACTCTAAAGCTTTCTCTCTCCTAATGACTTGCTTAACAATTCAAAAATAACTCTCCCCCTCAACAGACTTATTCAACCCTTTATATAGGGTAGTATACGATGGATAATGACTAAGTTGTCCTTTATTTTCAGGGAATGGCTTGCGAAATATCGCAAGCGTACAAGTATACAATCTCGCGACACTCTTAAACTTCGCCATATTTTCATATTTTCCTCGTGTTCGCTGCTGTCGTCATTCACTGCGTCATTTATTTTACTTCCCTGCGACTCCCTCGCAGTGTCGTTATTTATTAATCTCGCGATGTATTGATGTCGCGATATTCTGATCCTACAGATTCTTCTAAGTCAGGTTCATCCTCACTCATCTCTACGAGTTCATTTTCTTTTCTAAGTCTAATGTTTCTAAATCGCTAGACTCTAAAACAATATTCTCAGAATAAACTCGTTCCTCGAAACTATCGTCGGCTTCGTGAAAAGGAAATACTACATCGTCTAAAACAGGGGTATTTCTAGTCAAATCCTTATCCTTTTGAATAGGTGAATAATTATTAAAATTATTTGGATTTAAACAGAAATATCATTATAAAGCTCAATTGGAGTAACAAATTCCTGATCACTACGCCTAAAAACTTCAGATTCTTCATCAACACTATCATCATCATCATAGTAATACGAAGATGGTCGAACCTTATCTAAAGTATTGCTTTCAATTCTAACCTCGTCATCTTGATTATGTAAATAGAAATTTTCCTCATTTTCAAGGGTGATTTTTGAAGCAATGTATTGGCAATTCAAAGTAATTCGAGCAATTCTTTCTTCTGTCTCTAACTCTAACCTACGTGTTGACTCAAAGAAACTCACGTGTTGACTCGATAACTTACGCGTTGACTCAAGTATCTTACGCGCCTTATCTAGAGAGGAGGAATTTTGCTCATATGACCGGTATTCATGTGAATAGTAATTGGGATCACCATGGTATGAGCCATAATCTTCAAAAGGTTGGCGTTCCCAACCACTATTCACACTCTGGTCATAAAAAGAGTGATGTCCATATTGTTCAGTTGGATACTCATATTCATTGTGATGGCTATTATAATACTAGTTTGACATCCTAACCGCAAGGGAATTCTACACAAGCACAAACAAGGTGACTCGACCACAACAAACCTCACGATTTCTAGCAAACAAAAAGCATGGCTCCACTTAGATTGTTTCTAGACCAGCTTCTAATCCTTCGAAAGGGAATTCGTTACAATTTAAGCAAACCCCTCTGGAATCAATCCGAGTTTAAGTAAGTTGAATAGAGGTGAGGAAGCTGCGTGGAGCTTTGATACCCAAGGCCTCACCGCATTACAAGGCGGCGCGATCACGCATTCAACTCACGAAACCATCATGAACTTGAAGTATGCTTAAAAGAGTAACCAATATTTTTCGAATGAATTTCCTATTAAGCTCGTTATCCTATCGGTCTCGTTCTAGTCGGTATTTTAAGCTTAGGTTCGCGTTTGGTATCGTTTTCCTAAGGCGGGCAAGAAGAAACGGTGATGAAATCCGAACCCTTATCTTGTATGGCCAGTCCTTGCCCTTTACTAGGAAAATAAAGCGGGACGTATTCAAGACCTCAACATATATGCATACAAAATCATCCAAGAAACCCGCCGACGGGGGATTCGCGGGTGTTTAGGATTCTTACCTCCCGTTTCCGGACGGGGATGAACCGTTGAGGTCGACTCGGGCCACAACTCCTATGTCATGTACGAACCCGAGGGCCGAGACAATGATCATAATCGTCGTCCTTCCTCGTGCGCTTTATATTTAAACCAACCCTTCTTTAGGGTTTAAAAAATAAAGTCCAATGTTCAATGTCCCAAAGAAAAAAATGTCCAAAAATAAAATATTACCAAAATAAAAACCTTTAATTACGTTTCTAAAAAAATAAAATAAAATAATATACAAAATCTTCTTCTTCACTCCTTTTGGATTCCTCTTTTGTTTCCTTCTTTGGCTTCGCTTTTGTTTTTAGCGCTTTCTCCCTTTTTCTTTAGCTTAGTTCCAAATCTGAAAACAAACAAGAAATACCAAAAGGCGTAAAAAAGAACAAAAATAATAAAAATAAAAATAAAACCTAAAAACAAATCTATACACAAGTCTGCGTCGGCGGCGCCAAAAATTGATCGGATTTAGGATAGTGGTAAGTAGAGTTATCGTTCACTCGGACTTGATGAAATTGATTTTAGGATTTAATAAAGAAAAATAATAAAAATAGAGAAAATATACAATTTATGTCACAAGACGAAGAGAGTTACTGGGACTCGGGATTCCACAAATTCTCACATTCATGCGGTTCATCTATTAATTCCGGACAATTAAGGCTCATAAAGTAACAAACATCGACTCTGATTCTTTGCCAAGGTAAATTTTATAAAGAATTATGTGTAATTCACAAGCATGGCGCATCTAAAGTACCTAAGACTAAGCATGCGACATCTAACGAATTCACAAATAATCAATAAAAATCATGAATCACTTATAATAATGCAAATAGTCATAAAGGAATTAAATAGAATTACCACATGGGTGCAAAACAGCTTCCTCCGTCGTCCCAGTGATGGGTTCTAGCCCATCATGGTGTAAACTTGCTCAAAAATCATTATTAATGCTCAAAAATGGTTTACAAATGATGAACAAGGGAGAAAAGATGAAAGCCTCATTTGTACTTGATTTTAATTGTTACAAATGGATTATTCTGGTAGAACGATACATGTAAAGTGTTGTTGTTTTGTTTCGTAGTTTTAAGAGGTTGTCTCCTAAACTACGACCCTCGGATGTGTCGTTGTCACTGTAGAGAAAACGACGGTCCCTTGATGTTCTTCGTGTTCTTCAGCAGCAGCAGAAATGGTGGTTTCCTACCACTTGATTTTCTCGACTTTATGAAGCTCTGCAACTCTCCCAATCTCTCCGTCCACTCCGTATCGACCCCAGCAACCTATTTAAACACCTTTGGAGCAAGAATAACTCCTCATTAATCCAAGAAATCTTCCCATTACTCGGCAGCAATAATATTATTCTCGGGATATATTCTTTCCATTTTTTTGTAGCAAAGACGCGTATACTGACTCTTATCGATTCTTCCTTATTTAACTCCTACACGCTTCTGCAGAGACCCAGCTCAATCCAAACACGATCAGCACACGCTGTAATCCCGTGCTTCTCTTCCCGTGCACAACTCCCTGTTTTCTTCCAACACGAGTTATCTAGCCAAATTTGGACGACGAATCGACCCATACCAATCCTGTTAGGCCCAAAGGAAGATACCCAAGGATTTTCAGCCTTTGAATCTCCTTCTAGCACGCCCAAAATCGCAACTCAGTTCTGCCAGGCGAGAACTTATTTTTCCCGCCAATTTTCATTTTCAAACGAAGAAGAAGGAGGTGCCCCTTAACCAGTGATAGGGTGCGATTAGCAGTTGGCTCCCTGGGGTGCCCCTTAGCAATTGGGTTACCCCTTATCCAAAGTGGGAGTCCGAATAGCAAATGTCCTCCGGAGGTGTTCCGAGAAACTTTTCGAGCCGAATTTTCCAACAATCTTTATTTCCAAAAAATACATACAAACACACAGAACACCATAATAAGGACAAAAACGAGTACTAACAATACGAAACATTGAGGACAAATTAGACACATAAATGCTTCTATCATCGTAGAAGCTTGTTTTTGACAGTTATGATTGAATTAGGGCTTATTATTAGTCTATTTGTCTCTGTTCCTTCGATGATATCTCTAATGAACTGTGAAAGTTGGCATAATCTCGATTTTTGATCGTTTGCCTTATCTGATCTTCGTAATATTTTTCTTGCCCTCGTAGGTATATCTGATCGTCCTCGGGTCCCATACCAAACTCCGTCACCGAACCCCTACATATCTCCTTCAAGTAGAAGTCCTGATATTTCTCCGCCAAAGGGTGGTCCATCTAGATCTTCCCAACTAGATCCTCGAGCACAGAGAGTTTCGTCATCATCGGGTCCACGAGTCTCTATTACGAATAAGGGGGATCCATCGAAGGGATCTCGGTATACGGTTAACCGTCATGTGACCAATCCCTCCTCCCAACGCGTTGATCCAAGAAATGTGCAGCATCTCTTTCCTCATCGTGCCGAACCGATGAATATTCAACCACTTCGATCCATGCCTCCTTCAATTACGATGCCTCCTTCGGGGTCTAGAGATTCGCAATCTACTACTGTGATGAAAGAATCTTCTGCTAAAGCTGTTGCGCCTCTGGTGGATCCTCCGAAGAATCCAGCGGTTAAGAGTAAAGGTTCTGATATGAGTCCTCCCAAGTCAAAGAAACCGTTGTTGAGTCAACCCGCTAGTTCTGATGTTATACGAAGCATTTCGGTAGCCAAGAAAAAGGTTACTTTCAAGCATGTTGATCTCGAAGCCTTCAAGGTGAAACATGGCCTCGAGTTCTTCGATGTTAAGTTCTATGCACCATACAATGACCTTACCTACGACATGATCGTGAACTTTAAGTACGATGACTTTCATTTGCTGACTACTGTGGGGGCTTTTGAAGTGGGTTTGATGCTGCCCTTGTATAATTCGGGGATTCTTTTATTATGATGTCTGGCCGATCGCGAAGGTTCCACTCATAATACTCATTGTCGCTCAGTGGTGCATCTAAGTGGGAATTATCTTCGGACTCTGAAGGAGTGTTATCTTCGAAGCAAGGGTGAGACGATGATGACCTGATATACTCCTGATCCTGCTGAGAGAGATTTGTATACTCCCCGCAAATTTTAACGCTTCTTTTGGAGACTATGTCACGGTAGAAATCGCAAGCCATGGAGTGTAGGTCTTCGTACGATTCTGCTTCTCATGGTGAGGTTCGTCTTTTTAAGTGAAGTGAGTGATTCGAAACTTCGCTACGTCCCTGGTATCGAGGGGTCTTCTCAGTAAGATTTTTCCCAATCGTGAAAGACTTAAGCGTGATCATGACTATGAATGGCATGCCACAGTCATCGAAGTTGTTGGTCCTTGGGCTTATGGCTGGGTGCCTGGGCAGCATGGATGGCGCCCTGTTGCTGGCAATCAGCCTCGTGGCAACGCTCCAGCTCGCTATGGTGACTTCTGCCCCTGACGGTTGAATTTTGATGGTATGAACTTTGAGTATGCCATTGATGCTGCTGACGAAGATGAAAGTTCTGATGCTATCCTTCCTTCGAAGGGTAATGCCGCTGCCAAGGTATGGTCCTCTATATTGCCCCTTTTCTTCTTAGTTTAAGGTAAGAATAGTCGTCGTGCTTATATATCGAGTGTTATCTCCTTAGGAAAAGAAGAAGAAAAAAGATCGGCCTGGTTCAGTCTTCCACTGCCCTTGCGGAGGATGCAGATATGCAAGATGAGGTTACCAACCCTGTGAACGATGAGGTTATCGAGGACGAAGAGGAGGTTACTGATGATGAAGAACGAATAGAGACCTCTCCTCATAATCATAGGGATGACGAAGATACCTATGATGGCACCAACGAGGAGGGGATTGCCCCTAGTGGTGGTGACACTGGTGGAGAGAAAGTCATGTCTGACATTCCGATGAATGATCCTCCCATTGGATTGGTGCAAGATCAGGGGAATAAAGTTGTCGGGCTTCATTCGACGAACTTTGCTCAAGAATTTTCTTTTGGTAAAATTCATTATTTCTGGTGGTCCGATGGATATTAATACTGCCATGGGGTTAGATGAGGAGTTTTCTTTGGTTTCGCCTAACGATGAATGGGATGTTCTTGGGGGCGAGGGTGACAAAGCAGCTGATGAGGGAGTAGCTGAGATTGGTGGTGAAAAGGCAGCTAATTAGGAAGAAAATTTGTGTGGTGAGGGCGATGAAGCTAATGCTAACAAAGTGATCGGGGACACGAAGAGTTCTATCGGTCCAGAAAATGTAGCCAATGCTGGAACTTCCACTAGTGTATCTTCGGAGGGTTTTGTTATAGCCATGATGCAAGACGGTGATGACGCCACACTGGATTGGTTGATGAAGAAAAATCTGATGTTTGTGTCGAACCCTGCTCCGGTGATATCTGGTGAGAAAAATTCTGATGCCTTTACTCGCCAAAGGATGCAGTTATCATCTCACGATGATGTTGCCGAGATTTGGGAAAAAGATTTGGTAGCTACATCTACCATCTTACTGGTCGATCCTCCTTCTTCCATCACCGAAATGATGGCTATCGCTGATGGGTATCGGTATGGTTTTCCCCAGCAACGTGTTCTTGAGGTTAGTCGTCGTAGATTCCCTTGTTTTATTGCTTATATGACTTTTTACTGATAGTTATTACCTGCTCGTTATCAACGCAAATAATGAGAAGTGAGCACTGCAACCACACTCTGTACCAATCTTTCAAAGCGAAGGCCCTCAAGCTGGAGGCAAAGCTTCGCCACCGGTAAGAAGAGTTGAGCACTGCTGAAGCGCACATTTCTTTTGGCAAACCTCTGACACTCCTCACACCTCATAGACATTCTCGCAGCATCTCGTATCATTTTTGGCCAATAATACCCCTGCATTTTTGCTTTATCTGATAGTGATCTCATCTCGCTATGGTTGCCTGCATCTCCATAGTGTATGTCTTTCAAAACCCGATGCCCTTCTTCTCTTGACAGGAAGCGTAACAGCGGTCCAAGGAAAGACTTCATGTATAAAATTCCGTCCCTAAGGTCATATCTCCCTGCCTTTGACTGCACCTTTCTAGCATGTTTAAAGTCCATACGCAGCATTCCTTCTTTGAGGAAGAGATGGACTTCGACTCTCCAATCTTCTTCGTTTTTGAAGTCTTCGTCTTCGTTTGCTCTTGTCATAATATCATCTCCGTGAAAGTCATCAACGATATCTTCCCCAACGTCATCGTCAGCAATATCCTCCCCTACATCGTCTTCACGATTTGTAGCGAGGGACTCCTGAGGAGTAACCGAGGGCTCGTATACTCTTGTTATCTTGATTTCTTTGACGCTTTCATCTTTCAACATGGACGATATGTATGCTAGGGCATCAGCGTGTCTGAGGTCTTTTCTGCATAAATGCCGGAACTTGATACTAGGAACTTGGGATGCAAGGGTTTGGACCAAAGCCATGTATGCCGAGAGGGTCTCATCGTACACGTTGTACTCCAGGATTATCTGTCGTATGACCATTTTGTGAATCACTCGTCGGGCGTACCTCGGTTATACCCATTTTGATTATTAAACGAAGAGCATGGACCACGGCCAGATTAGACGATGTTATTAGTATGCCCCTGGAACTCCAATCTTCGCGCATACACGATCCTTTCTCCTGGGGTAGTGATTACGATGCCTATGCCTGCCCCTTCTCTATTTCTTGATCCATCTACGAAGACTTCCCATCGTCTTTGGTTTGAAGGTTCGAGGACATCGACTGGGTATTTGCCTTCTTCCTCTTCTGGTATGCCCCTTACTTCCTCGTCGTTGTCCAAGGGTAGATCGCTTTAGGAAATCCGCCAAGACTTGTGACTTACGGGAATGTTGGATTTCATGGATAATGTTGAACGATCGAGGTGAGTGTTCCACTTTGCTATCCTTCCTACTTTCCCAGCGCTTTTGAGAATAGCCTCTAAAGGTACTTTGCATGGAACACGAATATAGTGAGTCAAGAAATAAGTCCTTAGCTTTTGGGTTGCCCATACTAGTGCCAAGATGAGTTGTTCGATCTTTATGTAATTTCTCTCCGCCTGGTTGAGAGTTTTACTGACGTAGTATATTGGTTGCTCTATCTTCGTGTTCGTCTTGACTAACACCGCATTGACTGCATCCTATGTTGCCGATATGTAAAGGTCCAGTACCTCATCGGGATCGGGCTTTTGTAGAATTAGGATCGTAGCTAGATATTCTTTGATCTTTTGAAAAGCTTCTTCGAATTCATCGGTCCATTCAAACTTGGTTCCTTTTTTGAGGATATTGAAGAAATGTTTGCATTTATCCGATGATCTGGCGATGAATCTTCCCAAAGCCGCTAGTGATCCGTTGAGCTTTTGGACTTCTTTTAGGTTCTTCGGGGATGGCATTTCTACGATGGCCTGGATCTTCGCAGGACTTACTTCGATGCCCCTCTTCGTTACTAGATATCCAAGGAATTTTCCTGAGGTGACGCCGAATGTGCACTTTTCAGGGTTTACTTTCATGTTGTGATTCCTCATTGCCTCAAAGATGTTCCTCAGGTCTTGATGGTGATCCTTGCGCAACTTGATTTTGACAAGCATATTGATCGTTTGTCAGCCGAGCAAAAATAATTTCACTTTCTCACTCTACTAAATATAAATGAAGTACGTGGTAAGAAAGAGTTCTTTCCCTTTGAGAGAGGCTTTTGTTGTTATAAAAATTCGGTTTCTTAGTAACCAAAGGGGGGATTTTTGTTTAAACAAAGCAATGAAAATAATTGAAAGCAAAGTAAATAATTCGAATAATCAATAAAGAGAAGATGTTGGTCACAAGATAGTATCATTCACAAACATGTATTATCATCAATGACTAGAATTGGTATTTTAATCTCTCATTTACTAAAAGTCCTAAGATACCTTGATAGCAAGAATATCCCGCTAATTCCCTGATTTCATCACAACCACATTAAAAGATGTATATGTGAATTCTTCATAGAAAGCAACCTAATGTGTAAAAGCACAATCAAGTTTAACTCCGTAAAAGCAATAAGTTCTATGGAATAAGACTAATCAATGCAAACGAACATGTAAAAGCACTAATCCGTTTTAACAAAAGTTATGATTCACTTGTGACTAGTAGGATATATCACTACAAGCACTACCCACAATTATGCTACTTAGAATCAGGAATAAACAACTTTTTCGTATTGAAAACCATAATCTAGCAATAAGGATGAAGGCAAACTCAATCCGGACTCGACTAAACAAGCATTCAAACTTTATAACACTATTAATTGTGAATCACAAACAATAAATTATTGAGACAAAACTAATTCATAGATTCAAATAACATGTTGAGAAATCAACTTTATCCCATAACCAATAATAATTGTTTAGCTAGTCATAGCTTTTGAGTTCATCATAATCATAATCAATAATAAAATAGTGAAGAAGATGAAAAAACAAATGGAAGCAAAGCCTAGTTGCCGCTCTCCAAAACTCCAAGTAGAAAATACGTGATCCCCTAAGTTGTAGAAAATTTTCTCCTTTTGTAGCTTTTCATATTTCCAAAACTAGGTCTTCAAAGCCCAAAGTCCAATAACAAGATGTCCACCAAGCCCATATGTGAGGAATACCCATGTGAAAATATGTCCCAAAAATAGTCACTGGAAATCGGTATCATGGTAGGAAATTGGCGGGAGAAGTGACCAGTGAGAAGTCCACCTTGGCCACCGGTCAAACAGCTAACTCGGGAAGTCAATCGAGTCAACTCGAGTCATCAACTCAGTGAGTCGGTGGCCTAATCGGTTTTCCAGGCCAAAGCCATTTTGCAAAGGCCAAATTTTGTGTTGCACCAGGATGGTGCATCACTGTTTCACTTCCAGCCATAGTGGCCTGCACACTTCTCTGTCACTTCCACAAATCAGCTGCATTTGCACTATAACCTGCAGTGCCTCAAGTCCTTCAGCTTAAACCCAAATTCAACAGTACTACCCACTGCAATTGACTGCAATCTCTCCTGTGACTTCAAACATTTGCTCAAGCTCACAACTGCAACATACCAGTGCCAGACTCACGTGCACATCCACCATTCAAAACCATTACAGATTCCAACCCTTCTTACAGCTTTAACTCATTTTTATCTCAGCTTCATAATCCAGTCCTGCAACACTAACACCCTGTAACAGTGGCAGCACCAACTGGTTCACCATCTCAACTAATCTCGAGAACCAACTTATACCGCCAGGTTCTTCCTTGTACTCTTATTTGCAGTTGCAGTTGCAGTTGCAATCACCTCAGCAACAACAACACCAGCAATACAATCTCTTTCTGTCACTTCCATTCATTGTTCTTCTCTGCAACATCATGTAACTGCTATCAAGCATACAACACAGCTTCAGATTCCACATTGCAGCTATTTCTTCTTAACTTTCTTCTCCTCTTCATGGCAACAACACCATCCCGCAACGACTCCATCTTGACTCCGACCATTACTAGAGACTCGGAGCCATCTCAACTGCATCACAGAGAATGAGTCACCATAGAAACCTTCATGCCACACACCCATATCCTGTAGCTTCACATACACAGCACCATACCATTCTATGCTCATTCTGACCGGCACAACCAATTATTCCACCAAAACCACATCCTGAGTCTTGTCTTGCAACAAAGAATAACAACAGTGCAGAAGATCACTTGACCCCAATCATAGATTCATCTCCATCCATGAATTCCACCGATGAGCCGTTAGCTCGCGTAACAGTTGTACTCTTAGCTTTGAAACCGCACCATATCTTGTTCTCTCGTGATATCAACTTCAGCCGCAACCCGAGCTTACTAGCAGCATCAACTGGAGTCCATAAATCAAGTCATACTACCATTTCCACTGCATCTCAGTATAACCAACAACTCTGCACTATCTGACCCATTGAATCTTCATCTCAGCCTACACTGCTTCAGATCAACACCAATTTCATCTCCAGTCTCTGCATCTCAAGGCTATAGTAGCAATTCCTGCATCAAGCCAACATTGCCCATTAGCTCTAGCACCTGAACTTCCATTAGTTTGCCAGTCCCATCACCTGCGTACCAATTTGTACCTGAAACCTAGACATACATCTATAAAATTCAAGCCATTTAAAATCCAGAGCAATTCCCTCTTCACCATCTGAATCACACATTTTCACCAGCTTCACACTGGCAACACCAACATCAGCACCGCAACCTTGCTTGAAACTCATATCCGAGATAACCCATCTTCGATTCATCACCAGTTCTTCAAAGCAACAACAAACCCTAATCAAACACAGACCCATGATAGTCACAGTAACCACCATTCCTTCAATGTTCACTGGAGCTTCATTCTTAAATTCTCAACTCCAACTTCAAAACCCTAACTTCTCTGCTTCTCTTTGTATTTCTCGATCCATTCAATTTCAGATCCATCCTTTCCTGAAGAACAATAGCAGAAACCCTTTTAGCCTGACTGCAACACCATTCCTTCTTCACTCATATGAACAGACAACAATCTCCTGTTGCTTTAATAGAAACCCATCTTGTTAATCTTCTTCTTCCATTCATTTACATCTAATTCATATGTGAATCTTAACCTTAATGGTGCAGCCCTTTTCCTCTGAATCAGATGAGATATGAGAAATAGTTTTCTCTGGAATCTAGAGCTAGTGTAGGAATGATTTTGGATTAAAAGACCACAGCTCTGGGGAACCCCAGGATGACCTTAGGCACACATATCTTGGATAGAGGGCTACCTAGTTCATATATGGCTTGTCAGTTCTGAGTAACCGACAGCCTAACTCTCTGTTTAACTTAACTGTCAATTATGGGAACCTGACAGTTCATTCTCACCTCTTCCTTGCGCAACCTAGTCTGCTCCAAGTATGACTCGCATGTGAATCGACCTTTTTGGCCTTCACGCTCCAAATGGACGTTTTCTCCTTCTTTTGCTCCCAATGACTCCAAAGCACCTAAATAACTCAAAAACAAACATACGATACATATTTTACAAAAAAACTCGCGAAGAAAGCATAAACAATAGATAAATATCAAGGTGTTTACAACACCTATCAAATTCCCCCACACTTAGACTTTGCTAGTCCTCGAGCAAATCGAACAAAACAATTCAAAAGAAATACATACAACTCCGTGTCGTCGAGTCTATGGTCACACTTAGCACGTATAACAAGCCTTTGAACCCCTAGGTGTCCCTAGTGGACGAGTTATTGTCTCGTGAGGGTTTATTAGAGGTATACCCACAAAACCTACTTTTCCAACTTACTAGTTCTCGTAATGATAGCGTCCAATGCGATAAGAAGACATAGAGATTCTTCACACTAGTCATAAGAAGTTAGACTCAAATATGAACACAATCTCATCCTTAAAAGTTGAGAGAGAAATAAAAATCACTTATCGAAAGAAATTCGGGTTCGGAGTGATCAAAAGTCTCGACTCGCCCACAAGAAAGGGTTTATGAAGTTGCTCTCAATAATAAAAGCGACTTTTTATGGGTCACATATGTGTCCTGTAGGAGCGAAGAGAGAATCTGTGACACCTTGAATGGTAGGAAGGCAAAACCCTCCGAATTGTTTTGAAAACCCACATCTTTTATTCATTTTGAAAATCTTTTTTTTTTCTTGACGATCTCTTAGAAAGGAAATCAACCACTTAACGAAGGTGGGAATATGCTTACTTACCTCGTTATTTGTTCGGCGTACAGTTAGCACCACTCTCACAGCATCCATAGAAACGTCTTCGGTCTTCAATCAGTGTCTTCATCTTCGTCTTCGGTCTTCAACTCTTGATGATAATATCTTGAACTTCGTAGAATCTTGACAATGTGATTCTTTCCTCTGATTCCTTGTTGCTTGAAACTTCATTATGAATTTTCCTTCATTCCATTGGCTTTATTGAAAGAACAAAACTAAAAATGAACTAAACAAACGAAAATATGATACAATGGATTTTTCTTGTCTTTTTTTTTTTTAGACAAGAAAAGTAAAACAAATACAAAATGAAAACAAAACAAATTAATAAAACTAATAATGAACCTAACAAAATTATAATCATAATCATAATCAATAATAAAATAGTGAAGAAGATGAAAAAACAAATAGAAGCAAACCCTAGTCGCCGCTCTCCAAAACTCCAAGTAGAAAATATGTGATCCCCTAAGTTGTTGAAAACTTTCTCCTTTTGTAGCTTTCATCTTTCCAAGACTAGGTCTTCAAAGCCCAAAGTCCAATAACAAGATATCCGCCAAGCCCATATGTGAGGAATACCCATGTGAAAATATGTCCCAAAAATAGTCACCGGAAAACTGGTATTATGGCCGGAAATTGGCCGGAGAAGTGACCGGAAGAGAGCTTAGGAGACCGGCGAAGTCCACCCGATCACCGGTCAAACATGCTAACTCGGGAAGTCAACCGAGTCAACTCGAGACAAATCAACTCAGCTGAGTCAGGGCCTAACTTGTTTTCCAGGCCAAAGCCATTTTGCAAAGGCCAAAGTTTGTGTTGCACTGGATGGTGGATCTTGCTTCACTTCCGACCATAGTGGCCTCACACTTCTCGATCACTTCCACAAATGTTTGCATTTGCACTATAACCTGCAGGTGCCTCAAGTCCTTGACTTCAACCCAAATTCAACAATACTACCCACTGCAATTGACTGCAATCTCTCTGTGACTTCAAACATTTGCTCAAGCTCACAAGCGCAACATACGAGTGCTGGACTCATGTGCACATCCACCATTCAAAACCATTCTGATTCCAACCCTTCTTGCTGACTTTAACTCATTTTTATCTCAACTTCATAATCCAGTCCTGCAACACTAACACCCTGTAACAGTGGCAGCACCAACTGGTTCACCATCTCAACTAATCTCGAGAACCAACTTATACCGCCAGGTTCTTCCTTGTACTCTTATTTGCAGTTGCGATTGCAGCTGCAATCACCTCAGCAAAAACAACACCTGCAATACAACTTTGTCTCTGTCACTTCCATTCATTGTTATTCTACGCAACATCATGTAACTACTTTCAAGCATACAACACGAGCGGATTCCACTGCTTGTTGTTTTTCTTAACTTTCTTCTCCTCTTCATGGCAACAGCACCATCCCGCAACGACTCCATCTTGATTCCGGCCATTACCAGAGACTCGGAGCCATCTCAACTGCATCACAGAGAATGAGTCACCATAGCAACCTTCATACCACACACCCATATCCGGTAGCTTCACATACGCAACAGCATATCATTCTATGCTCATTCCGACCGGCACAACCAATTATTCCACCAAAACCACATCCCCGAGTCTTGTCTTCAAACAAAGAACAACAAATTGCAGACATCACTTGACCCCAACCTGCAGTTTATCTCCATCCATGAATTCCACCGCAGAGATTTAGCTCGCTTTGAACCAGGTTGTTCTATTAGCTTTGAAATTGCACCATATCTTGTTCTCTGTGATATCAACTTCAGCTGCAACCTGAGCTTACTAGCAGCATCAACTGGAGTCCATAAATCAAGTCATACTACCATTTCCACTGCATCTCAGTATAACCAACAACTCTGCACTATCTGACCCATTGAATCTTCATCTCAGCCTACACTGCTTCAGATCAACACCAATTTCATCTCCAGTCTCTGCATCTCAAGGCTATAGCAGCAATTCCAGCATCAAGCCAACATTGCCCATTTGCTCTAGCACCTGAACTTCCATTAGTTTGCCAGTCCCATCACCTGCGTACCAATTTGTACCTGAAACCTAGACATACATCTATAAAATTCAGGCCATTTAAACTCAAGAGCAATTCCCTCTTCACAATCTGAATCACACATTTTCACCAGTTTTACACTGGCAACACCAACATCAGCACCGCAACCTTGCTTGAAACTCATATCCGAGATAACCCATCTTCGATTCATCACCAATTCTTCAAAGCAACAACAAAGCCTAATCAAACACAGACCCATGATAGTCACAGCAACCACCATTCCTTCAATGTTCACTAGAGCTTCATTCTTAAATTCTCAACTCCAACTTCAAAACCCTAACTTCTCTGCTTCTCTTTGTATTTCTCGATCCATTCAATTTCAGATCCATCCTTTCCTGAAGAACAATAGCAGAAACCCTTTTAGCCTAACTGCAACACCAATCCTACTTCACTCATATGAATAGACAACAATCTCCTGTTTCTTTGATAGAAACCCATCTTGTTAATCTTCTTCTTCCATTCAGTTACAACTAATTCATATGTGAATCTTAACCTTAATGGTGCAGCCGTTTTCCTCTGAATCAGATGACAAATGAGAAATAGTTTTCTCTGAAATCTAGGGCTAGTGTAGGAATGATTTTGGATTAAAACACCCCATCTCTGGGAAACTGGGATGACCTTAGGCACACATATCTTGGATAGGGGGCTACCTAGTTCATATATGGCTTGTCGGCCTGGAGTAACCAGACAACCTAACTCTCTAATTTAACTTAAGCTGTCGATTATGGGAACCGGACAGTTCATTCTCCACCTCTTCCTTGCGCAACCTAGTCTGCTCCAAGTATGACTCGCCTGTGAATCGACCTTTTTGGCCTTCACGCTCCAAATGGACGTTTTCTCCTTCTTTTGCTCACAATGACTCCAAAGCACCTAAATATCAAGGTGTTTACAACACCTATC
This sequence comes from Papaver armeniacum, assembly GCA_023531295.1. Lineage (NCBI taxonomy): Eukaryota > Viridiplantae > Streptophyta > Magnoliopsida > Ranunculales > Papaveraceae > Papaver > Papaver armeniacum. The sequence goes on from JAJJWW010004401.1 coordinate 131,928, forward strand.
AAATTCCCCCACACTTAGACTTTGCTAGTTCTCGAGCAAATCAAACAAAACAATTCAAAAGAAATACATACAACTCCGTGTCGTCGAGGCTACGATCACACTTAGCACGTATAACAAGCCTTTGAACCCCTAGGTGTCCCTAGTGGACGAGTTATAGTCTCGTGAGGGTTTACTAGAGGTATACCCACAAAACCTACTTTTCCAACTTACTAGTTCTCCGTAATGATAGTGTAGGATCAGAATATCGCGACATCAATACCTCGCGAGATCAATAAACGACAGTATTGCGAAAGTGTCGCAAATGAGTAATATAAATGACGCAATGAATGACGACAGCTAAAACACGAGAAAGATGTGAAGACCTAGCGAGATTTAAAAGAGTTGCGAGATTATATATTTGTACACTTGCGATATTTCGCAAGTCATTCCCGAAAAATAAAGGACTGACTTTAGTTGTCATCCATTGTGTAATACCTTATATAAGGAGTCGAGCAGACTCTTTGAAGGGGGATCTTTTTCCGAGTGTTAGGCAAGTCATTAAGAGAGAAAGTTTGTAGTGATTGTAATTTCTTTAGCTCTTTTCCATTTTATCTTGTAAACATTCAAGGAATTAATCAATAAAAATCATAGTTGTTCATCTTCAATGGCTTAGTTGTGTGGATTCTTGTGAGGGGTGTAGTGTAGGATTTCTGTAACTACATATTGGCGCTAGAAACAGGGGAGAGAATAAAGATTGACATCGTGATTTGAAAGAATTTGGAGTAGTAGGGAAGGAATTTCATATAAATTTCAACAGGTTTACCAAAATTAAGAAATGGCTAGAAGAAGAAATGCATCCGAGCAACCAAAACTGTTAGAAGGAGTAGGAGACTTGCTGGAGAAGGGAGAAATGAAATGGGAGAATCCTCAAGAATGAACATAAGGAATAATGAAGAAAATCAAATTCGATCACCAATTCAACCAGTAGCGAATAGAACTGTGGATTATGATAGAGTAAGCGTGCATACTTGGAGATCAGACTCTGTGGACGAAAGGGGAGAAGAACAACAATTGGTAAACAATGGACAATAGGAGAGAGACCGAGAAGGGATTGGAGAAATAATTCATGGAAATGAAGAGATCGCAACATTAGAGGCGTTGAGACAAATAATACATGAAGAAAGACGATTAGAGGCAAGAGGAACGTGCAAATTTGACAAGACAAAATCATGAGTTGAGGATGGAAAACATGAGATTACAAAACAGAAGGTCGAGAAGCACTACAAGGTCAAGCTCAAGATCGGTTAGACAGAAAGAAGGAGAATTTTACCTACGGAAAATGCGATGAAGAAAACCAAGAAGAAGCGCAAAATCCAGGCATAGAACATTGCGAGAGAAGAGAAATGATGGAAGATCGTTATATCCCACGTCCCGAGACTCTTCAAAATGGGCGTAATGATAGAAATCAAGGAAATAGGCAGCGTCGGGGGCGGGAATAATCCAGTTGATGAAGAAAATCAAGAAGAAGGAAGAAGAATATTGCATGGGAGAGAAGCACGGAGGAAGCAAAAGAGATTGAAGATGAAATTGAAAGACACTATCTTTGAACAAGCACGTCTAGCTGCGAGAGGGAAAGATTAAGCAAGAAATGGAAGAGCAAGAAATGGAAGAAGCAATTCGCCGAGAATAATCATGATAATCGAGAAAGAAGGCGAGAACAAAATCGCAACAATGGTAATATCAATGAAGAATATGAAAGAGTACAAAAGGAGAACCGATAGGCAACAAAGAAGAGAAATTGATAGATATAACGGTGTGCGGAATTCGTGAAAGAAATGAAGGAGAAGATCGCAGAGAAAGACGAGAAGAGAATGATGAACAATAAAGTCAAAGTAGACATGAACGCAGGAGAAGAGAAGCGGAACTAAAAAGACCAATGGATTCAAATTCGATGTAAATGAACAAATTTTGAGAGAATTGGCAGAAATGAGAGGAATGATGAACAATAAAAGGGGAGGAGGAAAGAGACAGTTGGATGAAGCCATAGAAGAAGCTGCGAAAACTCCATTCACACAAGAGATACAATTAGGAGGAATACCACCGAAGTGCAACTTACCTACATTAACCAAAGATTTTCGATGGAACAACTTGTGCGATAAAGATATCAAAGCTTATATGAGATGTATGTTATAATGGGAGAATCATGATGCTATATTGTGCAAATATTTTGCATCAAGTTTGACAGAGAAGCTTTGAAATGGTTTGAAGGACTATCAAGAATACAATAACATCTTTCAATCACTTGCGTGCTATATTTTTAGGGGCATATATAAGTAATAATTCCTCGCGACCTGGTATTGAAGATGTATTTGGGTTAAAACAAAGGGTTGGTGAAAGTTTGAAGCATCTAACTGTGAGATGGAAGACAATGTGTAGCGAAATGGCTGTGTAGTTGCAGGAAATCCCACAACACACCCCTCATCATATCTTGATAATAATTTCTAGATCTAAACTTATTTAATATGAAAATAGAGATGAAAATCCTAAAATTATAAATGGAGACACAAGAATTTACATGGTTCGATCAATATGATCTACATACACGGAGTTAGGATTTTTCACTATGATTATTGAAATTACATAAGTATTACATTGGGACTCCATTAATGAGTATTTGGAGCTCTCCATCTAGTTTTAGGGAAAGAAGATGATAAAGAAAAATAAAGTTTTTTCTCTCTCTAAAAATATCTCTCTCTAAAATAATATCCCTCTCTTTCTTCCCAAAATTATTCTCCCCCTAAAGTGTATCCTCCTTTTCTCTCTCCTGCCTTTCTCTTTATATACAATTTCATTTTGTTTCGTTTTGCTACAAAAAAAAAGTTGATCAGATCTGTTACACCCATAAGCTAAGCGATGAGACACAATTTCTGTTTGAAAAAACTACTTTAAACTCGGTGTTCATATTTAGTTTTTGGTTTCGTCCGATCGATCTAATATACCCATAAGCTAAGCGATGAGACACAATTTCCGTTTGAAAAAATACTTTCTGTAAAACTCGGTTTTATGTAGTTTTGGTTTTGTCCCAATAAGTTAACCGATGTCCATTTCCCATAATAAAGTGCACCTTCATTCTCATTTTGCTTAGCTACGTTAAGCTATAGCAAAGCGAAATGCTCAAACTAAAATGCTTGGCCTTAGTAACTCTCAATCACGACCAAAATCACGTTACTGATTCGTGACCTGACCCAGATCACATTACTAATTATAACAAAAAATTTGCTATGTAGTTAAAGTAGACTCCAACAAAAATGTGCATAAACCCAGTATCTTTAGACAAAATTTGTATGGTGACCCAAAAGTAGTTAGTGTAACATTAAAATATACATAAAATTCACTCAATATCTTAAACTTGCCCAATCCGAGGCATTTTCTGAACATATGATCTGCAATTATGTGTTTTACATAAGAGGGAGGATTCATGGACAATCTTATATGTACACTATCCATACAAGATTGAACCAATTTTTCTTTAGAGTCCAAATGACAATGAATGTGAACCCAATGTTTTGATGATATGTTCCTCTTACTCAAAATTTCTATCAAAAATGAGCACAATTCGGTACACTAGACCTCATCAGTCTAACGATTTTAATAATTTTCAACGTTTAATTTTCAAAGTGGTAGATGGTGGTGTTATACGTCTCGGATTGTGCTCATCTTTTATAGGAATCTAGGGTTTAATCATCAAAATATTGGGTTCAAATATACATTGTCAATTGGACTTTAAGATTTTGGTTCAATCATTGTGTGGATATATAGTGTACATATAGTTAAGATTGACCATATATAACTTCTAATACTTCATTACTTCAATACATTACTTTTCTCGGGAATTCCATGGATTAGTGATGAATATTCGTCTTTCGAGATATAAGGGTCACCACTGAGAGTAAGCCAGAGAAAAAGGCATGAGTATGCTTAGTAATAATGCTCCAAAGAGCACCCAAAAACATGGATAAAAGCGGACGTGGAAATACTCGTCAAAAGAAGAACATAAAGAAGAATATAATAAAATAATAAAAATAAAGGAAAGCGTATGGGGCCAAGGCCTCTAGGTTAGCCGGCAGCCATTCCGTGCAAGTGGTCGGTCCCCCACTCCTTTTGTCTTTTTCCATTATTATTTGTTATTTCCTTTATCAAGGATTCCATGCTTAGATCAAATTCTTAGATATTTCCATATTAAATCAAATATTGCTTCATGGACCATATGGTTTATAAAGCAAATGGTCCCGCAAGCATTACGTCTTTACACCATAAAACTAATACAAAATTATTATTGTAATATTTCTAAATACTGGTATTCAAAGCAAAAAAAACTACTTCCTCTTCAGAGAAAAATCAAGAGTTTCAGTCAAGATCAAACTCTTTTGAAAATACAAAAGAATGCTCAATGGATCATCAGAAAATACCAAAACCTCAAGATTGGTCCATGGACGACATGGTGGCACATGCACCACCATGGCCGGTCCCTTGGCTACCAAAAGCCAGTTTCCGTCCATTCAATGATTATCGTCCAAATTAATACTATGCAGTCCATATTTGATCTATTCTCTTTGCACTAACTTGGACCATCATCCATACACTGTTAGCTGGTCCTAGCACCACCAATGACCGTTTTCACACCCCCTGGTCATTCCCTCTCTCTAACGTAATTAGGTTTTACTACCTAATGCACCGCAGAACATAACTTTAATTATGATTAAACACTAGTTAATCCTTTTTACACCAAATCCTCTGCAACTGACTTTGGCGAATCCACAGCAAAGCACTTGGGTGCTACACAGCTGGTCCATCACTGGCCGGTCCCCTCTTATCCATTGGCTGGTTCTCACTTAATCATTCATCGAATTAGGGTTTCAAACTTGATGCTCTGCAATGCATAATTCTTGTCTTGATCCAGCTATCAATATTTTAAATAATTATTTAATATTCGATCCAGCTACTAATATTCTAATTGATATTTTATTGATCCAACTGTCAATAACAAATTACTAGGCGAAGGAATATTCTCATATTGATTATGAAAATACGGGGGTACCAAAAATACACCACCAACTTTTTTAGACAACTTGTATGGACTAAACTCAATTACAATTCCGAGAGCTACAACTCAATGAATCTCAATCAGGAATTATAAGAAGAGTTTATATCTCTTTCTCTCACAATCAATAAGTAAACGGAGAAAAGTTTGTGAACCTGATTATACCGTGAGAGTACTTGGACAATTCCAAAGATCAATATCCAAGATCAATCAAGTTGTATCCAACAATTATGATAGACGTATCTACTTTGATTGATTTACGTACAACCTGTGATATTTCAATTATAAAGATAAACAATATAATTCGAAAAAAGAAATAACACAGATGCCAGAAATTTTGTTAACGAGTGTTAGTACATAAAAATTACTTCCATGTAAAACAAATGCACCGCTGTGGTACTTTATTTTTAGGTTCGAAAATCAAAATCGAACATGACAATCCTAAACCACGATAGCAGTCGTTCCGTCCTGCTTCGGTCACGGTGGAGAGAAAGATGGGTTGATCTTAGGGAGGGAAGCAGAAAAGTTTGAGAAATTGGCAATGGTATTGAATTGTGTGTATGTTGGGTATTGAAAACTAAGAATAACCGAGATTTTGGATATGATAGCTTGTTATTTCTTCTGAATAGGCTAAGTGGCTTATTTATATTAGTTTATAATACGCAATGCCAATCTCGTGAGTAGTGGAGGTAAAGAGGTTGTGGAGAGATGGAGAATATGAGGATGATGGGTATCATGTGAGATAAACTAGGGAAATTTCTGGAAACTCCTTTTCTCACGAATCCATGATCTCTCCAACCGTTTGCAACCGTCACCACTACTCCAACTTTTCACATGGGGTGTTTCCTAGCCGCATGTTGCTGTAGACCACCAGATCAATACCCCGGGAAGAATCCCCCCATGTGATGTATTTTGATATTTCTTTAGGTATTTTTGATGAATCATAGATCTTATCGTATTTAGGCTAAATCGTAGCCATTTATATGCCATATGCCTTATGGACGTGTTAAAAAACTTAGCCAAAGCCATCCGTGGGATTAAGGCTCAATCGTGCCTTGTTGTGGCATAAGATGTCATGGCCGAAAATAGTGCACAGAGTCTTGTCATGGCCTTGGCCACAACTATGATGGCCGAGAATGGCGTGCGGCATAGTGCCACAGCTATAAAGCGATACTGATATGACTATGTATTAAGCATAATATTCTTAATAACTCGTTAATTCAAGAATGGTGTCTAATCCTATTCTAAATATGAATAATGACATAAAAGACATGTATATTGGCGCATATGAAATAACAAGGTTTTTGCTGGGGAAAGCCCTGAAATTTGGCACACGTATACACTTTCAAAATAGTCTTAGGACTGTTGAGCCCGCTAATAAAAATTATATTTATGCACATTCAATAATCCTGATGTTGGGCCAGGGATTATTTATACGTCTAGATCATGGCTAATTTACTACAAATGCCCTTGCCAAAAAATCACCATCAACATTAGTCCCCTTGTTAGCACGAAACAATGTCATGTTGCATGGTAAGCATCAGATGGTAACACAAATATTTGCATAATCTAAAATTCATAAACAAATGAGTCGTTACTTATCTGCATGGCTATGATGCAATATCATACTACGGGTGCAGCAGGTGTGGCTATGGAGGCTCATGGCGTGATCGTGCTTGCGGGGCCGGTCTTCATACTAGCTAGGGCGCGATCCCGCGTGGGCCCACGCGGATTGGCTGGCCAGCTCTTGCCTAGTCAGCCTTTCCTAATCCAATTAGGAATCCTTCCTTTGCATATATATATACTAGAACTTCACCCGTGCCGTAACGGCACGGCCTCCGTAGTAAGTAAAAAAATTATGTTAATTTTAATCTTTGACATTTTTTTTGTTGGCTCTATATAAAATGACAATTATTCTCCATGTTTTTTAATTGTTATGTTTTCTTTCTGAGAATTGCTAGGTTGACCTAAATATTTTTCTCGAAAAAATGACCGGGCGAAACATGTAGTGAGACCAACTGAAAACCTTTACTATCCCTATCATCGCTGGGTTTTTCAGGGTTTGTTTTTCGGAAAAAAAAAATTTGATTAGCCTGTACACTTGTTTCTTTTGTATTAATAACCATCTTATTTTAACATTAAGAAAATCAACCAAAACTTCCATAATAAATGTTACTTATGTCTTACGACATAGAATAAACATTATTGCCATTAACATACTGAGCACCTGCACTACCATCACCGGAACCACTCATCACCACTACCTTTTCCACCACCAACAATATCATCACCGGCTCCATGCACCACCACTCACAAAGACCACCCCGATCATCCGTAATGATTATTAACAAATTTATTATTTATTTAATGAAAATATATTTCATTTATAATGAGAGATTAGTAAAATATCTATTATGTGAAATTAATGAAACAATAATGATGTAAACAACCACAACCATTGATATATCTTTTCCCTAAACAAATCTCAGCCACTCTTTATCTTGCCTAACTTGTCTAGATGCAAAATTTAGATTAATACGCAAAAACAGTTTTTTTTTTTTGGTATGGATGCAGAATAAAACATTATTTAGAGTTTACATGTAAATAATTTTTTAGATGTCAAAAAGGGTTGGGGCCCAGCTTGTCGCTCGAATACCAATCAACTTAGGGTAAACGTTTGTTCTTTTGTTTTCTAATAAAGCCTTATGAGGCATCTTTTTATGCAAGATAATTTTTTCAATTATAACCGCGCTTTATATTTGTTTGGTATATAACTTTCAGAATGAGCTTGGTTTCCTTATACGTAGTCCTCAACCGTTCATTTTCTTTCCTGTCCCGACCCAACAAATATCTGGCCCATAATATTTATTTTAACTTAAAAAAATTAAAAAATAAAAGAAAAATAAATTTAAGAACTAACATCAAACAAACAAATAACCAAGGGTAACTAAGTAATTTATATACCTTAGGACATCATTTCTCATCCCACCACCACTACTTCTTCCAGCACCACCACCATTAACGTCATCACTCCACCATTCTCACGTCCAACACCCACAACCATTGTTTCCACCGCTGATCCACCACCCCCGCCCTCCATCACAACCAATATTAATGTCCACTGATTCAATATAATATAAATTTATCATGTATTATATTAATGAAAGTATTATTTTAAATTTTAAAAAATAAAAGAAATAAAAGAATATATTTTTTTTTAAAACTAATACCAAATAAAAAAGTAAACCGAGGTAACTTGGTAATTTATCTACCGTAGAACACATTTCTCATCCCACTACCACTACTTCTTCCAGCACCACCAACATTAACGTCATCACTTCACCATTCTCACATCCAACACCCACCGCTGATCCACCACCACCGCCCACCATCACAACCAATATTAATGTCCACTGATTCAATATAATATAAATTTATTATATACTGTATTAACGATAGTATTATTTTAATTTATTTATTTTAAAAAGAAGTAATATCAGATAAAAAAAAACAACCAAGGATAACTAAGTAATTTATGTATCTTAGGACACCTTTCTCAACCCACTACCACTACTTCTTCCACCACCACCACCACCATTAACGTCATCACTCCACCATTCTCACCAACAGCCACCACCATTATCCCCACCATTGATCCACCACCCCTACCCACCATCACAACCACCATTAATGTCTACTGATTTAATATAACATAAATTTATTATGTACTGTATTAATGAAATCATATTTATTTGATTAATTAAACAAACATTTATTGTGAAATACTAATAGAAAATTTATTATTGAAATTTAATTAAACTGATCATTTCACAGCCGTAGATTTAGCTTTCCTACCACTACTTCTTCCAGCACCACCACCATTAACGTCATCACTCCACCATTCTCACATCCGACGCCCACCGCCATTATCCCCACCGGTGATCCACCACCCCCGCCCACCATCATAACCAATATTAATGTCCACTGATTCAATATAAAATAAATTTATTATGTAATGTATTAACGAAAGTATTATTTTAAATTTTTTTAAAAAATAATATCAAATAAAAAAATAAACCAAGGGTAACTACGTAATTTATCTTCCTTAGGACATCTCTCTCATCCCACTACCACTACTTCTTCCACCACCACCACCGTTAACGTCATCACTCCACCATTCTCACCAACACCCACCACCATTATCCCCACCGTTGATCCACCACCCCCACCCACCATCACAACAACCATTAATGTCTAATGATTTAATATAAAATAAATCTATTATGTATTGTATTAATGAAAGTGTATTTATTTGAATAATTAAACAAACGTTTATTATGAAATACTAATAGAACATTTATTATTGATATTTAATTAAACTCATCATTTCACAGTTAGTAGATTTAGCTTTTCCAAGAATGCATCATGGTAGCTCTTTATCTTGCCTAAGTTGTCTAA